>CM061043.1:117456386-117888886 GCA_030762985.1 Adelphocoris suturalis
CGTTGCATGGCCGCTATCACACTCGAGACGAGTACGCCCAGGCAACAAAAACTTTTGATCAATCGTCAAAATTGGTGGTTTTTTTTGTGAAGCGCTGTATATCATATATGTATGTTCTTATCATTTCATGTCATCACCACTCTTTCAAATAATTTTTATTTTAAAACAGATCAGTTAAGTTTTAACAGATCAGTTAATCAGAATTATTTATCATATTTTGCCATCTTAAATTTGACGGTTTTTGACTTATCACATTATTGTTACTGTTTATAACTTTTGAAGTGGTTGTCATAGACACGTAATATTTTGACACCACCTAGCTACCATCTAAAGCAACCTTGCAGTGTATAAATCTCTATTTCGGGAAAAAAGTGACTTATCATCTTTTGCCATCTTACTACAGAAATATACCTATTTAAAACATGTTGGAACGGGATTTAAATATGATTTAATATTAAAAATGGTTGTTGTCTATTGATCCTTAGAAATATAACTTATAGTAAAATAATTAATGCTCAGTTGGATGTAACCTCACCTTGGTTATGATTCTGTAAATATGTATATCTCTTGCGGTTTAAGGGTTAAAGAGATAGATTTGGAATTGAAAGAGAGAGATCAGGAATGTATTAACTCAACTACTTAGTTCTCGTCCAGAACCGTTTGTCCAGAGAGTCTGACGGCGACAGTCTGATATTCCTGGCGGCTTCTTTCTGCGGCGTTAGCACAATTAAGCCCATTCACGACGTCGAGAACTGCAAATCGTTGACACGCGCGGTCAATATCACTCACTGCGTCAGCGTCTTGGGTTTCTGCGCGATCTGCAGTTCACAGCTACCCTACCGATTATGCAAGGAGCCACAACTAACAAGCTTACTCTAACCAATTGTGGGTTAAGTCAAGTGCTTTCATATGAAATCAAACTTGAACAACAGTACCATTAAATTTCAGGTAGATGATTACCAACGGGTTGTAAATACGAATTTACTTTCCCAAGAACTCAAAGGGTCAAAGAAAACTTGTGCAATCAGTCCTTTCTATCTCAATCCGGTGCTGAGATAGATCTTTAAAAGTTTTTTCCCAGTACTGTTCCGTTATACCCCCCTCCCCCCAGTCAATTTGTCTTCAACACGCCCGCCCGATGTTTCAAGGCATTCCTTCTTACTTAGATTACATATTTACGTAAAGGGTTAGAATTATAGGTGACAATTTCAAGCTGTGGGAAAGAATTATTTAAAAAAAAGAAGGAAAAAAAATATTACCGTGTTTTCAGAAGTTGTCGATGTCGGTGAGGATTGTTGAACAAATTGTCGTGGTTGTGGTTTGATTGGCCTCCACATGAATTCGCACAAGTTGAATGTACATGAATTCGTACAAGTAGAATGCACATGAATTCGCACAAATAGATCAGAATGCTGTGTATAGGTTGGTGGTCTGGATGCTCGCAAGCTCGCATCTCAAAATTACATAACATCAAGTAGTCAATCCCTTAGTAAAAATACAGATTAGTTGGACATGTAGGTCAAAATGATGTGTATACTTTGGCGGTCTGGATGCTCGCAAGCTCGCATCTCAAAAATACATAACATAACATAACATAATCTAAGTAAGAAGTAATGCCTAGAAACATCGGGCGGGCGTGTTGAAGACAAATTGACTTGGGGGGGATAACGGGGGGGGGGGGGGTATAACAGAAAAGTACCTTTCCTGAGGAACCCACTTTTTTAAACGTAAAAACTGTACATTTCTTTGCTTTAAATCAAGGTTTGTTTCACAACATTTTTGACCACATATTTGGAAGTTTAGCGTCGGAATAGAATTTTCTTTAGGAACATAATTATGATTTACTAACTTGTTTAAAACCATTTAGACGTATTTATTAAAAACAAACGTTAATATTATTTTAGAAACTGGGAATTTTAAATGATGTTGGAAACGCTGCAAATTATTACACAATGGTTAATTATTTCTGTGTTATATAGCCCTTCTACGCAGGACATTGATCTGACATTATTAAACCCAGTACGTTAAGCACCCTCCACACAATGGCCTATGCCGGCCGATTAAATAATTTGCCTTGCATCGGCACTGGCGCAAGGCTGGAGCTGGGCTGGGCAAACTTGATGGCGATGAAAAACGGAGCGTCCACACACTGGCCGCTGCAAAGACAACTGCGACTGACCGTTGACGGGAACCGCGAGCTGTGTAGCTCTGCTCTACCTTGCCAACTTCATTTTTTAAAAAAACGCTGCAAATTATTACATAATGGTTTATTATTTCTGAATCAGATAGCCAGCTATAGTAACCAGCATGCTCCGGGGCTTTCGTCAGTCTCTTTTCTAGTACCCATCTCTGTTCTCGCGTTACAGGCTGCGCTCCCGATGGGGAGCAAATGGATGATCGTACAGCCACCCGAGTGGTCTCATTCATTCCACGGACCTAATTTCTATAGGAATCAAACTAAAATCGTAGGTACACTGGATTCCAAAAGCATCTGGGACCTATCCCAGTCGATTCTGCTCTCACTCCACCCCCCGCTCACCCCCCTCACCACCCACCGTGACCCCCTGCCAAGCGTGCGCGCGTGCGTATGTCTAACACTCAAAGCCTCGAAAAAGACACTTTTTCGCCCGTTTTTGGCCCATAGCATCTATGCGAGTAAAGCGATCGGGATGGTTAAACGTTAGGACCAACTAGACCCCAAATGGAGTCTATGTGCGAAAGAACGGGGTTTTTAAGTAAATTCTTAGGCCTTTTATGGCCCGGACGGCGAACGGCAGACGGACATTTCAAATTTGGATTCTACGCACCTTGAAACGTAAAGTGACAAAGTTTGAGGGGGGGTTATACAATTTTTTTGCTATACGATCACATAGGCTTATTATTGGAAATAATAAACCAAAATCACATTTTTTTACATTAAAACATCACTCCCCACCCCCCCTAATTAGCAAAATAAAAGTAAAAATATCAATACCGTTGGAAAGAGTATTAAATGAAGCAGTTTCTGTGAATGTTGGCAAGCACTAAAATTAATTTTGAGGGAATGGCTAATATTTAAACATTTTGTAAAAGTCTCAATTTCTAAAAGAATTAACAATCGCTTTTTAATAATAAATGAGTATGAATGGTGCTAAATAAAAATATGAAAGTTGAGTTTTCATGAATACAGTTTAACGCTGATTCCGAAAGTGTGGTCAAAAGCTCTGGTTAGTCTTGAAGTCGCTAGCGATGATGAAGAAGTGGAAAATAATAGAAATCACGGTAGGCGCATTGATGGACCGTGGGTATTCGGACTGAAACGGGGAAAAGACGTTAAAAGATACTTTTTCGTCGAACGGAGAGCTCGCTCTGCGCTTGTGCCACTCATCGAAAGAGAGTGCGAAATCGGTTCGTACATTCATGGTGACGAGTGGGCCATTTATCGTAATCTGATCATCAAAAGCTTCAACAACTTCACAACAAGCTTCATTATGTCAATCCTAGCACTCACGCTCATACACAGGGAATTGAACGCTCATGGCTCGACACCAAAATAACTATAATGAACAAACGTATGCCAATTCGGGTGTGGCACATAGCTTCCTCGTTTACGTATCATGAATGTATAGACTATAGATGGTTGAAAATGTTTAAATGATCTTGAAAAATTCCATAGCGGAAAAGAGTAAATCAACAAGTAGCGTGAAACGTCAAAATTGGTCAATTAAGAAACGTAAAAATGACACTCAATGTAATTCACGTGTGCGCTTGCGCAGAATGAACTGATGAGTTGAGAACAATGAAACAGGTACAGGGCCATCTACAACCTAACTGGCGCATTCACAGGGTAAATCTGCCATTTTCGTGTTTATTTTTGCTTCTAAGCCCTCAGCTCTTGTTACAACTGACAATTTCATCAAAATCGGATGAAAACTGTGGAAATTAAGGTCCTTACAAGGATTTCATATTGGCGCATGTGCAGTAGCTATTAATGATAAAAGTCATGTTGAAATTGATATGGGTCGTCTTCACCCAACTTATCCAAATTTGAGCGAGATCAGACGACTAAATTATGCTTGGTAGAATTTACGTTTGCGAATGCGATGAGTCAAGCATTGATTTGGGATCAATGAAACTGATAGAGAACCATCTACACCCTAACGGCCTAACCCGCACATTCCATGACCATTTCATAAAAATTGGTTGAATATTGTGGAAATTAAGCTTGTAACAAGAATTTGCGGACACACGACAGACAGTCACGGAACCAAAGTTGCTCAGAATGGTCTAAAACGTTAAATTATGCGAGTGGAAATTTTGATTCTGGAGATTAACAATTTTTTTTCTCCCGAAAGTGAAAACAATGCTTCCGCTATCTATAGGTAGACTCGGAAGCAAACAATAGGCACCAGCCCCGCACTATTTCAGACCTATCTTGACGACTTCTGCTGTCGACAAATGCGAAAAAATTAATCGGACCTGTTCTTCGCTTTTTTTAAATGACGTCAAATGTGCGTACCGCCGCTGATCTGAACCCAGACTGTGACACGGCATCAGCGATGCTGCAATTTATTACAGAATGGCATTGGTGAGTCAATTTTCTGAGTTTACCGACCTTAATCTTACTTTAGTTTATTGCCAATAACGGATACACGGTTCTTAACACGATTTTCTCAAAAAACCTTTAAAAAAGCATATTTCTGCAACGGATTGAGATAAAAAGGTGCGTTTAGTGGAACTCTACTCCATTTTCGGTCTAGATTAACTTAATTCTTTTGCTAAAGTTACGAGGGAATTACCCTGTATAACGAAACTAAGTCAGCAATTGGTTTATCTCGGTTGGAATACTCTTCACCTACTAGGTACTGGCCGAGTGAGAGACAGACAGACATTTAAACTAACATTTGGTAATTCAAAGAACACTTCAGGTGTTGGGACAGTAATTTATTTTGTAATGAACCAGAAAATGTTAACTGTGACTCATGGCAATCATCCCCGGAGTTCACAGAGGAGGAAAGCGATCATTCCAGGGATTAGGGAGAAATCAGAGAATTCCAAAACTAAAATCTTTACTGTCCAAATTAAAATACGTCATTTGTTTATGTTAATCAGGTATGAACTAAATTTATGTATATGTAGGTACTTAAGGATGGGCATAATGTGAATGTCTTTTAAATGTAATTCATCTACCATGAATCGTAGAGACATTATGTAGGTGAGTTCCCAAAAAGCTTGCAGCTGGTTTGGTTTGAACTCCAAGGTTCGCCATTAGATAAGAAATCCTCGACCCATATCCATATCATTTCTAAAGCGCGAAGGCGAAGAGTTTATAAAAAAAATCTCATCCTTCAAGATGAGCGAATTGTATCCGTTGGACCTGAAGATCAACAAACCTTCATCTATAATAGGTCAGTAGTTCCTAATGGGTTCCAGGAGGGTCGCAACGCCCTAATGAAGTAATGTCACAATAGACCGATAGTGGTCTCCGTGACTGAGGGCTCGTACCCGTCAAAAAAAAAAAAAAAAAAAAAAAAAAAAAAAAAAAAAAAGGTATTGGGTCGCCTATAAAAGGATTGTGCGTACATAATTGTAGTGAGAATTAAAAAATAGAAAAAACGAATAGGTATACAATGGTTTCTCGGAATGACCCCTCCCCCATTTACCCCCTTTATCGGCAGTAAATTTGAAACTTCCAAATTTGCATGATTGGACTGCAGTCTGGCTCGAATTTATAATAGAAACTGCCACGGGAATCAGATGAGTTTAGTGAAAATATCACGATTTATCGCTACTAAACCCCCCCCCATAATGAAAATTTAAAATCCTGACATAAGTATTCCAAAACTAAACCAAAATCACAATGAAAAAAAAAAAAATAATAATAATAATAAACTTTACGATTTGTTAGTATAACCTCCTTTCTCCCACCCCATTCACTCTTTTCCATAATGGAATTAAAACGCCAGACATGCGCTCCAATACTAGAACAAATTCTTAATGGAATAAAGTAAGAATCACAAAACTCGGTCAAGATTTGTAGCTTGGGCAAGGCTTATACGAATCTGTAATTCCACCACGACAGCAAATCCGAAATTTCCAAGGTTAGGTGCACAACTAGACTTAAATTGCAATCGAACAAAAAATAATCACGAGAACCAGTTGAGAATTTTAGCTTGAGTGGCTTTGAAAAAAAAAATCGGATTTACCCCCTCCAGCCCCTCTCTTCTATCATGAAATTCAAAGTTTGTCATACGCACACACACAATTTTTATTTATCCATCTATTTTATTTTATTATTATTTTTTATTATTGCTTCCGGGACTGCAAGGCAGCGGAAGCTTTGCTTTCACTTTCGACATGGAAACAAATTTTTTGCTCCAAAATCAAAATTTCCACTCGCATTTGGCGTTTCAGAGCCTCCTGAACAAATTTGGTTCCGTGTCTGTCTGTCTGTCCGTCCACATTTCCTTGTAACAGTCAATTTTGATCCGATTTTAACCAAATTTTCAGGGATCGTGCGGGTTAAGCTCTAGATGGTCATCTATCAACTTCATCATGATCGAATCAACGGTAGCTTCTGAGGCGCTAACGTGAATTCCTTGTGACGGTCATAACTCGTTTAATGTTGAACGGATTTCGGTCAGATTTTCAGGGATGATGTGGGTAAGGTCCCTTGAGGTCCCATAAGACAATCATCATTATTGCATTAGCGGTATGCTCTGCGCATGCGTGAACGAAATATTCTTGTTACGGTCCTTGCAACAGCCGTAATTTCCACAATTTAGATGCGATTTTCTTCAAATTTTTAGGAATTGTGCGGGTATAGCTCTACATGGTCCCCTATCAGTTCCGTCATGATCGAATCAACGGTAGCCTCGGCGCAGGCGCAAATTTTCTTGTTCGGTCATAACTCAGGCAATTGGGAATGGTTTTCGGTCAGATTTTCAGGGATGATGCGGGCAAGGTTTCTTGAGGTCCCGTATCACATTCTCCGCGATCATCAGCAGCAGCGGTACGCTAGGCGCGAAAGTGATGTTTTTGTTACGGTCACAGCTTAGTTTATTTATTACGTACCAATGTGCTTTATATTGCCACCTCCCTGATGCCCGGAAAGGTCGTTTCTAATTTTTGTGGCATTTCATGGTGTAACAATTAGCAGATTCAGTAGCCTCCCAGACGGCCAGCCTCTTAACGTACAAGCATGAATGCACGGGCCATCCTCTTTGAGCCCTAACGCTCTGAATGCGCTCTAACGGATGAACGGCGCGGTAGCAGGGTGGTCCATCATACTCAGGTTAAGTTTGCTAAATGAACATATCGGGTGGTCCATCAAGCTCAATGTTGCCAATCATGATCCCCAATGAGGTTTTAATCATGAATTTAGATCAAAATATTAATGAAATCCTGTAAATCAATTAAAAACTCCTTCAGTTTTGATCCGATTTAGACGAAATTTTCAGGGAACATGCGGACTACATCCTGGATGGTCCCATATTAAAATCAAAATTTTCCTTATTAATTTCATTTATTATATATACCATTCAGCTTCCAATTTTCCATCTTATTAATTCCCTGATGCCAGAACCGGTCGTTTCTAGTTTTCTGGAATTTAATAGTGACGTACTGTGAAGATCACGAGGAAGCTTATGTGCCATTTCCTTGGCAGTGTATTTTTTTAATTTTTTTAAATTTATTTTTCATTTTTACTTATTTATTTTTTATTTATTTTTTTTTTGCAAACCTCTCAAAGGTAGAGGGGACACCATTGAGTTCCAGACAGGAGGCAGTACTTCCAGACTATAACTCTCCTAAGGGTTGAGATAAAAAGTCCGCTCTTGCGCCAAAAAATCAGGCTTTCCAAACAAAAGGATGTGTTCGTTGGCAGGCACTTTTTGAGCACATCAATTTGGTCAAATTTCAAAAAATGTACTAAAAAATCGCTTAAAATGGCTAAAAATGGTTAAAAAATGGTTAAATTTATATTTTTTGGTAGAATATTGCTCAAATAAAGTTTATTAACTTTACAATAGAACATTCAAATGTTTATGTACAAAATTATTCTGAAAAATGTGCTTAAAATGCATTATAATTTGCTAAAAAATCGATAAAAACTGCAAAAAAAGCTACAAATCCAAAACCTTTATTTAAATAGGAGATTATTATTTAGAATACGCTGTTTGCCATAAAAATAATAATTAACCATTTCCGTACACTCAAAAAGCTCAAATTTCAAAACAATTTAACATTATACAATATGATAATTTACGAAAATTCGCTCATACGATCATGCTGCATGACTGAAACTTTTTATATTATTGTTTTCAACAGGTAGGTAGGTAGATAATTATGTAGTTCGTAATTCCTCTGGCACGTTCAATGTACATCTTTGTACAACTTTTCGTGGTTGCCAATATCGAAGGCCATCACTGCCCTCTTTTGATGCCACTCCAGCTAGAGTCGTAAAATATCGTTTTCCGGAATGGGGCCAACGCGTGCTGTAATTCAATGCGGCAGACTTTCTGCGACGGCGGCGTGATCGAATCATGATAGATTAAAGAATCATTGAACGACCTCTCCGATTCATTCACGGAGCTTCCGCCGCTGTTCGAAATGCCATTAATAGATTTTCTTAGAGGGATCAGGAACATTGTGGGGCAACCTGCTGATAAACCCAGTGCCCGGCTAAAAATGTACATTTCCAAACATTGTGATATTTCTTAAAATAGATTCATAACTATTCTCGGTTCGATTGTAAAATGTTGTAGTTACAAGGTCGAGCACGGATTATAAATGCGCAATAAAAAAAAAATGAAAGAAAAAAAATTGTTAATTTAAATGGGTAATAAAATAAATAAATAAAAAATGCAAAATTGGGTATGGCACATAGCTTTTTCGTATCCACAATATGAATAGATCATTCAAAATTTCATCGAAACGGATTGAAAATGTAGAATTTATGGTTGTTTTACAAGGATTTGAGGTTCGCAATTGCGCTGCAGTCACTAATTTTTTCATTTTATATATTTACATGATAAGCCCAATTGTACATAAATATACAACAATCAATAATCAAATACAATAATAATAAGACTATTGAAAATTTCAATTTTAAACTTGCTGAAATTTGTACTTAAATTTCATTAAAATGTGCTAAAAAATCGATGATTATGCTAAAAATCCAAAATCTTTGTTGGGATATTAAGATATTAAGTATTTAGAACAAGCTTTTTTGCTGTAAAAGTGATAGATACCAATTTCTTTGCACACAATGTGCTCCAATTTCAACTCAATTTTTTTTTTTTTTTTTTTTTTGCTTTGTCTATTACCTACAAATAAATGTGCGCACATTGCGTAATAATTTGCAGCGTTTTTATTTTTGTATCAATCTATTGGCAGACACTAGACATCTCGATGGTGCCCTCAAAGAGGTTCGTTCAACACAAAACATCGCCACGTCATCTTTATCTCTTCAAAATATTGACTTCCTATAAGATGCGTTGTTTTCAGTAGGTAGCGTGCAAACCGCATGAGAGTTTTTGAATATGGTCTTATCATTCCCTAAACAATGAAGTGAACAATGTATTTTCAAGAACAGTTGACTAGATTAGGTACTAAATCAATAATATGAATAATCATATGGCATTATAATATTGTTTTAAACTAATTTCTAAGTGTTCCGTTAAGATAAAGATTCCCCGAACTACTGATTGAACTCATTGATTATATTTTTTATTTACCTAGAGGCACATAGCGAGCCAATATGGCGAGATACTGTTCAAACGTTTAGAATCAAGATTAATAGGCTCGCAATTCTCTAATAAATTTGGAACAGATCTCACAATTTTGACAGCAACTATATAAAAAACATTTCCCCCCTGACATGAGTTTTGGGACATCCTGACTATTAGCAGTTCCCTAACTATCAATTGTAGATACCTCTACTAAGTTTTTAACAAATTTTCGTGAAAAATGAAACTGTAGCAATGGCTCCAAAAATTTTAAAATATAAATTTTCCAAAATTTCCTTCATGCAAATTCTTTTGAGGCATTCTGAACGATTCCTAGATTTTAACGCTTCAACGGTATTCAAAGAGGCGTCGCTATAAGGGTGAATTTGGGAGGAGCTTTCCCCTCATTTTTCACTGATTTGGGAGAAGCTGGCAAAATTTTGGAGGTGACAATGAAACCCTTAATTCGAAGAGAGCTATCTGGAAGTCAAATCCTCATCAAATCCTATTTTTCTTAACTGAGGTTATTTATAAAAGTCTTGTCATTCTCATGCTTGCATTTGCTTGCATTTTTCTTTCAAATTTTCCCAACTTTTCTCAGAGATTCCCATTTATGTTTTAAATATTGATATTTTCTTTGTCGTGAAACTAGACCAGAAATTAAGTAAAATGTATTCAAGGCAATTTTCTACCTCAATTCGCTTTCGAGATAAATTTTTTTAAGGCTTATATTCCAAGAAAATATCGTTTTTTATCCTTAAGCCCCCATATTTCTCTACTATAAACTAATCAATGATTGCTTTTTCACCCCCTTCCACCAATCGAGACACTCCAGACTAAATTTCTCTACTAAATCGGAACGAAATCACAAAGTTCACCAAACCATTTGAATGTGTATCGCTTGAGATCGTTTTAATGAGATTTGGGAACCTCCATAATACTTATATATATTTTTTTTTTAAGAGAAGAGCAGTTCTACGATTTTCAGAAGTTTCAATTTTTTAAAATCTTCCATGATTCAGCAGGTGTTATTAAATAATTATATTTCGCGAATCAATGGACACTAATCTTTTATTTAATTTAACACTGATTTCGAACATGTGGTCAAACGTTGAAATTGATTAAATAGGTACGGGGGAAAACTGTCTCGAACATGATACAACTTCTTCCACCCCACAGCTCTTAAATCGAGACCTGCTTGTTCCAGCTTGAATTTCTCTAACAAATCGAAAGTTAATCGCAAAGTTGTCCATACCTATGAAATTTTTAAATCTCTAGGGTATTTTTTGTTAGTAAGTAGTAAAATTTCAAATATTTAAAGAAATGTTTATTTTTCTAAATGGTTTACGTTTAGGTATGGACTTTAAATAGTATTTTTTGAAAATCAGAGGACACATGTTTTAAAAAATTTATTAAAAGTAGAAAATTATGGTGGTTTTTGTGAAAAAACTGTAAAATCATATACCGCTGACGGACTGAGATAGAAAATTGCGCTTGCCGGCGTTTCACTCCATTGTCGGTCATTTTCTCCAAGAAATTTGGTTTTCACACTCATCCGAATCTACCCTATAATCTAATGGAGTTTGAAACATAGGTATTAAAAATAGTTTAAGGACTACAATGACTGATGAGTGCCCATTGATCCAAATACAACACGAAAAAGATCTTGTTGAAAGTCGATATAGAAGATGTGGTAATACGTCCTTATAGGTACCTACCTAATAGGTAATACTTTATATATATATATAAGTATTACCTTTAGGTATTAGTATTATATATATATATATATATATATATATATAGAGAGAGAGAGAGAGAGAGAGAGAGAGAGAGAGAGAGAGAGAGAGAGAGAGAGAGAGAGAGAGAGAGAGAGAGAGAGAGAGAGAGATAGATAGATAGAGAGAGAGAGAGAGAGAGAGAGAGAGAGAGAGAGAGAGAGAGAGAGAGAGAGAGAGAGAGAGAGAGAGGATAAAGGGAGGGGAGTGGGAGAGAGAGCCGACGGGGGCATATGGCTGTTTTGAAGTCATAAGATAGAAAACAAGAAAAAAACGTAGATGTAAACAATTCGAAAGTAGTGTTTAAAGAAAAACTCTCCATGAGGATCGGTTTATTGTAATTTATTTCTAGAGGAGCCCAGGCATCCTGTATACGGATTACCTACCTAAGTTGACGATAGAATAGAGTGAGGCACCAAATATATTAATATAATAATGTTACACCATTGGTAGGTAGGTTGGTATATAATCGCTTAGTTCTGCCTGCACTTCTTAGTCCTTTTAACAATGAATATCACAAGGCTTTTGTTGGTGTGTCCTTAATTCAAGGAGGAATGCGAATAGCGCCATGGGCGTTCAACAACCCACCCGAGCTTTGTCCAGACGAGCTATTCACAGGAGCGATGAAAGGAATTTAATTTACTGATCAATCTACCTACTTGGCGAGACTGGAAAGGTATTTCGAAGCCTGCTGCGTAGTTGCGAAGACTGGAATAACAGCGGAGGTAGGTATATGTTAGAACGTGTGAAATAAGATGCAATCTCATCATTTCCCAAAATAAATTGTACCTCTTCTTGGTTCTTAACACTCAAATTGGTTATTTATTTATCTATTTTATTTTTATTATTATAATGAATAAAGCCTTTATTAGTAATTTAAAGCAATGTAAATTTTACTCCACACAATTAAGTATTATTAAGTATTACACAATTAAGTATTATGTATTACCAATACAAAAAGAACAAATTATAATGGCACACATATAATATATATTGTTACATACCTATGTAGGTATATTGTCAAAACACAGGAATAACAAAATTTTAGTGCACTTAAAGAGGAAATGAGTGGAAAAATGTGTGATCCTGACCTTTTTTCGGTGTTATTTGTGATTTGAAAAAGCGTTATACATGTAAAAAGTATTAACAATCAACTTATATATTTATACATAAATAAATAAATTACACAGTATATACCTACTGTGTATGTTTGTGTCCTTCCAGACGATAAGACTCCTGAAGAATGAGATGAAAATTCCGTGCGTTCCTAAAATCAACCTTTCCAAACGAAAAGATGAATTCGTTGGCCAGCATCTTAGAGTAGGTACCTTAAATTGGTCAAATTTCAAAAAAAATTGCTAAAAATACGAGAAGTGTCTAAAAACTGTTGAAAACCGTTGAATTTATTCATTTATTATTTTTAATTTTTTATATTTTTTTTTAAGCAGAATTTCAGAGAACAACTTTCATTAACGATGAACTACAACATAAAAAATGTATGCAGAAATTTAACTGAAAACGATCCTGTCATGCAAAATGATTCTATGAGCGAATTGTCATAAATTATCGTATTAAATTATATTACATTATGAAAATTGAGGAATTTGAGTCAAAAGAAATTGTTAACTACCAGTTTGATGGCAAAAATCTCGTGTGAAATAATAGTCTGCTATTTAAATAAAATATCGGATTTTTTCAGTTTTCATCCATTTTCCCGCAAATAATAATGAAATTTAAGTACATTATCAGCATACATTTTTGCATAAATTTTTCAATGTTATAGGTCATTGTTGATAGACTTTTTTAGACTAAAATTCTTCTAAAAAATATAAATTTACCGATTTTTTGCCGTTTTTAGCCATTTTTAGTGTTTCTTAAACATCTTTTTTGAAATTTGGCCAATTTAATTGGCTCTGAAAATGCTGGCCAACAAAATCGTACTTTTGTTTGGAAAGCTTGATTTGTTGACGCTAGAATGGGATTTTTACATATTTATATAAGTATATAAAAAATATATATACTCGTACTTACATATTTTTTATATATTTATGGGATTTTAAAGAAGAAAATGTTCGGGAAATTTCCATTTAAAGATTTTAAGAGCCATTGTAATAGCTTCATTTTTGAACGAAAATTCGCTAATATGTACATAAATTTCATTAATATTTGCTAAAAATACATAGAAACTGAATAGAAAAAAAATTAAAAATCCAAAACCTTTTTGGAATTGCAGATTATTATTTAGAGCGAGTTATTAGCCATAAAATTGGTAGTTAACAATTTATTTTCACTTAAAGTCCTGTATTTTCAAACAATTTAACATAATATAGTACGATAATTTACGAAAATTCGCTGATACGCTCATGCTGCACGTTTGGAACTGTTTATTTTAAACTGGTTTTAAAAATTAAACTCGAGAAATCGACTTTTCCATGGTTCTATACCTAACTTATGGGAACCCCAAATACTCTGGAATTATTACCTACATCATGCATGCACCTACCTAGCCGTTTCAATTTCAAGATGGTAGGTACTAGGCACGTCCTACTAATAGTGATCGAATTCTGTTATCATGAACTTTATTCTCATCCCATGATCAAGAAATATCCGACGATAACTGGAGCAGTGGAATTTATGGATCACGTTTCGGGAACAATGATCTGTCACACTGCGTAGTGCCACAATGTCAGTTACATGTGAGTAAGAGAAGTGGAGGGTTGTGTAACCATAACAAGATCGGATTACAGTTCACCATCCGTCGACGTCCTCCTCCAAATGCTAAGTGCTTGGAAACAACTGGAAACTCAACTCTTGAATGACGATGAAAGCACGTGTTGTATCTTAGTTTTAAAACGCTGCTTATTATTACACAGAGGTTTATTATTTTTGAATTTGTAAATCACTGATCTTTATACATGAATCTACATCTAGGGTTGCCAGACACTCTGTGATAAGTTTATAGTATCATACTAACTTGATGAATAAAAGGTTAAACTAGTTAGTTAAAGTTGAAGTTGGATTTCAATGAAGAAATTCATTAAGAAATTTCTCCCTTGATGGAAATAAGTTCCAGTAACGCAGCATGAAGTACGGATGCTTTAGGAGCAACTCAGCCTATCATCACCCTGTGCGCCTTCAATATTGCGTCCTAAGGAGGCTACATGCCAAATTTCAGCTTCATACAAAGTAGAAATTCGTTTTTGGAGCCACTCAGCTAATCCTGGACCTATGCATCTTCAAGTGTAAGTCCTACAAAGGGTACATACCAAATTGCAGCCTCGTACGATGCATAGCATAGAAATTAGTTTTAGGAGCAACTCCGCTGAACTAGGAAGCTAAGTGCTACGCCGAACTTGGTAGACGTTTTTCAACTTTTGACCTAAAGGGCCAAAAACACCATATTTTTAATTTTTCAGTTTTTTAAAATCAAATTGTACCATCCTTCTAAGAAATTTAATGCTGATCACGCCTACACCACAAATGATGGTTTAAAACGCCTCCTCAACATGTATTTTCGTCAAAAAAAATAGAATAGTCCAGTCATGCAGCATGACCCCATGAGCGAATTTTTGAAGAAATCTTTGACATTTCAGTCACTATTGATCGTGTAGAGAAATTTTAGTTTATGATTTTGATAGACAAACATGGACAACCATTATTAAAAATTGTTATACAGGGATACTTCCATAAGAGTAGTTCAATCTGAACTTGGACAATTTTTCATGCAAATATTACCGATTTTTACAACTAGCGAACGGCATTATTTCGATTTTTGACTGATTTTTCAACTTTGAGAAATTTTTGAAAACTTGATACTTATTCTTATAGGAAATTTTACGCTGATTCCGAATATACCACATGTTAGTATGCTGAAAAAATTATTTCGCACAACAAATCGCAAAAAACAGGCTATTTTGAAATTTTTGACTATTTCAACCCGAAGATGTAATCCGATCATGCTGGCCAACGAACTTAAACTTTCGTTTTGTGTCCTTAACATTTTAAAATTTGTTTGAAGTTTCTAGCACAATTCTATGGACAGTTATCGTCTGGAATGACACATACATACATTTATACATACATACATACATACATTAAAAAATGCGTTAAACTTCAGAATATGATTCAGAATAGCCTGAAACGGATTTCTGCATAAAATTTTTCAAAAATTCAGATTCTACAAATTTTGAGGCAAGAGCAATAGCTTAATTTTCTTCAAAAACCTACCCAAAAAACTTTTTTGTCCTTTTTTTGTCATTTTTTGACAACTTGTTTATTCTCAGAGTAGGTATACAAAAAAAAAAAAAAAACACGTATTTTCGGAAGTTTTTTGACGAAAAAACATGTTGAGGAGACTTTTTAAACCATCATTTGTGGTGTAGGCGTGATCAGCATTACATTTCCTATCCAGTTGGTACGATTTGATTTTTTTTTTTTTTCAACTTAAATTGAACATTAAAACTTTGGTGTTTTTGACTCTTGGGGTCAAAATTTGAAAAAATCAAAACACGTCAATAAATTATCACACCTCTGACTCTTGGGGTCAAAAGTTGATAAAATCAAAAAAAGTCAATTATCACACCCCCAGAGCTGCTGTAGGTCTCATTCGACGCAGATATAGTCCAAGTAACAGCACAATTTTTTCAGGTCGCCAAATGATGAAATTTGTACAAATTTTTTCAAAAAACTGTACAAAAATCGTATAAGGTACAAAAATCGGTATAGGCGTGTTCATCGTTAAATTTCCAACAAGAATACCTATCACCTTTTAATTGAATCTGAAATCACTAAATGAAAATGAGTCTGGAATCACTAAAATTCCAGAGACCATCCTGGAATTGTAGTGGTTTTTTTAAAATGCAGGTGCCTTCCCTCAAAAATTAGATGTCTACATGAAAAATGGGCTTCGGGTTCGGATCCAGCATCCTCGAAAACCCCCAGGACCAGTACCAGATTCGTGGGAACACAGTTTTTTAATTTTATTTATTTTATTTTTTATTTTTGGACAGTGTTATTTTAGCAAAATTAATGCTTAGTAAGTTCCAAAGTTTAATAAAATAAGAAGCTTAGACATTTTAGTCAGGTAGATTTGACTTTCGGCAGACGGTTTCTTGTTTTTTTTTTTCTTTTTTCTAATCTTAAACTTTTCAATTTTAAAACGTAAACCAACAAACATCTGGGGGGGGGGGGGGGGGGGGGGGGGGTTAAATTTTTTTCTGGTCGATTGAAGGAAAAGGACGAATATTTTTGAAAATAATCATCCCAAAAATAAGTAGGTATCTCAATTCCTAATGCGGATTGAAGAAGAGGGAGAATATTTTACCGACCGTAAAAGCCTAAAGAAGTACCATTTAAGCGGCAGTGAACCTGGGAGGCCTTGTGAAAGTTCATCCGTGAAAGTCTGATTCGATGGAGAAATTATGGCTTTAGGTAGTAACTCAGGCGATTGGAATAAATAGTAAGGCAAAATCATGGAAATTCCGACCTGTCTTTATGTGCCTGCCTTTTTATCCTCCTTCACAATCTCACTGAGAGTGTCAAGAAAAGGTTTGATGACATGATAATCTGATGCGCCCATATCGTTTAAATATTTTACATCGATGACAGTATCTACAAATAAAAAATTCGTGTTGAGTGAGAAAGCGGCTAATTTTTGTGGATAACTGAGCTATTGCGGTGATACCAATTATTTAGAAAATAAATAAATCAAAACCATCCTAAATGAGTTCATGCTGCATGATAGCATCAGCCAATTTTCGTAAGATGTACTTTTCGTATTTCTGTTGAATTATTTGGAAATTTGAGCAATTAGTGAGCACAGATATTCCTATTAACTACCGATTCTATGGAACAAAACACCTTCTCTACTACATTCTATTAAGGATTTAAAAAACTTAGATTTGAACAATTATTTCAGTTTTCATAGATTTTTAGAAGTTTTTAATAAAATTTAAGTATTTTTTCAGTTCAGTAACATTTTGCACACAAGTTTTTCATTGTTCCAGTTCATAATCGAATAGTTTTTTCTGTGTGAGATTCTGGTAAAAATTATAAAATCAATGAATTTAAAAGTTTTTTTTTTTTCTCTTGTATGGTTTTTGAAATGAAACCGATTTATTCTGCTCAAAAAGTGCCGTCTAGCGAACTCATCCTCTCCCGTGGGATGCTTGATTGTTTTGGCGAAAGAATGGATTTTTTACCTCAATTGTAAGGAGAGTTATAGTTCAAAATGCCATATGTCATACATACAAAAAGCGCAAACGTCAGGAATCGTTTTAGGGAAATTTAACTCTCTTTAGGATTGAAATAAAAAATTCGTTCTTTTGCCCAAATATCAAATATTTCAAAAGAAAAGATTAGCTCGTTAGGCTCTTTGACTTCGAAAAACTGGTCAAATTTCAAACAATTTCTTTTGGACTTGGTGGTTTTTCGACATCCATGATCTAAAGCTTTCCCCAGTAAGGGAGAAATATGATTATGTTCAGCCAGAAATAAATTGTTTTCTAAAATTTTCTTCTGAAATTTGCTAACGTAACAGTCAGATGGTCGTAGATCTACGCAATATCCCTCAGCTCTCGCATACCACCAATTGTTTCAAATTGCTCGTCCTGTGGACGCGCAGAATCTCAAATCGCACTTCTCTCCCCAATAGGATCCGAAAACAATCGCCAAGGCTGTCGCATAATGACGTATTTTATTGGCTCCTATCAAGTGTCTTGACCCCCAAGCCTCAATTCTTGGTTTGACTGAAACGGATGATGAATGATGTTGTGTTGATAAGCTCAGATTCGGCGGTGACATTTTCAATTGTCAATACCTGACGAATTCGTATAGTATTCAGGGTGAATGTCAAACCAATATTATATTAATTCTTAACCAATATTCAATGTTACTATATCATAAATATAATATTACTTCGTTTTGTTATTATATAATAACAAATATACAGTTTCAAGGACATGTCACAGAAGCTTCCTACTGGCTTCAACAAGAAAATTTCGTGCATGCATGCGCTGAGTGTACCTCTGATTCAATCATGACGAAACTGATAAGGCACAATATAGGGCTAAATCCGTACCTACTATTTCTAAAAATTTCATTGAAATCCGATCAAAATTGTGGAAGTTACGGCTGTGGCAAGAAAATATAGAAAGACAAACGCTCACGCATGCGCACAGCGTACCGCTAATTCAATCATGATGAATGGTGTAAGGGACCTCAAGGGATCTTCCCCGCATCATCCCTGAAAACCTGACTAAAATCTGTTTAACATTGACGAACTTACGACTGTCACAAGAAAATTACGTTCACGCATGCGCAGAGCGTACCGCTGATTCAATCATGATGAAACTAATATGTGACATCTAGGGCTAAACCTCCACTATTCCTGGAAATTTCATTAAAATCCAATCGAAATTGTGGAAGTTATGGCTGTGGCAAGAAAATGTGGACAGACGGACGGATGGAGGGACAGACACGAAACCAAATTTGTTCAAGAGGCCGTGAAACTCAAAATTCGAGTGGAAATTTTGATTTTGGAGCACACAAATTTTTTTCATTTCGAAAGTGAAAACAAAGCTTCCGCTGTCTTGCAGACTCGGAAACAATAATGCAATTTATCATTTGAAATATTCTTATTGTCAATTTGGTAGGTACCAAGTAGTCGACTAAAAGACTAGTCAAATAAACATATTGGTAAGTAATGCATGCATTATACATTACATTACACGTTCCTATGAATGGAAATATATATGATTTTTCTCGGAATCCCCCCCCCCCCCTCCCTATTATACCCCTTTAATGACAGTAAATTTAAAAATTCCAAGGTTGCGTAACTGGGCTAAAATCTGGGTCGAACACAATAAAAAAGTACTCAGTCATGCAGCATGACTAATAGAGCTAATTTTCAACGAACTGAAAAATTTGGTCAATCATGGGCATTTTCCCTGACTAAAAATCAATTTTTCTCACTTATTTATGAATCTTAGAGAACTGAGAGTGGTTGCAATCGTCTCAATTTTTCTGCGTTGGAACGAATTTTTTACGCCGTTTTTAAAGGGAGTTACCGTCTGGAAATACACCCTATAACATATATATATATATATACATATATATATATATATATATATATATATATATATATATATATATATATATATATATATATATATATATATATATATATGACGCTATAATCTAGGACAGTGTCCTCTGATGTATGTAACGAATAAGTAGGGGGTCCCCGCCCCTTCAAACCTCTTTTAAAATCTCGAAGTCACCTAAACAGCTCATTTCGCTAAAACTGCAAAATCAGCTAAAAATCCAAAATCTCTTTTTGAATAGGTAGCAGATTACAGTTTAGAATACCCAAGCTTTTTGCCATAAAATTAATAGGTAGTTAACATTTTCTTTGCACTCGAAAAGCTAAAATTTCAAAACAATTTACCATAATATAGCACAATAACTTACAAAAATTCGCCCATACAATGCTACAGCATGACTGGAACTTTTTGGATTCTACGCACCTTGAAATCTAAACCAACAAATTTCGAGGGGGCGGGGAGGTTCAAAAATGTCCTTCGACAATATTACAGGGGTTTATTTATCCTCACTGCGAAGGTAGGGAAGCTTTGTGATCGTTATTGAAATCGAAAAAACTATTGTCCTCCAAAATCAAAATTGCGACTTGTTTTTGCGTTTCAGAGCTTGCTGATCAATTTTGGTTCCGTGTGTGTCAGTCAGTCTGTGGTAAATCCTTGAGTTATATCTCGATTGGTAGAGTAATAAGTAGGTACAGCGCATGCGCGAAACTAAAATTTATCGACACAGTCAAAACTCCGTGACTAATGGATCAATTTTTATGAAATTTTCAAGGATTGTGCGGTTTAATTACTAGATGTTCATAAATGTCATTGCTGTTGGATTAATAGTAGAGTCTGTGCGCATGCGCAAACGTTAATTTCTTATAACGTCGACTTATCAATCATTTCGACTCGTACTTTGTTCTTCAACTAATTCTATGTGTCCATGTTACAATATGTTAGGAAGCTATACTGCTCACCCAACTTGGCAGACGTTTTTTAATAAAGATATACCTATCACAGTTATCATACAATTTTACTAATCCAACTCCCGTGGCATGAAAAATCTAGTTATATAGGGTTTACATAGAATAAAAGTGAGGATGTAACCAATCAAAGGTCAAAAGGAAGATAAGTACTGGCGGAAATTTCCCTTCTCTGAAAATATTGATTGAGTTTCGACTTTCCTAACTTTAATTGAATAGGCTCTGTTCATTCACAGCTAGTTTGTTTGTTCACGGCGGGTTGCGTCAAAGTAGTTACATAAAAGAATTGATAATACTCTGCAGGGGTCCTGTAATACGTTCGTGATAACATTTTGGTCTCTCCCGACTATCAAAAACTGACTGACGCACTCGCAGACTAAAGTCTACGGGTCATGACTGCCGTCGTAAAACAACGGGATGATAATTATAATGCGTCTACATGATAATTTTTCTATACCGCCGAAAGGTCGAGCGGTTATCGTTCAATCGTTTACAGCTTTTATTGACTGATCAATTTAGTGCGAAACAGATTCCGTTACATATTGGAGTTGGGGGGGAAAACTGGATTCACAACGGTTTCCCAATATGTGTGGGCAGGTACGTATTGTGCTATACGTAGGTACAGGGGTACAGGCCTCAGAGCCTGCATGGTAGCACCGCATGTACCCTCAATACAGGGTGTCTCAAACTTATTAGCGGACTTTCCTGACAGAAAGAGCCTCAAGCCTGAAAGATCGCGGGAAAGAGCGGATGACAGTTTTCCCGGCAACTGTTATCTGCAAGCAGGCGACCCACAGCACAGTGCACCCATATTAGGGTCGGATCGGAAAAAATTCTATTCATGACGGATTCTTACAGGAAATTTCACGCTGATTCCAAAGATACCCACATTCATGTTATGGTCGCAAACTAGTCCTTTGACATAAAAATAACAAAAACGCTGCAAATTACTATTCGAGGTTCATTATTTCTGTATTGTATAGCTCTTCCACGCAGAACTCCTGTCTATATTATTAAACGAATCATTAGGTAGGTAGGTATCTAATATGCCTGAATAGGTGTAGACGCCTGCTGAAGAGAAATTAATAGAATTAAATAACACACCTAAACATTCCTTACACGAGATGATGATGCAGTGCTGTAAATTGGCAAAACCGCGGCGGTGGTGCGTATGCCACTAGTTTGCTGCAAGCCTAACACTATGGTCATTAATGAAACTTAGTTAGTTCCCCCTGAAAATCATAGGGTCGCTGCTCCATTATAGCTTGTAGTGAGAGAATGGAAAATCGAAGGCTTCCCGGATGATTTCATTCAGTTTGTTGTGAAAATGTATGTAAATGACTACCAAAAAACATTACTGTAGGGTACCTACCTTGAGAGTTTTCGAGAACTCGATTTTTCAATATTTCAGCCCTTTATTACTACAATTTAGTGTTGATCAAAATTGATGCCACTGCTACTGGCACATCCCCGGCTGAAGTATGATTTTTCAGCCAAATTTCATAAACTTTGGTCCAGTAGTTTCGGAAGAAAAAAACTCTGTACGGCGTACGGACAGATTTTTTTTCTTCTTTTTTTCAATTATATGCATCTTGAAACGTAAACTAACAAATTTTGAGAGGATCAAAAATTGTTTTTCTTCTTTGATTACGAAGGTTTATCATTGAAAATAATAAACCAAAATGGCAAAAACAAAAAACTAGTTTTTTTAGGTCAAATTTTGGGAAAATAATATTATTTCTGTTGGATTACAAAATTATCTTCCTTGAATCATTGGTGAAGCGTATCTCCAAAGCCTTGCAAAGGCCAAGTGTATTCGGTCAAGCATTCCAGTAATATGTTACCTCACTCTTTGTTGGAAAGAATACTTAGGGTTCAGCATCAATATCACTGTACGCTCGAAAATGTTGAAAGGGAGGTGATAGGAACTGGTTCGAGAAGAACCTTACAAGAGATTGACTCAAATAGAATGGACTTGACCGAAAGGTCTGGACCAAACGGACAACAGTCCGAACTTGCGCCTCGTTTATATAGCGGCGTTTATAGGGCTTGTCTACCTGCTCTCACGCATGCAACGAGCGTCTACCGGTCAGAATAGGAAAACGAGGACAGGCTCGGGCTTGTCTCGATACTTATTGAGAAAAATACATATGAAGAACTTATAAGTTCACAACAGATAATGATTGCAGAATAAGATATAGAACAAGGTGATGAACAAAACTGAAAAAATATTAAAACCGAAAGTTTATTTATGGTAAATGTATTACGTAAAATGTACAGCGGAATCGTTTCGTATCGTTGAGGCAATATAAGGTCGAGCAGGATCTTGCTGCTGTGCTACACAACGCAAGCTCGATATCTAGGTAGGTACCTACATTATTTATAAAGCAAAATTGAAGGAATGGGATGATTTTTTTCTCCGCAAAATTAATCCCTGAGATTAGGCTTCTCGTTCGTCCATGCTTCGTGAGGTGTCATGCCTTTGACTGCTTTGGTCGGTGAAAGGTTGTTGAGATACACGCTGACGTTTGACGCCTCAGCCCAGTACTCTTTAGGTAATTTGGCATCTGCTAACATTGTCCGGGCACGCTCAACAATCGAGCGATTTGCGCGCTCTACCACACCATTTTGAGCACTGCTGTATCTGCATGTCTGTTGCTGTCTGATACCCTCATCTTGGAAAAAATGTTTGAATCTTTTATTCACAAATTCTCCACCTCCATCGGTTCGAACTTTTTTTAGAACTTTTCCAGTCTGCTTTTCCGTTAGAATTTTGAATTTCTTAAATTCTTCGAAGGCTTCACTCTTCTCAGCCAGAAAGCTTACATGGGTATAGCGCGAAAAATCATCAACTATTACATCATGTATCGACTTCCGCCTATGCTGGTAGTTTCCATTGGACCCATCAAATCGACATGGACTAGCTGAAGAACCTCTGTAGAACGAGTTTTGCTTGGCTTGAACGGTAACCTTGGTTGCTTAAAATGAAAGAGCACTGGAATGTGATTATCTGCTGGCGACCTTATGTTGACAATTAAATATCAGCTTGCCAACACTAAAATAGTAAAAGTTTCTGTGATATTTTTAGTACATATCTACTTGATAAAGTGTGGCCATGTTAGTTGTATATTCCTAATTTATCAATTTTTACATGATTAGAAAACTAGGTATTGTATGTCATGTTGAGCAATATCTACTATAATAAACCTAAATTGGATTTCATGTTGATTGGCCTAATAGTTTTGCAACAATCGTCAAACCGAAGGATGGCCTTATCTCGCGTAGGTAGGGTACCTACCTATTTACCTCATGGAGATGCTCACAAGGCACAAGAAGAAATGAATAATCAAACTAGTTTTCATCAAAGGTATTTAACGAATATGCTATGACATGGACCTAAATATAATTACAATGTCATGCAGTCAAAGTCTATGCGAGGGTCAGAATTTGATTGTACGATCTACTTACGTCTGCACTAATCAGATGCCAGAAACCCGGAATTTAGTTTCTTAATGAAAGTCGCCAATGAAGTCGGATAAAATGTCAGAATTGTAATGAATTTACTTCATTGTAGTCATTGTATTTATTGGAACGTATTTAATTGTAAACCGTGTTTTGTCTCTTTATTTAATAAAACAAGGAATTTGAATATAAGTTTTCCAACTAGAGGAAGATGCGCATGTACGAGTAAGAGGTTAGGTACTTATGCACACAGGCTGATTATCGGTCTTAGCTGAATTTGATGTTCATTTATAAGTGTTTTTGTTGATAAATCCATAATGTCTCATTGTAATAAGTGAGCGTAATACCGAGAATCCAGTGGAAAAAATAAAATTGATATGGGGTAATTAAATCGTCTTTTTCTAACCACTATCCAAATTTGAACGAGATCGGATGACTAGAACATGAGAAAATTATGCTTAATAGCATAGTATACATTTACGCATTCGCAGCGTAAAGTACTGATGTGCATGCAATGAAATTGATATGGGACTATGCACATTCCCAGAAGATTTCTTTGAAATAGGTTGACAACTGTAGATGTTATGCTTGTTGCAAGGATTTTACAATCGCGCTAGCGCAGCAAACAGTAATGATGCTATCGTAATAAAATTTATATTGGGTGAATAAATCATCTTTTTCTAAACTATCCTCCGAATATGAACGAGATCGGACCACTAGAACGTGAAAAAGTGATGATAGATGACATTTACGTTTGCGCATGTGCAGAGTGAAGTGATGATTTGCATGCAGTGAAAATGATAGGAGACCATTTACCGCCTAACCCGCACTTTCCCTGAAAATTTCATCAAAATCAGATGCGTTTTACATGGATTTGTGGACAGACACACAGACGCGGAACCAAAGTTGTTCAGAATGATCTAAAATGTGAAAAGAGCGTGGCAATTTTGATTTTGGAGACAAAACATTTTTCATCCCCCAAAGTGAAAAGAATGCTTTCGCTACTTACTTATAGGTAGACTCGAAAGCAATACAGAAACCTTCCTTGTACTTACTAATTTAAGCTGCTGGTTACATATGGCGCTTGTTTTCATGTGTTGTGTTGGGATGCCAATATTGGGGATTATTATTGGACAGCACCAATCGAACCAAATAATTTTTTCTCGAATTTTCGTTTTTAACGCTGAGTACCTCATCTAAAAACCTAACAGAGTTTTCAGTAGGGTTGGCGAGTGATAACGGTGCCACAGAGATATTGTTTCCATCATGTTTGATGATTTTACAAGAGATCTGTGCTGTCATAACTAGTAAGAAAATCGACCAAAAATTAATGCTAAAACACGTCAACATATCACATAACATTGTAAACAATACAATGGAAGTAAATAACCTTAACCAAAGAAACCTACGTCAGGTTATCATGACCTCAGTACACAATCGTGGACATTGTCTGTTATTCTGTTTTATCATATATCGATTGTCACTGAACATATCGTCGTCCATAATTTGGCTGAGGGGTTGGAAGAACTTTTTGATAGCGTGACGAGAACAGAGATGAATAAGATGGGGGTCGATCGTGAATGATTTGATCCTCATAGCCTACTTCAGATTGGACGAGTTGGAATTCATTGCCTGCTGAGACCAATTCGTTTGGCTCTTCATCTGGACCCCTGCAACACGAGTAGCAAGCCCAGCCTGCTGCGATTGTGAGAGCTACGCCGAAGGTGAAGCACCCAAAACATACTAACCAGAATGTCCAATTGACGTTTGAAAACAATACAGCCCAAAAAGTTGCTGTAGTTGTTGTACTTTCCAAACCAACAGTATCATCCAACTTGTTTGAATCCTCAGACGTGCCGTGTGATCTGTCAAGTTCTTCTTCAGCTTCGTTTTCCTCATTGACAACTGTATCAATCACATCAATTACTGGGGTTGGCCATTCGGGATCTTCATCCTTCGGTGTTGTTGGTTTCCTTTGATTACTTTTGTATACCGCAACATCATTATGACTATTGAGACAAGGGTAGCCAGTGAGTCTCACAGCACATAATTTCGCCCACTCAGCCAATGGTGCAAACCGTTTATCACACCTCAAATTCGTCCTGGAAAATAAAATAAATTTGAAGTAATAATCAGTCATCATGTACTCGTACTTTGATTTGATTTGAGCCTGTGCGAGATCGTGGGTTGGCTTGAACCATGTTCACACGCTCAAACTTCACTCATGCCTAGCTCCAACCTCAAGCCAAAATTCTGTCCAAGACCTGTCCTGAACATTATACTATGTTCTCATACTAGATAGCTATCTTATTTAGGGCCGGTTTATCAATCACATTTATCCAATGGAAAAAGGGAATTCATGTGAGGGATTAACACAATTGGGTGTGTTAATGCATCCCGAGTTGAACCATATCTGGAGTTTTAATTTATCTGGTCCCTGGACCATCCAGTTATAGCAATTTTAACTGGAGGTTAATGGGATATCTAGAGCTTTCTAACCTCAATCAAGTTATTAGCGAATTTTCTTAGAAAATATTAGCGAATTTTCTTAAAAAATAAAGCTATTGCAATGGCTCCAAAAATTTTAAAATAAAAATTTTCAAAAATTTTCTTCATCGAAATCTGTTTTGAGGCATTCTGAAATGATTCCTGGATTTTAACGCTTTTTTAAATATATATATATATATATATATATATATATATATATATATATATATATATATATATATATATATATATATATGTGTGTGTGTGTGTGTGTATGTGTCATTCCAGACGATAACTCTCGATAGAATTGAGATAAAAACTTCGTTCTTTCGCCAAAAAATCAAGCATTTCAAAAGAAAGGATGAGTTCGTTGGACAACAATTTTTGAGCACATTAAATTGGTCAAATTTCGAAAAATGTACTAAAAAAATCACTAAAAATGGCTAAAAACGGCCAAAAATCGTTAAATTTCTATTTTTTGCAGAATTTTAGTCAAAACTAAATTTTCAACGATTTTAGGACATTAAAAATGTTTGCTCAAAAGTATGATGAACGTACTTAAATGTCATTAAAAGTTGCTAACATATCTATAAAAACTGCAAAAAAATTTAAAAATCAAAAATCCCTTTTGAACAGTGGAATTTTATTTAGAATAAGTTTTTTGCCATAAAATTGGTTTTTAACCATTTCTGTCAACTAAAATTGCTCCAATTTCAATGTAATTTAACATACTAAAGTACGATAGATAGTTTATGAAAATTCGCTCATACGATCATGCTGCATGACTGGAACTTTTTTTATTTGTTTACAAATTTGGTTTGAATCACAAGTTTGGTTGCTTTTATTTTTGTACCTCCAATGGATATAATCGGATTTCTCTTCAAATATCAGATTCTATCGTAGCAGAATTTGTTGAATGGGAAAGAAGACCCTTATAAAGTGTGACCCCATGTAGATCACTTACTAAAATGGGACGAGAGTGTATTTATATTGAGGTTTCGGTTGGACAAAGATGCTGTTCTTTAAATTCTAATGGAGATCAAAGATGAAATTGAATCCACAACGTACTGATCACAATAATTCATCCATAATAATTCAGGTTGGAATATCGTAAATGTATTTCTCAATTTCTCTCTCTAGGCATGAAGCAAATATCAAAAAGGTGGTGGTTTCTTATTTCCCCAGCTTGATTATATGATGGACACTGTTGTGGAAATAACGTCGGACTTGTTTTTTTAATAGTCGATCCATGAAGAAAATGTAGCCCTTATTTTGTTGCCTACAGACACCAGTGAGAATGCTAACGGCGCTATCTGCTAGACATATTTATCTGAGAAATAATTTTATTCGCTAGGTAATTCAGCTTTGATAAACAACTCACATTCTTTATCGAGAGCATAGCGCTATACTCGGTATAGCTCTCCTGCAGTTAATGTAGGTAATTGATAAACTGGCCCTTAGTACCTATATTGTATTCCTAACTACTTAATTATAGCTTAATTTATAGACTTTTAATTATCTCGCAGATCACATGAAAAGCGCATGTGGAAAAGCCCCTCTAATCAACAGAGGGAGGCACAAGGGCAAAAAATTCAACACACTGTGACCATGCAAGAAGAGAAAAGGGAGGTTCACTAGCTATGGACTGGGTTGAGACAGTGGCTCCACAACTCAACACTCTAATGGAGTTAGAAGCTTGTTAGGATTTCCAGTAAGTCAAGATATTTTTGTTTTTCCTTTCTCCTCATTATATTACTCAGAGGCCCTCTCTATTTATCTACCATCACAATGCATGACATCTTGCAGATCTCCCTCAATGCCTTTGCTAAGCAGTTTGCCAGGTGTGGTTTAGTGGTGAACCCTTCCAAGTGTGGGTAGGCCTCCTTGGTCCCGTCAGGCCACCAGCATAAGGTGAAGGTGGGGCATTTCGGATCCGAAGTTCCTCTTAGAGATTTTTTCTTTTTAACGCTTTGTTTTCGAGTTATTCAATTTTAAATTTTTTTTCGTGTTTTGTACCATTGACATTAAAACTGCACTTTCTCATTTTCCTAAGTGTTCCCAAATTTGAGGGTACCGTTGGAAACTGCGTTAAATTTCCTACAATCGTGACATGAAATAAAAAAAATTTTGTTAGTTTTAATTGGTCAAAAAAAACCAATGATATAATTAGAGAGAAAAAGTTCAAAACGACTTCAGTTTTAATGCTTTGAGTATAGGGGTTTTTCGGCATGCGCTCTTTGGGAAAAACTTCCTCAATTCAGATTTTGAATGGACTATTAAATTTTAATTTTACTTTGCTAATTGGGGGAGAAAAGTATGTTTTTATGTTGAAAAATACGTTTTTTATTTTTTTCTAAGAAATCGAGGATTTTAGCGAAAAATGACCCTCGAAGGAAATACGAGTTTGGGGTTGGTTTCTACGTAGGTACCTGTTTCTTCAAGCTGAATCGAATGGTAACTCTAGCAGATCACTCTAACTCCGTTATAACCAAGTTCTATCCTTAAAAATCAGCTGCGTGACTGGAACTTATTTTTAAATAAATAAATAAAAGTGAAAAATAGCGAAAATCACCAAAATAGGCTTGTGACTAGCTTCTTGACATCTCACAGAACATTGATGTTCGAAAAAGCCAGCTCGTTTTAACAACACAAACTAACAATTTTTCAACAAGAAGTGGAAAAAATTATTGGTTGACGGTACGGACATTTTTCCAAAGATGTTTATCAACTAGGTATATCATAGAGTTCCTTCAGCAGGAGTACAAACTTACTTGGAAATGTCCAATTCTCTCAGCCATGTTAGATTGTCAAGTAACTTGACATCAAACTGGGAAACTGGATTTCGCGAAATGTTCAGCACTAATAAATAAGGGATCTCGGAGAATGTCAGGATCGGTATCGATGAAATCCGACAATCGCTGACGTCCAGGAGCTGAAAAAGAACATTTCAAAATGTATTCAATTGTAGCAAAATCAGCTAGCACCAAACAGTCCTCTAGTTAATAAACAAAAGTAAGTATGTAGGTAAGTACCAACTTTTCAACTTTGCAAATGTTTTTTGTTTCGCATATGGAGGTAAAAGTTTCCAAAAATGTCACGTTATCCAATTGCTGCGAACTAAATCACTCACGACAAAGTTGTGGAAACCAATTTAAATAAAAAAACGAAGTTAAAGAAGAATGTTGTCTAATTCCTTGGAAGTAAAGAGTTGCAATGTTAGATCGATTTCTACGGTTAGGTCATCATGAGTGTTAAAACCAGATTGAACTTTTCTCCTCCTTCCCATCACATCATCCGATTAGCTATAATACCTCCAGCACTTTCCTTTCTCTCGACCAACGACATTCAATCTCCCCTCACTTGTGACTATATAAACTGTGTCCTGTGTACCTATGTTCAGTAATTGTTTCGTTACTGATGATGACCTAACCGTCGAAATCGATTTAACATTGTAACACTTCATTTCCGTAGAATTAAACAACACTTTTGTTCAACTTCCGTTTTTTATCCAATTGCTTCTGCTCCAGAAGAATCCATTCTTAAAAGATCACTTATGACTTAGGTATGTAGTTTAAAGATTAGACTGGAAGATTTGTGCAATTAAAAGCAAGATTCGTCACTTTCTGAAGGATTCTTTTTTTTTTTTTTTTTTAAATTATAAAACTTATTAGGGGTATTCATAAACCTCTAATGAGTAGGTACCCTGCTCATGGTCCAGTAGTTTCGACTTCAAATCTTCAAAACTTGAGTTTCGACAAGTTGCAATGTGTATGTGCTTCGAGCAGAAGCCTTTGAAAGTCAAGTTTTGACGTCGAATTGTCAAGAACTAGCAACGACCCTGCCGTCTGCTTAGCAAAACATCGTTATCAATATGACACAATTATTGTCGTTCACCAAATTCAGCGTATGGGTAGAGGTCGTTCACTATAACTTGGCGCGTTTCTCCGAGAGGTGCTCCGAAGAGCAGGGCTGCGCAGTGGGACCCTTCCCCACCCAACGTCCAGTCCTACCCCTCCCATTCTCTTTCCTCCCTCCCGCTTACCCTAAGCCCTGTGTCTTTTCTGCGCGTTTCCCAGAGAGCTTATACCTCGGATGGAATGGGCTACCAGGTTGGGAAGAGAGGGGATGTGAAAACTTCAGTCTAGCTGCACGAACTTTTGCCGGACGGTTTGGAGAAACGCGCCAAGTTATAGTGAACGACCTCTACCTACCTACCTACTGATGTGCCAAGAAAGTTGTTCGAATTCTCGAATTTAAAGTTAATAGATTTTTAGGTTTTACATTTATTGTTAAATATTTCATTAATTTTGTTTAATACCGTTTATTATTTTCTTATTTAGTGATTTAAGTCGCACCTCAACCAATCTTTGCACCTCTACAGAAGCGATATTTCAAGTTAGTAAAACCTTTAGTGTGCGCTCCCAGGTCTGATGTATTACCTTCAATGTATGAGACATTATCAGTGATCCCTCATCAGGCAATGGAATGTCAGTTCCTCTCAGGTAAATGTGCGTTAATAATTCGTTATAAAGCAGACTATTGGGTTCAAAATACATTATTCTGTTGTAGCTTAGATCCAAATACTTGAGGACGTTAAGACCAACGAACGTGTGGTGATCAATGTAGCTGATGTTGTTGCTGCTCAGGTCGAGCTCAGTCAGCTCAACAACGCCATAATCCTGGAAATAGATCGTGAATTGTGTTTTACCAACAATAAAACTAAGATAATGACAACAATAAATGTATGTAGTAGTTGAAATAAAAGTAGATAAATCCACCTGATACTCAACATCTCTACAATGAACAACGGACTGATTAAGTATTTAACTGTTCAATTTCCAGTTATTAATCACACATTGGTACTGTGACTGACCTCTTTGGTTTAGAGTAAAACACTCGGACACCACTACCACCACTACTGAAGGCGGGAAATTCAAACTGTGAGCCCAACAGGTAACAGGCGACCCAAAAAAGTGAAAGGTGCCATTAACATTCTTGGGAAGATGTGGCTCACCCCTGGTGAGTGGGGGGGGGGGGGGGTTCATGGGTCATTTCATTAACACGTCCCCGTAAACGTAAATGTAAACAATGAGAAGTCTGGGTCAGGCGATGAAAAGTTGGCGTAGTCAAAGAAGTCGGCATTTGGCTACACTGGACATTCGGGCTTCTGAACTCACTGGAAGTCGGCAAGGTGCTTTTTAATTGGCTGGTAGAACAACTAACTACCTACATCGATAGTATGCTAACCTTCACACAGTACCTCAACCACACGTATGTAGCTGAAAATGCTAAGTTCCCACCCTGCGTGAACACAGATGCGACAGGTGGTAAGCATCAAGTTAAGTGACATGGAAGTTTGGGCTCCTTAGGGCCATCGGGTGTCTTAGAGCCATCAGTGAACAGGAGATCGTGTCCAGAATATCACTGACTACCTCATTGAAGCGACATCTGAGGATGAGTGGGGGTGTACTGCCCTTGACTCCAATCCTCACACAAAAGTCAACATGCAACCGGGAGGGGGGAGGGGGCTTCATATGGGACCAGAGATTATTTCTCTGAGATATCCTACCTGGAGAGCTCCTGAACACGAATACCCAAGGGGCAAGTTCGTGCGACGTGTGTGGAAAATATGTCTCATCTGGGTGGGGGGGGGGGGGATGCCCAGGGAAATAGCGCAAGCACTCTGAATAGTTAATTGCTTGCATACAAATACCTTTGTTTAATATATGTTCCAGTTTACACAGCAAATACATTCTTGCTTTTTATTTTTGTACTCGTTCCATTTTATTTTCCACAGAGAAGAATACTCTCGCGGTATAAAAGAATAAACTTTCCAAATTATCCTTATTCCAGCTTCCCATACTTAACTATTTTGAATCACAAATCAAAATAACACACAAAAATCAGCAATCCACACAACCCACTCCAACGCCACTGCTATCACTCATCGGATCATGATCGTCACTTTACAACATTAACTCCTAAAAATACAATCAAATGTTTGGACCGTGAGCCTGATCCGATGGGCCTGGAGGTGTGCTGAGCCACAACTGATTCGTTGGATCCGTACCATTTAGACGCGCAGATTTTACAGCGGATATTCCGACGGACCTGGTGCAAAGGTCCAAATCCATTGAAATGTTCGTTACATTTAAACGCACGGACTTTTGTCATTGATTGTTTGGTTTTGGTACACATCAAGTGAGGCGAGTAGTTTCAAAACCGGCTCAATCCACATTTTTTCCAATTTTTTCAATTTCACGATGCACTCTATCACCCTGTGAAGTCTTGCAGACCAAATCCGGTTCAATCCAATAGAAAAACCCCACTGAAGTGGTGGTTTCCCGTCAAAACAGGCTCAATCCATGCTTCTCAGTTGAGCCGCTAGGAGCGCGCCTGCCTTCGGCGGTGGACGTTTTTGTTCTGGTGTACACAGTTTCACCCATTTTCCCGCTATGAACGCTTTCTTTTTTTTTTGCTCTTTACTGTTTAATATTAAATTACTCAATAGTCTATCATTTTTCGGGGTCTTGAAAAATAAAGAAGTTCTCAAATGTTTCTACAAGCCTGGTTTCTACTTAGGCTGTTGCTATGCAGTCATTTTCTTTGCAACCTACAAGCTTCTTACCATATAAATACCGAAAAAATGTGATTTCCGACATGAATAATAGAATTTTAGAGGATACTCTTAGGAATATGGCAACAGAGCTAAGTCAAACTACCCGAATTTCATCAAAACCGGCTCAATCCAAACTTTGATTTTGAATTTTGAGGAACCCAGACCATTTTCAAAGTCAAAATTTGTGATAAAACACTCTAGGGCCTCCAGTTTAAGCAATGAAATGGAACTAACGTGGTTAAAATGGAGTGCTGTACAGGGAAACGTTTTTTGGATTTCCTGAAAATTTTTCAAGTATGGATTAAGCCGGTTTTGAAACTACTCACCTCAAGTGTGAAGAGGTGTGATAACAGCGCTCGCATCGCCGCTCTCCAATCCTACAGAACCTGCATTTTCATTCGCGACTGAAGCTAATAATAATAACTCACTATGAAAAAGTAAGATGGGACCCATTGCAGAGAACAGCCTGACAGATCCAGCCAAAGAGTTTTTTGTGGTATCTGAAGCAGTCTCAGATCTTCCAGCGCTTCCCCTCTGCAAACAACGTTCTCGAATGTCTTCTCTTTAGTCGCATTGTTTGTTGAGGTGATACACCGACATTTCTCTGGGCAGCTATTGATTAATGCTGTTGATCGAGCATCCAGCCTGCAGCTAAGGGTCAGGAAACTGAAATGATAATTAATCAGTTTAAAAGAATTCATCAATACATTGTTAAAACGCTGCAAATTATTATACCGGTTTATTATTTCTGTATTAGAAGCCTTTCTATGCAAATCGTTGGTCTATAAATTATTAAGCACCGTATATAGTGGGACATTCCACGTCAACTGGGAAGCTCCAAAGATAAATCCTGTCCGAAATTGACCCTTTTCTCAAATTTTGTACATATATTCAAAAGGAACGAATTCCCCCCAAATTTCAGATCTTTAAAATTATTTTTGGCCTTTCCACAGGCAGACAAACTTAAAAGAATCTAGCTCTAATCTCAGAATCTAACTTCAGCGGATGTGATTGCCTAACTTACATTGCTTGTGTTCTTGACAGCAAAATTCCTGCTCTTTCTATGTGAAGGTGCCTATTCAGTTTTTTTTTCTTTTTCCACTCCAAAAAACGTGTTCAAACAATTTAGAAAGTTATTTTTCAAATTCAGACATTTAAAACGATTTTGCCTCAATTCATGCTCATGTTAGTGTAGAACATGCACCCTAAAGGAAATTTTGGGATAGCCGGCCATTTGGACTGAGTAGTCTAAAGTACCTATGAATCGTTATACCTACCAAGAAAAACTCGTTTTTAGCTGTTTTTATAAAGGGTTCCCCAAAGTGCACAGAATTCCACACGATTTTAATTACAATAATAGTATTAAGTACAATAATAATATTAAATTAAATCAGGATCAAAACTGGCTCCAAAAATCAGAACCCCCCCCCCGTTTATTTCAAAGCCGACTACCGCACAGTGGGCGAAATTGCAAAAAACCTGGCCATAAAATTCTGAAAGTACCCCACCGTACTTGATGTTTTTTTGGGGGATACACGGGAGTAAAAAAAATGCTAACGTTAATGAATAAAGAGATAACATGCATGTGGCCCCTAATTTAGCTCTGAAATTCTAGAAATTAGTGCAGATGATAAAAACTTTGTGATCTTTACAAAACAAACATTTATTACAACATTCTAAATCAAAATATTAGTAGATTGGATGATATTTTTCTAAGAAATTTGATGTGGGTACATGGACATTAAAAGTAGGTACTTACTTCATTACTTTTATAATTTTTAGCAGAATCTACATTTATAGTAAGGTAATGTAGTAGGTATATATATATATATATATATATATATATATATATATATATATATATATTAATTGCTATGCAATTCTTAGGCCGACCCTCCATAATTTTTTTAAAATGTCCCAAACGTTTTTGACATGATTTTCACGTACAACGGTTGCTATCGTCCGTGACGGGAAGCGCGAGTTCGTGGGTTCGAATCCCAGCCAGGATTGAAATTTTTTTTATATCAATTCTTTTCGCATCGTGGGTTCGAATCCCAGCCAGGCTTGAACATTGTTTTATATACAAATTTTTTCAGGCTAAGAATTGCATAGCAGATTATCCTAGTTTTCTACGCAGTAGAAAAGAGAAAAGATCCGGCGAGGCGCGAAGCGCCGAGTATATATATATATATATATATGTATATATATATATATATATATATATATATATATATATATATATATATATATATATATATAATGTCTGTATTGACGTTTATATTGATTAGATATTATCAAAATCATTACAACGAAGAGCTTATGATGAGATTATAATTATGATAATGAGTTGACAAGTGATTATACATTGCCACTTTCATCACTAGATGAATCATTATCAAGTAAGGTAACATTGCACATAATATATCGCTAGAAAACTCATTTTCATCGGCCACCCTCAAAGCTAACCAATACGGATAGGATGAAACCAATAACCTGTTGAAAAGACCTTGTAAATAAATTTGCAGTACGGAAGCACTTTCTCCAAAATTTGTCGATAACTGTTTAAAAGAACTAGTCATTGCTTCTTGAGCTTGAGAAAAATAGGAAGAAAAACAGCAACAACAATTCACTCTGATGGTCATGTTGTACTTTAGAACTTTTCCAATTATACGAGTAGGTATAATACAGTCCCTATATCAAGTTCTGGGAACTATGTGTACAAATGTGTTCTCAAATTTCAGTTAAATTGGCACAAAATCTAGAGAATTTATCCTTTTTGATATTATTTCAAAAAATTTTACTTGCGTAAATGTAAAATTAAATGTTAATTTGTTTAAAGACCAGAAAAACGCGCTTAATTCGATAAATTATGGTCGAATTTGAAAAAACGTCTGCCAAGATAGTTGGCATTATAGCTTCCTCACATAGGTATGTACATGTATAGTAGGTATAGCTTCACGTGGTAGTGAAGAATGTATTGATGCAAAATAGTTCATTAATATATGTGGAGACATGCTTTCAATACAAAGTAGGGCTATAATTCATGTTCGTGTATGCGCATACCATAGGTAACTGTAGTGGATTTATATAGGTTTGACTTGGCGTAGGTAGACCAAGTCGGACATTTATATCCCGGTTATGCGGGTTGGTCTCCAGGCCACCCCCGCGAGGAATGCGGGCGGAGCCGCCAAGGTCAACTGGTTTCGCGGACTGAAAGGGGGGATAGTCCGTGTCGCAGCCGCGTGGAGCGCTAGGCTCGTGTACCAAGTGCTGGGTTCGATCAGTTTTGTACTGAGCCGTTTTGTAATATTCCGGCCTTAGATTTGTATCTGAAAGGGGAATATGTTGGGCTTGGTTGAGGTACTGAAAAGTATCCTTCGTTTTTTGTGCATTTGGAGTGTATTTGACACTCGGATCGGCCGAGTAAGCTTGCGTCGAATATCGTGGGTATTCGGACAGCTTGGTCGAATCGTAATGATCGGCTTCAGAGCGAGTCTGAAAAGTTTCCTCGATCTTTTGTATAGGCGAGGCTTGTTCGAAAGTTTCTCGAACGAATACGTCGGGCGAGAAGGCGATTCGGACGTGAGGGCCGTGCCTTTCGCTGTCGCTGGGTTCAGCGGGCTCGCCGTGTGGCCGGTAGGGCGCACTGCGTGGACTACTCGGCCCAGCTTCGCCGTCGCCCTCCTCCCCCTGCAAGGGAAAGTAGGAAGGCCGGCGTTCCATCGAATTGATCGAGTTTTTAGCTCGTTTCGATGCCTCTATGTGTGAATAATAGAGGGTTTTGGAGGTGGACTCGCTTGCCAGAACGTCTTTCCAATGTTCAGATGGCAGGGTCCTACCTCGTAGCTTTGAAAAAAGCTTCCTTAGACGGTAAATTAGAGCGGAGGAGCTGAGTAATTTACCGGCGTGCCCACAACGGTCGACTACGAGCTTAAGGCTATGTAATCCGGGTGACACGGCTCGGAACGTCCCTCGGGCGTGCGAGCTAAAGAGGATATCGATAGCTGCACCGGGTGGCGTCCTAACAGATGAACTACGTTGGGCAATGAGCAGGATGAATAATCACTGGACTCGTAGATGCCAATGCGAGATCTGCGTGGAGAGGAGGACTGGCTTGTAGAAAGCAGTAAAAACTCGTTCTTGAGATGACTTCGTGTAGCAGAAGGTTCGTCAGCTTCGTGCGTGTAGAAATCTTCGTACTTCAGAGTGTGTCGTCGTCGAGAGCGGAGAGTAGAATGAATTTCGGAGGGCTCCTAGCGGGGTATTTATAGGGAGGTGGCCGCCTCCTGCCGCCTCCTGGTTGGTCCGCTTAATTTCATTAATTCTACTGTGCAATCTCATTGGTTCGCACAGTGTTTTCCCAGTATCTGTGCATATGATAGCTGAGTTGGTCTTCCGAGTTGGTTTCCCTGCGTCCGTTGCTTTGACGGGGTCCCCGGGGGTGGCTGAACGGCCTTGAGTTTTCCTGTTTGAGGTTTCTCATTCAAGGCGACTTGTTTCGAACTTTTTGTCGCATCTATCTTGCCCAGTAAATGTTTGGGGAGGTCGCCTTGCGTGTTAATCTTTAATATTTCACTTTTGGGAGAGAATTTAGTATTTTCTCTCTGGTGAAATATTTTGTTTGACGGAGTTGTAACTCGACGTCTTATAAATATTTTTGTGGTGTGCCTACCTCTTTTTGGTAGCCCTGAAAAGGGCTGTTGAAAAGAGGTGGTGGATTTCACCACAGGGGCCCTCCCAAGACGTCGTGTTAATAACGACGACGCCGGCTGGGGTGTTTCGAGCGCCGTTACCCACCTCTCGTCGAATTTGGTAGAGGGGACGTGCCTTCTGGCAGATTTTCGGGGAGTTTTCTCCTTACTTTCTGTCTGATTTTGTGACACAGATTGTCCTTGTGATACAGCTTCTTCTGAGTGTAGAGTATAAGCTGGCTTGATTTGCTGTTTGGGAACTTTTTTAGTATGTTCGCCAATTTGCACTGTAACCGAAAACTTATCTCTTTTAACCACTTTGAATGGTCCCGTGTAAGGACATTGCAGAGAGGTGAGCTGTGTGGGCACTCTGATATAGACATGAGTACATGTATCCAAATTTTTGGGCATGTTTACGGCATATTTCGTATTATTATGTTTAATATGCGTAGGCCGGAAGAAAAGAGGTTCCGAAATGTTCGTAGAAGTTACGAAAATGTCTCCTGGGAGTGGCACGTCAATTCCATAAACTTTTTGGAAAGGCGTAGTTTCGGTCGCCGGGTCTACTGCCGTACGCATGGCGAGTAGAACTTTGGGAAGTGCGTCGAGCCAATTTTCGTTTTGAGCTTTGAGAGCCTCTTTCAAAGATCTATTTCTGCGTTCTACCATACCGTTTGTTGATGGTTTGTATGGTAACGTGTGAGTATGTTTTACTCCGAGACGTTCCATAATGGAATTGAACAGATCTGATTCAAATTGGGTGCCCTGATCACTTGTGATGTATTTAGGTACGCCCTTTGAAGCTACCCAAATATTGATAAAGGCATTTGTGATTGTGGTTGTTTCGATGTTGTTAAGAGGGACTGCCTCTAGCCAACCCGTTGCTCTATCAACCATCATCAAAATGTAACGTTTCCCTCCTTTTGCTAAAGGTAAGGGTCCGGTAATATCCACGTGTACGTGTGAAAATTTGTTTGCCGTTTCAAATTCGGAGTAAGGGAGCTTCACGGAGCGCGTGATTTTTGCTCGTTGGCAAGTTTCGCACGCTCGGACCCAGTTTGCGACATCTGCACGTAGTCCGTGCCAAAAATATCGTTGTTTAACTTTATACACTGTAGAGTGTATACCTGGGTGTCCCAAATTGTGAATTTGGCTTATTATTTCTTCCCTTATTTCGTTTGGAATATAAGGTCTAGGGTGTCCTAGGTCTAGGTTACACCAAATTTCTCCTTGAGAGAATTCAACTCGTGTGAGTTTCAATTTGTCCTCCGCGGTAGGGGGAGAACGAATTTGTGAATTTGAAATGTGCAGTAGAAGATTGCATTCTATTGCAGCCGTAATTTTCGAAATTTCGGCTATGGGTGGACCCTCGTCCGTCTGGGTTGAAATCGATTTCGTTTGAATTTCAACCGGATCGAAGGGTCTGGAGAGTGCGTCGGCGACGACGTTGCTCTCTCCGGCAATATGACGAATGTCACTCGTCATTTGAGAGATGTATGTTAGCCATCTTAATCTCATTTTAGAAAAATGTGCATTTTTCTTAAGCATCGTGCCTAGCAGAGGCTTGTGATCCGAACAAATATGGAAAGATCTGCCGTCCAAGTCGTTGTGCCAGTGAATGCACGCTTGGTAAACGGCGAACATTTCCTTGTCGAACGATGCTTTGTTCTTCCATTGTTCTGGAATTTCTTTACTAAAAAATCCCAATGGTTGGTACGATTTTGAGCCATGTTTGTCTGTAATTTCTTGTTCTAGTGCCGCTCCGATGTGTGTGTCGGATGCGTCACAGACTAATCTCCACTCCGCCGTAGGGTGTGGGTGAGCAATGTTATGCAATGTTGCTTTGATCATTGCTTGCTTCAAGCTGTTGAAAGCTTTATCTCTCTCTGATGTCCATTCGATAGGTGTTCTGTCATTCTTTTTGGTTGACTGAATGGAGTCATACAGAGGTTGTGCCGTGTGAGCGAATTTGCTTGAGCATGCTCGGTAGAAACCACACATACCTAGGAATCTGCGTAGACTTCGTACGTCTACTGGCCTAGGAAATTGTTCTATGGCTTCTATTTTGTCTCGTTTAGGAATTATTCCTTCCTTCGAGATAGTGAAACCTAGGAAATCGACGGTAGGTTTCGAAAAAATGCATTTATCAAAACCTACTCGAAGTCCGTGTTCCCCTAGTTTGTCAAAAAATTTGTTGTAGGTGGTTCATGTGTTCGTTATAATTCTTCGAAGCCACCAGGATGTCATCTAGATAGACAAATGCGAAATCAAATTTTCGCATGATGCTGTCCATGTATCTTTGCCATGTTTGAGCCGCTCCGGCCAAACCCATGCTCATTTTCTTAAACTCATAAAGACCGAAAGGTGTAATAATCGCAGTTTTATGAGCGTCATCTGGGTGCATCGGAATATGATAATACGCTGATTTTAAATCTATTGTTGAATAGACTTGCGTATCATGTAAATTCGCTTGGAAAGAGCGAATGTGAGGAGGAGGGTAGGCGTCTTTCTTCGTTTTCGCGTTCAGGAAACGGTAATCGCCGGTGATTCTCCATGACCCGTCTTTTTTTGGCACACAGTGTAACGGAGATGCCCATTCGGAATCCGATGGTGCAATTATGCCTTCTGAAAGCATTTCGTCAAAAGTCTTTTTGACTTGAGTCCGTTTTTCGCCTGCCATGGGTCTTGCTCGGAAGTGTACTGGTGTTCCTTCCGTGGTTATACGGTGGTAAACCCCGTTGTTCTTCCATTTACCACGAATTTTGCTCATTTTATCATTGTATCTGTTAATGATAGAGCGAATGTTTTCGTCCTCCGTGATTTGCACGTCCTCTGGTTGAGGTGTATTGTCACGATGAGGGATAGTAGCTGCAATTTGTTCGTCAGTGAACTTTTTGTTCATGACTGCAGCTATTTTTTGATCGGCATAGCACTTCATTTTATCTTTATAAATGTACTTGTGTTTGACCCGTATTCCGATATCCAAGATTCGAGAAATGGGATACCTAGGATCGCTAGATCAACTTTCGTGATCATAAACTCGGTGGTCATGTCCCCGAGGCCGATGTTAATTGTTGTGTCAGCTTGCCCTAGTGTATCTATAGGGGCTCCGTTAGCTGCTGTGAGCTTAACGTTGGACTTAAGAATTTTCAAGCCCAATTTTTTTGTGACATTGTGGGGCAGAATGTTCACTTCTGCTCCCGTGTCAATGAGAAATTCAGTGCCGTTTAGTTTGCACTTGAAAAAAAGCCTTTTATACTCAGTAGACTGCCGGCGTATAGGCTCAGATACGCTGGCAGTTATTCGTTTTCCGAACTCTCTGTGTCGGAGGTTGGAATGGTACTTTCTTGTACCGACTGCTGGGTATTTTTGGTAGAAACCCGGGTTTTAGGCTGGCTTATAGTCGCAGCCTTCCTGTTAGTTTTGGAAGCAGTGTTCGTCTTCCAAGTGCAGTGTTCTGGGTCTGCACATTTGCGAGTTTCGTTACCGAAACGTGCGTGGTTTCGACAGACATAGGCCGTCGGTTTGTGAGGCTTACTCTCCACTGGTTGAGGTTTGAACTCAGCTTGTTTCGGGAGGGCCTTTTTGAAACCAGTATTTATGGGTTTCGGAGTAGATTCAACTCCTCGTATGTTCAGAGAAGTATTCTCTGCTCTGTACGCGTGTAGCGTATCAGCTAGGTCAAGCCGGGAGGTCGTGGTAGGCTGAGCTGCGACCATACCTCGTGCTTCGATGGGAAGAGTCTCAATCCACTTTTGAGTGATTAGAGCTTCCGAAAAGTACCCAACAGCTTTCGAGTACATCTCGTGGTACTTGGTGCTGGGTTTTTTGGCGAGAGATGCGGGGTCCTCGAGTGCGAGGAGCCTGTCCTGTAAGGACAACCCATATTCTCGTTGGAGGCGCTGTTTGGCCTCTTCGTAGGGTGCGTGGGGTGCCGTGAGGTAAGCTGAGTCGATAGCTTCCCTCATTTCTTCTGGTACCCACTTGTATATAGCTGAGAAGCATTCGTTTTGCGTTCTCATGTGTTTTCTCACGCAGTATTGATCGAACTCGGCGAGTGCACGATCAATATTCTTCTTTTGGAAGACTGGTTTTTGATAATCTCCCATCTCCTCTAAAAGTGCTTGAAAACCACCTTGTGTAGAGGGATGTTGCGTGAGATGTGGGGCGTAGAGGCCCGGCGGGGGTCGCACGCCCGCAGTGGTTCCCTGAAATCCACTAGCTTCATAAGAGGGAACGAAATGCTCCGTGTTGAGCCTGTTCAAAGGCGGGGTCACCATTTGTAGTGGATTTATATAGGTTTGACTTGGCGTAGGTAGACCAAGTCGGACATTTATATCCCGGTTATGCGGGTTGGTCTCCAGGCCACCCCCGCGAGGAATGCGGGCGGAGCCGCCAAGGTCAACTGGTTTCGCGGACTGAAAGGGGGGATAGTCCGTGTCGCAGCCGCGTGGAGCGCTAGGCTCGTGTACCAAGTGCTGGGTTCGATCAGTTTTGTACTGAGCCGTTTTGTAATATTCCGGCCTTAGATTTGTATCTGAAAGGGGAATATGTTGGGCTTGGTTGAGGTACTGAAAAGTATCCTTCGTTTTTTGTGCATTTGGAGTGTATTTGACACTCGGATCGGCCGAGTAAGCTTGCGTCGAATATCGTGGGTATTCGGACAGCTTGGTCGAATCGTAATGATCGGCTTCAGAGCGAGTCTGAAAAGTTTCCTCGATCTTTTGTATAGGCGAGGCTTGTTCGAAAGTTTCTCGAACGAATACGTCGGGCGAGAAGGCGATTCGGACGTGAGGGCCGTGCCTTTCGCTGTCGCTGGGTTCAGCGGGCTCGCCGTGTGGCCGGTAGGGCGCACTGCGTGGACTACTCGGCCCAGCTTCGCCGTCGCCCTCCTCCCCCTGCAAGGGAAAGTAGGAAGGCCGGCGTTCCATCGAATTGATCGAGTTTTTAGCTCGTTTCGATGCCTCTATGTGTGAATAATAGAGGGTTTTGGAGGTGGACTCGCTTGCCAGAACGTCTTTCCAATGTTCAGATGGCAGGGTCCTACCTCGTAGCTTTGAAAAAAGCTTCCTTAGACGGTAAATTAGAGCGGAGGAGCTGAGTAATTTACCGGCGTGCCCACAACGGTCGACTACGAGCTTAAGGCTATGTAATCCGGGTGACACGGCTCGGAACGTCCCTCGGGCGTGCGAGCTAAAGAGGATATCGATAGCTGCACCGGGTGGCGTCCTAACAGATGAACTACGTTGGGCAATGAGCAGGATGAATAATCACTGGACTCGTAGATGCCAATGCGAGATCTGCGTGGAGAGGAGGACTGGCTTGTAGAAAGCAGTAAAAACTCGTTCTTGAGATGACTTCGTGTAGCAGAAGGTTCGTCAGCTTCGTGCGTGTAGAAATCTTCGTACTTCAGAGTGTGTCGTCGTCGAGAGCGGAGAGTAGAATGAATTTCGGAGGGCTCCTAGCGGGGTATTTATAGGGAGGTGGCCGCCTCCTGCCGCCTCCTGGTTGGTCCGCTTAATTTCATTAATTCTACTGTGCAATCTCATTGGTTCGCACAGTGTTTTCCCAGTATCTGTGCATATGATAGCTGAGTTGGTCTTCCGAGTTGGTTTCCCTGCGTCCGTTGCTTTGACGGGGTCCCCGGGGGTGGCTGAACGGCCTTGAGTTTTCCTGTTTGAGGTTTCTCATTCAAGGCGACTTGTTTCGAACTTTTTGTCGCATCTATCTTGCCCAGTAAATGTTTGGGGAGGTCGCCTTGCGTGTTAATCTTTAATATTTCACTTTTGGGAGAGAATTTAGTATTTTCTCTCTGGTGAAATATTTTGTTTGACGGAGTTGTAACTCGACGTCTTATAAATATTTTTGTGGTGTGCCTACCTCTTTTTGGTAGCCCTGAAAAGGGCTGTTGAAAAGAGGTGGTGGATTTCACCACAGTAACAATAATCTAACGGCATTCACCATCGATGGGAATGGAAATGTTAGGATATTGTCGAGAGGTATACCCGCACTCTACTGGAAAATTTCATTAAAATCGTTCCATTTATCTCGGAGTGTCAACGAGTATTAGTTTCGCACATGCAATAGTTAAATTACTCAACCAATCGTGATTTAAAAAATACATAACATTTACCCAACTCCCCCCCCCCCGTCAGACTAAAATGTTGTATATAGTTTTGGGCGTGACAAGGATTTACCACAGATAGACAGGCATGGAACCGAAATTGATCAGCAAGCTCTGAAATGCAAAAACACTGTGGGAATTTTGATTTTGGAGGACAAAATTTTTTTCGGCTTCTCGCACGAACACAAAGCTTCCCTAAATTTGGTAGGTACTGAAAACGCAATGCATTTGGCATGTCATGTATGTACATTTTTGCATGCTCAGCTGTTTGTATTGACCTCCATGCACTGTATGCATGCATAGCTGTATTGTAATCTGTCAACATAATGGGAATATAATTAAGTTGGGGGGTACCTATATATTTGAACAGATTTGATTCAATAAAACATTCTACGAGTATTAATTGGTGTTCATCTGTTGGCAACCTGAAACCACACTGGTGACTTGATACAATGGTTCATTTGTGAGAACATTTGCCCCACCGCTGATTTACACCTGAGTATGTAAGCTACTTTATCCTTTCCAATAGGTAGATTCATGGTTTCTACCACAATTACCTACCTACCTATATACCGTTTACTATCATGGTCACGTTGAAAGTAGGAGGGGACTCAAGGGCCACTCCATATGTGATTAATGACATTGGATACGGGAATCCTTACACCTATCTACGTACCTACTTTTTCCAACTTCCGGTAGTTATGCACCAAGCATCATCCCATTATTATTGCACTATCAGAATGAAAACCAAATTAAAATTATCATGTAAAACACTACGTACTCACATTACGACATAGAAAGCGGGAAACCTCCAAACATCACGTACCTTTCTAAAACACATCTCCATTTTCACTCAGCTGGATATGAATTCAGTACAGTCGACGCTTTATCTCCATCCGGCTTATCGCAAATGTGTCACATCGATAGGTAGGTACCTAACGCTGCGTATTGTTGACTCATATCTGGCGGTTACAATGGGGCTCGTCAGTCAACCGCACAAGAGAAAAATAAACAAAATATGCATAAGGTTCTGGAATAAAACCTGAGCTCAATAAAGATTTTATAGCTGATTCTAAAAATAAAACACTGAAAATTATAACACAGAGGTTAATTATTTCTGTATTGGATAGCCTTTAGAAGGTCCTTCGAACTACGCAAATCATTGGTATAGGCATACCTACTAGGTGTACAGGGTGTCCCAAGAGTACCCCCCCCCCCCCCTCCCGAATTTTTTTCACGATTTTTGAGAAATCGAAGCGAAACTTGGAGAGCGTTTTTGGGGTGTCTGTTACCAAGTTTTAAGCAAATAAAAATCAGTGAAAAATCCAAAATCGTTGGACTACCGAAAGGTATTGGGTAGTTAGTGTTTAAAGATTTTTTTATAGCTGAACACGATGATGAAAACAGAATTGCGATTTCTTATTTCGTTCTCAGATTAGAGCTGATGAACCAAGAAGCGCAATTTTTTCTTAAATTGCCAATGTTTGGAGAAAATCACGCTTTTTTGCTGTTCATCAGCTCTGATCCAAGAACGGAAGGAGATATCACAATTCTGGTTTCACCATCGTGTTCCGCACTGAAAAATCTACAAAATGAGGTGTCACTCGGCAAAAATTGAAAAAAAAAATCTGAAGTAGGAGCCCAATACCCCCTCATAGAAAAACCCAAGTATCAGGAAGAATATGAGGAAAAAACCCCGTTTTGGCCCATTTTTGGCTCACAGTATTGATGCGTGAAAAGGGATCGGGCTGGCTAGATTCTTGGACCAAATAGACCCCAAGTGGAGTCCATGTGGGAAAGGGCGGATTTTTTTTCATCATGTTATAAAGGCCTCTTATGGCCAAGATGGCGGAAGGACATTGCAGTTTTGGAATCTGTGCACCTTGAAAAGTAAAGTGACAAGGTTTGAGAGAAAATAATTTTTCCCATTTTTACCAAGGCTTATTAGGTATTGGAAATAATAAACCAAAAGTCGGGGGGGGGGGGGGGGTTACTTTTGGGCACCCTGTAAAAAAAAAAAACCGTAATTACTTATTATTTAATCAAAACTTCATGCTTCGCGCCTCTCAAAAGGTTTAGAACCTTTACCGCTCTAGGACTCCACAATTTTACAGTTTTAAATAATAATGTCAAAAATGTTAGTAAAAATGGTAGGTCGAAAACGAAATATATTAGCTCCAGAGGTCCATTCGCTGATCTGTTTGCTTCCGTGTTTTAACCCTTCGAGGTCACTCTGGGGTCACAATTGACCCCACCGAATATATTTCGTATGATTTTCGGGCTTTACAATTTTTTTTAGCCAAAAGGGATATTTTGTAAATTTGCTTGGTAGCATTGGCTAGGCGAGGAAGTGATAACATCTGGCAGTATACGTTGTGACCTCGAGCCAGAGGGTTGTGAATCTCTTGTGGGACACTTTTGACCCCAGTGTGTCTTCTGCGTTCCTATTTTTGTTCTGTTGGGGTAGCCATTGACCCCAGTGTGTATTTTGGATTTCCTCACAAGGGAAGTCAGATAATATCATGATTCACTTAATTTTCTCATAGAAATTAAGTATTTTTATAATCTGGTACTCAGTAGGTATTTCTTTTTCTCGTCCACTTCTACTAGGTGACTCAGGTGAAGATTCTCAACTGGGTAAATGTGTCTAGTTGATGGGCTATCATAGGTCAGGGTATATTTTGGTTCAAAAAATGGTTTGGGTTTTGCATTTTATGTACCCTGAAGAGCCAGGGTACATCCCCAGGCAGGGGATCAGGGGTCTTCGAGACCTGCTGAACAAGTTGTACGTGGGCGATGCTACATTTGCCCAAGATCTAACGATAAAAAGACGAGTCGGTCGTGCACAGAGTGCAACCGTCTCGTGTGTGAAGTGCACAGTCATACCGAAACGACCTGTGAAAAATGCAATTACTTATAACAAATAATGATACTACGTACCTAATAATTCCGTCGTGTTTTAAAAAACAACTTTTAAAAATACATTCATATTTCGTTTTTTATGTGTGAAATGAGATGATAAAAAATTGAATGCGGAATAAAAACAGTGTATCAGTTTAGGTAAGAAAAAAGGAAGAGATGTGAAAAATGGGGTAAGTTTAAGGTATCGTGAAAACTTTACTATTTAACTTACAAAGTTACAGTTTTTTCTGACTATTCGACAGATAGTCAGCTTTGATAATTTGCTTTTAATTATTGTGTATCTTCAAAACTGAATTTTTAATATTCGTATGCCCCAAATTTTGATTTTTGAACATTTTACCAAGAATGGTTTCAAGAAACCACGAATAAAAGATTCAATTCTACCATATTAAATTCTATTTCTTGTTTCTATGCGTAGGTAGGTTAATTTTTTATTTTTTAAAACAGTTAGTTATTGTGAAACTATTTATTGAGTATAATATATAAATTAAAATGCATTTGGGGTCAATTTTGACCCCAGAGTGTCGTTTAAAGGAGCTCCATCTAAATTTCAGCACCGTAAGTCGATTAGGAATGAAATTTGCCACAGAAGTTCCAAAGCTAATCAGAGTTTCTCCATACTTTGTAATTGTATTCTAGACGTTCCAAAAGAGCTCCATTTCAGATTTCAGCACCATAAGTCGATTAAGAAACAAATATATAAGAGGGAAAATTAATACTATCAATTCATACATCTATACTTTACTAGAGCCCCTGATCTAAGTATAACAACATTCAAGTAGAAAGGTACCTACCAACTGAAAATTTATGGGATAAAATAAATCGCCTACCAACGCTTGCTTAAAGTCCATCCATAGAGCAATAGGTAGTCAATAAATTTATGACTGGCTAATTCACTACTAGCGCATAATTTCTCTAAGTTAAAGATCCAAGCCTAGGTATTATGAGGCCAAATGTGATGAAATCCATATTACCACTATAACTGCTCCTCCTGTACGTTCCTCTATTCCTATCCATGATGCACCTCAACTCTCTATGGTACAGCGTACAAGATCCATTCTGCAGAAGATCCCAATTAGTTTAGTCGATTGTAAAACGTTCCCGATAAAGCCAAATTCTGTCCCAGCTATTAATTTTCAACAGATAAAAGATGACATAGCAAACTCGGTTCTCACTTCAGTAGCTAATGATCAACAGCTCACAGTAGAAACCGATGCATCAGGAGTAGCTATCGCTGCTACTCTGAGGCAAAACGACCGCCCTGTTGCGTTTTATTCTAAAACGCTCTGTGACTCTGAAAAAAGACAATCTGCTATTGAAAGAGAAGCTATGGCCATAATTTTATCGCTGAGAAAGTGGCGACACTTCTTGCTTGGTCGTCATTTCCAACTGATCACCGACCAACAAGCGTTATCCTTCATATTTAATTCTAAACTAGCAAGCAAAATAAAAAATGATAAAATTCTTCGTTGGCGCCTCGAATTGTCTCCCTTCTCTTTCGACATACAGTATCGCCCTGGATCAGAAAACCACTCAGCTGACACTCTTTCTCGGATTTGTGGAGCCTTGTATACACGTGATAAACTCTATGAATTACATAAAATGTTATGTCACCCAGGAATCACCCGTATGAGTCATTGGGTCAGAAGTAAAAACCTTCCGTATGGGATGGAAGACATCAAGAACATTAACGCCTCCTGCCCTACATGCGCTGAAATCAAACCCAAATTCTTCAAACAACAAAATCAGCATCTTATCAAGGCCACAGCCCCTTTCGAAAGGCTCAACATCGATTTTAAAGGGCCTCTACCATCTAGTAACCGCAATCGTTACTTGCTAAACATAGTCGATGAGTATTCACGTTTTCCGTTCTCATATCCATGCAAAGACATGACGTCCGAAACAGTAATTCATTGTTTTAATAACCTATTTTCATTGTTCGGTACCCCAAGTTACATTCATTCCGACCGAGGAACTTCATTCCTTTCCAAAGAAGTAACCACTTTCCTACACGAACTTGGAATTGCCACAAGTTCAACAACGCCATATAATCCTGCCGGAAATGGACTTGTCGAGAGGTACAACGCCATAATATGGAAGTCCATCAATCTGGCACTGAAATCAAAAGGACTGAACATTGCTCAATGGGAAGCTGTGTTGCCTGAAGCCCTGCACTCCATCCGATCCTTGTTGTGCACTTCAACAAATTGCACACCTCACGAGCGTTTTTTTATCCACCCTCGACGATCACCCAACGGAACTACACTCCCACATTGGTTACTCCGACCTGGCCCTGTGCTGGTTCGAAGAAACGTAAGGCCAAGCAAATACGATCCACTTGTAGATGAGGCTGATCTACTGGAAGCAAACCCGCAGTATGCTCTTGTTCGATTCTCAGATGGGAGAGAGTCCACGGTCTCGCTCAAACAATTAGCACCGCGAGGAGACACACAGTTGGACTATGAGGCAGAAGACGCCAACCTGACATCAAAAACATTTCCTCAAGCATCAATTTCCAATGATTCTCCATCTACGTCCGATTCACCAAGAACTCCTGCTTCAGACGTCCCATCAACACCGCCCCATTCAAGAACTCCCGTGACCGATGCCTCACCTCCTTCACCGATACATCCCAATCAAGATGAATCACTGGGAACAAGGCCGAAGAGAAAAAAGAAGTTACCTGAATACCTGAACGACTATGTTTTAAAGTGAGGACTATATCTCCCAGCAGGGGAGAATGTGATATATTCAATGTCTCCTACAATCAAAATGCATCACATGAACAGTTGTCGTTCACCATGGTTATATTTCATAGTTTATCAACTTGTAAAATTCTCATTCTTGTAATACTCTGTTTTGTCTAATAAAGCCTTATGCTTAAAGAGGTTTAAACGCTATTACAACAATGAAACATTTAGCAGTTATATCGCTCAATGGCCGTAATTTAAACAGCTTTTTACCACATTGATCTAACAGGAGCTATCCTTATCTTCAGCGGAGCGTTTTCACTACCTACCTGGTGAGCTAAATTAAAGGCCCAGCTTACGATGTTATCAAGCACATCCCGATTCTCATAGAGAACTTTGAACAGACTTGACAGGCATTATTGAAAGTTTACAAAGATAACTGCGAGATTGCCTGTACCTTCCATGATCGTCTGCTGTCTTTTCAACCAGCAGCAGGCAAACGCACTTATTCCTCTCTTCAGTCTTATTTTTCTGGAGTGGCGGAGAGCATCACTACACTACAGAATCTTGCCACTCCCAATCTGGTGCAATTTATTCTTTATGAGTTGGCCCTTAAAGGCTTGGATCCCATAACGCGTGATGCTTTTGAGATAGACTAAATTGGGTTTGAGTTTTCCACATGTGAGGCACTTGAGGACTTTGTCCAGTAAAGGTGTCAGGTATTCAGGTTGACTCAGGAGTGCACCAACAAACCACATGTTTCTGATCCAGTCCACAAATCTGATTCCAGGACTTTATCTAAACCTATCAGAATCCCAAATAAATGTTCACCATCTCATGTCAAAACTCAACCTGCTTTTCTAGCACATGCTTCCAAACCAACAAGATCAATCAAAGAAATTCAGGCAAATTGTATTTGCCTTCATCCTTTTCATCGAACCAAGGAATGCTCATCCAAATTCTACAGTAGGGAGTGTGAGGATAGGCATCATACTGACCTTCATCTTCCACGATCACCACAAGATTTTCATTGGAGGTTTCATTGGTGCTAGCACGTCTGCACAACAACAAACTATGCTGTTAAGCAGTGCAATTGCTTATTAAAGACCTTAATGGTAAACTGCATAGTTTTAGAGGGCTGCTGGACCCTGGGAGTATGTATTCTTTTATAACTGAGGAGTGTGCCAAACAGCTAGGTCAGACCACTCGTCCTTTCAAGCACAATATATCAGGTGTAAATTATTCACCTCTAAAAAAATATTAAAGAACAGATAGCAATTGCCTTTTGTGTACCATCTATATCTGCTCCTCTCAGCTTCGAGGCTGTGGTAGTTCCCACAATCACTCCACCTTTACCTCAGATATCTGTGGATGCTGATATTTGGCATGATTACAAATCATACCCCTCAAGTAAACCAAGCTTCAAAACACCTGGTCCCATATCTTTCCTAATAGGTGAAGATCTCTATCCTGATATTGTCAGTGAAACACCCATAATCATCCATGATCTTAAGTACCTCATTTGATCGATACTTTATTGGCTACACAGTCATTGGGACGTATGGATGTCAAGATTCCTTACCAGCTACTGTATCATAGATGACCTGCACTGGTGTGTCTCAACTAATCAAGCGTTTTCGGGAGGTTGAAGAGCATTCTTCAATCCAGTCTCATCATTAGACTGTAGGAAACATTTTGTCAAGTCCCACACTAGAGCCAGTAATGGGCGCTATGTCGTCGCTTTACTTTTCAAATTTGGTTGCCCTCCCACACTTCCAGTAACTCAACTAAGATGATTGGGCGTTAACAATCTTTACAGTGGAAATTAGCAAGAGATGAGGCGCTTTCCAAACAATAGCATACCTTTAGGGAGGAATTTACTCACCAGGCTGCTTGTAGCTCCACCAGCAAATCTCCCGGTATCAACCCCTGTGTCTGGTCATTTGAGTTCAGGGAGACACGACACTGCAGCTGAAGACGTCAGGGGTCCAACTCTGACCCCCCAACTCACAGATTCAGGAGAGTGCAAAAGACCTTTCTCCTGACCCTCTGAGGCTCCAAAAACTTCTGTAGCTCCTGCACGCCCAGTTAGCTCAGCTTCTCCACCACCTGTTGGACCCCCTCCGATTTCATCTGGCCCTCCATCATCCACTGGGTTCATCAGATCAACCCCACTGTCAAGTATATTCCATCTAACTTCATACAAATGTCCTTACCAACCCCAGTACTCCTGCAGATTTTTCAAGGCACACCTTCAACTCCTTTAGGTTTGTCAATTCTCAACCCAACTCAAGTGGTACAGCGAGAGTGTACTGCTTCACCTGGAAACACCGTTCCAGAGTCTTCACAAGCTTCTGTTACGACTTCACCACCATTATCGAACCCCTCTGTGCCAACTGAGCAGAATTCACCTGACATCTCAAAGACTCCCTTACAAATTTGCCACCTGTAAAGACATCCTCAAATTCCAAATTCCACTAGTCCTCCTTTCAGCAGGCTCCAAACAGCAGCATAACTCTGTCCTTACCACAAACTTCTAACCCTCAGATTGGGTTCACAATCTACAGCCAACCTCTTACCAGTGTGTGGATGTTAGCCCATCTATTTCATCACCCCCTCCTGCTGTGCCACCAGCTTACATTGTTCAATTAACAAAAGCCAATTCTATTCTGGGTACTCAGCTTCATTCAACTTTTCAAGATCTGTGCCGACCCTGCTGACCTCAAAATCAACTGATTTCCCATTTGTCCCAGTTTTTCCCAAACCAATCTGCGACTATTTCATCCCAAACTTTCGTCTCAATCCAGTTAACAAAAATCCTATCGCTAGTAGACTTGCTCCTCCTCAACTTCGATCATCCCCTGGCCCTCCAAGTTCAAGACACTCGACACCCCTTCCTGGGTCACAGTTTCCATTAATGTTGTCTGCAGGGCACGGTTCCCCATCAATTATCCAAATTCCTAATAATTCAAATCAAATTAAATCATACATTTAGTCAAAACATGATTGAATGTAGGACAATTATCAACATAATTCTTAGGTATATTAACTTCCCTGTAGCCAATAAAGGAGAGATAGAAATAGATTAATTTAAAAGTCAGAGAATTAATCCAAGTCAGAACAAGCCTCCCAAAGTACCAGAATCATATAAACCACAAGTAGTGCTACCAATTAAATCTGTATCCCCAGCACGGGTTGGTCCACCTACACAAGTCGACCCACCATCCAGAGGAAACTCCTCTGCATATCCATCTGCAGAAGACAGATCCAGTCTTGGCTGGACAGTTTATCATCCCCATGCCAATCAACAACTCTCGACCTCTGCAAAAATTATCATATGGAGGATATAGAAGTGCTCACTCCTGGCCATTTTGTTCTTGGTCAGCCACTGAATAATGCCATCCCTGAATTGAATTTGCCTGATATATCTTGCAATCGTTTCAGGTGCTGGGAACTGATGATCCGTCAGAGTGTTCAGTTCTTTTGCCGTAGATGGACAGAGGAGTAAGTTTGGAGCCTCCAGGACCGAGCAAAGTGGACCAAAAGAACGCCATATCTTCGTTTAGAAGATTTAGTGCTCATCACTGACACACAACTTCTGCAACACATTGGTCGATGGCGTGGATCATCGAGACACCCTGGTGCTGATGGTGTTGTGCCCATGGTGACCCTCTAAATCACTCGAGGAATTTATAAGCGGCCAGCAGTCAAGTTATTTCCACTCTATGTGGAACCATCATATGCTCCAGCTCTACGTTGCAGATTGGGGGAGCATGTTAGGAAACGGGAATTGAATCTGCAACTATGAGCTGCTAAATTTAACTCACCCATTTGCAATATCGCTGAATATGCATTAATTATTCTTTTCCTTCCACTGAAAACCTTTATCGAAACCTCTTTATATTCTCCTGTTACCTATCATAATTGCACCTTCTATTTATTTCAACAAATAATTTCAATCCATTTGTAATTGAATAGGTAACTAATATTTAGCTAACGGAAGGTAAACATTAGGCATCCATCGCACACTCACTGCTCTTCCTCACTGCTCTTATTTCAATGCTGTTTTCCTGTCAGTTGAAATGTGCCGCTGGCATCGCGCTGGACCAAGATAATTGACGCTTCCCGCCACGCACCTGCTGATAGTACGCAATAACACGTAGTAGATATTAGTTGAAAATTGAATCACGAAACATCATCGAACAATTTGAGTATGTATATTCGAATACGACTTATTGAACCATAATTGGTACCCTCAGAATTTAGAATTACCTATTAACATCTCAAATGACATAAGCTGATAGATGTACGGCCATTTGGAAAGTCGCGTATTTTCAGTGCTGCCAACCCATTTCAGCCAAACATTTTGCTGAATTCACGAAAAAAATCTTCAAAATCCCCCAGGATGAAACAGAAAATCTCCCAAATTTAAGGTGCCGATAAAAGCAATTTTGGACATAATAATGATCACAAATTGAATTATTAAGGTTAATTAAATAAGCCAACGTTCACGTCCCCAAAGATGGAACGCTCTCCGAACTTCCGAATTTTTGAACCAATGGCGTGAGCCACGCGACATAAGACGGCAGGCTGCCACACAGAAATCGCCTTTGAAAGCGATCCAAACGGCGGACAAGGGAAACATCATCCCTCTGAAAATGCCCTTGAGACAGACAAGGACACACAGAACTAAAACTTATTGGAGGGGAATAAATCAAGACGAAAAGCCCATTGGCTGTCGAACCAATAACACGGGCCAATCAAAAGCCCTCTTTGCTCAGAAAACTCTGAGCGAGAAAGATCGACACGAGAGCGCCCTACAGGAAGGCGGTTGAGACAGCATCCACAGTAAGCCAATCACAGGCCGCCTGCCCCCGGCCGGGACCTATAAATATGGCGCCAGTTCCCCCTGGGGCTCCATATCGATTCCAGCCTCCAAAGAAAGAAGACCTCTCCAGAAGAAGCAGCCTCCCGAAGCTTAGCAGTGATCCTCCTCCACTGAGCCTGAAGGACCCAGCAAAGAGACCAGTAGTGATTCTACTCCCCTGGTTCACGAAGAGGCTAAATTGGCATCTACCAGAACTTCCAGACCATCAAATAGGTCGAGGCTTGACACTTCGTCGAGCTTCCCTATCAAGACTCCGATACAGCCGGAGCCCTCAGTAGGATCGGATTTCGCAACCCTACCCTGGACCTGAAAAGCCCTTGAATCCGGATCGCATTTGTTGCGATCGCCCGAGGTTCGAGGCCGAACGGTAGTCAAGAAGGCCTACGCCCTACCGTCTCGAAACGTGCTGGGCATACGCTTGTAGAAAGCTTTACTTTCTCGTGTATTCGACCACGAGGTATCCTATGTACTACGGGAGCTTCTCTCCCTACTCACAAGGACCTACACTAACCCCAGTCCTTTTCAGGACTCCTTGGCTTTCGAATAAGTCCTTCTCAGGACTCATTATATTCATACAAGCCAACCCTATCAAAAAGTCCTTTTCAGTGCTCCGTAACACATAAATAAGCCGACGTACACGTCCCCAAAGATGGAACGCTCTCCGAGCTTCCGAATCTTTGAACCAATGGACAATAGAGGGTCAGCCGGGAGACACCTTCCCGCGTCAGACAAGCCCTCTCAGACCGGCTCCACCGAACGGCTTTCGCCCGAGACCTCGGCACTTCATACTAACGTGCATTTCGACGGTCAACACGCTTCCCGTAAGCTACGATCTTATCAGGACTAAGGAAAACATTCTCCCAGCGAGACCAATGCGCTCTATCCCAAACAAAACGCAATAAAGAACGATGAAACACTCGATTCAAAGGACTCTCCCGGAGCTCGCCACCTCCCAGCCTTGGTCTCATTACATTCCGCCTCTCGGCCGGACGAAATGAAACCATCTCCATCTGGAGAATATTATAACCCCAAGGGAACTTTTCAGGGCCTTCAGGCCCTCCCTATGGACACACCAAAGTCGGCCCATTGAGGGCGACCTGTTTTATAATAATAAAGAGCAGAATTCACGAATACATATGATAGAAACGCAAGAAAAGGTTTCCAGGCCTTTATTTCATTCAGAACCAAAGTCCTACCTCGATAATATCTACAAGGATTATATAAAATCCCCTTATAATACACAAAAACCAAACGATAACCCGTCAAAGTACCCTTGTACGGGTCACGAACCAAAAAGCACCTACGGTCCTTTTCAGCACTATGACTCGCGTGCAAATATACTCTTAGGCATCCCTACACAGTCAAATTCATATAAATCCACTACAATATGGTTCACTAATTTGAGGAAGAGCAACAAAGACTGATCTGAGTTTACCTTCCGTATCAGGCTGAAATTGAGTGTACAATGGCGAACACCAGTGAAAGTAAATCTTTAGCTGTTCTTTATGTAGTCTTCGATAGAAGCTAGGGAAGTGAACAAACTTCTCAACAAACTTAATGAACGTCTTGAGTTATACAAGTAAGTAATTACCTAATTACATGCGGTAAAAAGAGCGATAGGAAAAGTTCACATCGAATCGAAAAACAAAATACAGAGTTCAAAGTCAGTAGAAGAGTCAAAAACTCTCGGTGTCACTGGCTCAGTAGCGCTATGTAGCGGTGTCTGGATGGAGCTCGAGTCTTCCGCTTTTCACATCCACATGCTGACGTGAGTCTAAATATAGATAAACATAATAATATAGACATAATCATACAAACAGGTTAATTAAAGGCGAATCAAAATTTTGCCTGTGAAATTCTAAATAAATAGATAGTAAGTCAACGCCTGAAAATTACTTCAATCAATTGGACTCCTTTTCTTAGATCCATGCTTCATTGTTCCATGAATGAAAGAACAAGAAGACGAAAGGAAAAGAATAGGAATTATTTTGGCACCACTGGATATTTTGAATTTGATGTAAGACTTTTCGAAGTTTGAGTTTGCCGTGTTGATGTATACCTAATCATTTTTTATAGTTCGTGAACCTAATTTTCCTCCATTTACCCATGTTTTTATTTAATGATTGTTCAACGGCTATTAGTGAAAACTAGTCTTCTGAAAAGTGCAAGTTACCCCATCTACCGTAAATATTTAGGAAGTGTTAATCCAATTCGCCTTTGCTCTCAATTCACCAAGGTGGGAACTCAATTTAGACAATTAATAATAGCGTATGTTATCATTTCGTATTCCACGTAAGAAGTTGAAGTTCTCTCTATACGTAGAATTAATGTAGGGCAGAGATACGTCAATGCACCGCTACATAACTGTGAAGGGTTGAATAGCGTGCCTGCAGGTAAATCCATACCTACCTTCCTAACCCTAACGGTACTTGAATCAGAAGTAGAGTAAAAAAAAGGAGAAAAAACCAACAAAACAAATAATTTATTGCCTCAGTTTACCTCGATGACTTGCATTCGGTTGTTTACCTACCAGTTTGCAGATCTTTTTATCTCGTGAATATTTCTTGTCAGTTCTATTTCAGCTCGGTATCACATACCGTAATCTATTCACGTAGGTACATATGCAATGCTTACCGGGCCTAGTGTGATTAGTTTTTTCTGTGCTGAAGGGCTATTACAGCTTTGACCCACATTTATAAAGCGGTTCTTCTCAGCCGTTCTTCGTACCGCTACCTGCTTCGTTCCATGGATATTTATCCGAGTGTGCACCTAAACACTTTGTTTTGAAGTTGAAGAGACGGTGGGTATCTTTTTATTTTATTCTTCAATCTATTTCTTGATGAGCATTAACATTACAGTACTCTAATACTAAGTAAGTACCTACCTAGATGTCACTTTGTGAAAAGTGAGCTATTGCAATGGATCAAAAACTTTTTAAACTAATTTTTTCCGAAATTTGTTTGATGATCGAAATCCGTTTTGGGGCATTCTGACACTATTCCTGAAGTTAGCGCTTTTTCATATGTATATTATATGTTTCATTACAGACAATAACCCTTAGCAGAAAGAGATTTAAAAAATCCATTCTTTCGTCAAAAAATCAAGGATTGCAAATGGAAGGATGAGCTTGTTGAGGAGCACTTTTGGAGCACAATAAATTGATCGAATTTCAAAAAATGGGCTGAAAAGGTCACTAATAATGGCGAAAACAAGACTAAGAGAATCATTAAATTTATATTTTGTAGCAGAATATTACTCAAAAGAAGTTTAATTATGAACTAGAACATTCAAAAATGTATACACAAAATTATGCTGAAAAATGTTCTTAAATTTCATTAATACATGCTAAAATATCTATAACACTGCATAAACAAAGCTTAATATCCAAAATCTGTTTGAAAAGCAGATAAATAATTTAAACACAATTGTTATGTTTTAAAATGTATAGTTAACCATTTCTTTGCGCTGCAGTGCTCAAATTTCAAAACAATTTGAGAAAATTCGCTCATACAATCTTGACTGGAACTTTTTATTTATAGTCTCGGGCCCCTGTCAAACAACTTTTGGATGAAATTAATTAAATCAATATAATGCGGAATGCAGCCAAATTAAAATGTGTGTCGTCATTAACACAAGCAGTCAAGGCCAAGTATTCATGAAGCTTATCATTAAAAATACCAGTGGCGTTGCGTGGTCTTCCAACCTGGGTATTCGCAAAAAGCTGGACTTGTAAACACCCTCCGAGAAATGAGTAAAATATGTTTCGTATTTTTGAATGAAATGAAATTCTACAAATACAGATACCAACCGCATTATTCTAGGGTTAGTAGTTTTCTATACACGATTCTTCAATGTTTTGAACCCACACCGCCTGGCTTAACGTCACATCTTGCTGAAACGTTGAAAAATCATGAAAATCAATTTTCACTCATCATAGAAAGTTCAAATAGATGGTGAGGAAACTCTCAGAATGTAGGTAACATTTAAAAATAATAATCGCAACATTTTCAGTCCAATGGGCATCCCTCGTTATTAAATTATAAGCCTAAAAATAGATGAACTCGTGCTGACCTTCCTAATGTCGTAAAAGTTGTGGTCATTATGTGCGTGGCTACCTTGGTGTTCATTTACCTCATTCAAGAAACCTGGCAGGTTATAACCAACTAAGGTTCAATTGTTTTCTCACAACTGAATTAAATACGAATTAATACATGGAAAAATAGCTTTTCTCGTCCTAGACAGCTTGACGCGGTCTTTCAACCTCAGTATTCGCAAAAAGCTGGAGAGCTGAATTCATCGAACAATGCATGCGGGGGATACCCGCATGTTTGTTTTCTTTTTGAATGAAATTGAATTAGGATGCAGACACCAACCACACTATTCTACAATCATTTGTTTTCGGTCTATGATTTTTCGAAGTTTTGACAGAAAAAAACATCAACACCCATTTGTTGCATGGGTATTCGCCTCCGAGCAAAACCTTGTTTGGTTACACGGCTACACCTATCTAAATATCTCCAACCCATGATTTTCAACTTCAAAAACCACGATTTTGACTCTAGTCATTTGTAACGGCCCAAAAATATTTGATACCTCGACAGGAGTTTGAACTCGCGTCGTTGGAAAGTTTCCCGAAGTTGCAACACTCCAACAATCTATGAGGCCAGGGTGATCAAACCTCTTCGACTGTGAGAGTTATTTTCCTGGAGGGTAACACATTCAACAGCACGTACAACCCCCCATCACCAGTGCCATCTAGATCCAATTCTTCTTCATATTCGACCTCCGTAACATCATTTTAGGCGTGAATCTGATCTGTTTGCCCAGCTAATCTGTATTTTGCTAAAAGGATTGATTTAGGATATTTTTTTATTTTTGAGATGCAAGCTTGCGACCATCCAGACCACTAAACTATACAAATCATCTTATCTATTATGTAGACCTGTTTCATTATACGGAGGCTGATTATTATACGGAAGACGATTACGGTTTATTCTGACTGATGGTCTAAGTCAGTGTTTGTGGATTGGACTTCAAATGGTGCTTCATCAATGTTTGCAAATATAATAGGTTTTTCGGTCCAAGATAGTCTTAAGTCAAGATTTACCCGCTTCTGGTTTTATTTACTTGTTTACCTACTTTTATGTTTGAAGGAGCTCGAGCGTGAGGAAAAAAGTGAGAATTTCAATATGAAGTTCGAGTACCCTACTCCGAGACGAGATGAGAGCGTCAAATCTACTCACTTTGGAGTGGAGGTAAAACTTTTCAGTTTGTCAAATATTGATACTCAAATAATATCTTGTTAATTTAATACAACAGCATAATTATAATTACCTAATCTAATTGTATTATAATTTTTTGCTTATTTTCTAGAACTAATTTAATTTGAGTAGTTGAAATTGACTTCAGTCCTAAACTTAGTTTTTTTTTTCTTTTTTTTTTTTTTTTACATGTATCATGTTTTACTTTTGGATTTTTTGCTTGAAAATTCAGTGCGAGCCGACACGTTATATATTGATTTTTACGTAACTACTACCAATTCGTTGCTAGGGAAGTGTAACTCCCTTAGTTTTCATATCAGGAACGCTCTCATTTTTTCACATTATCTCATGAAACCTAATCCGCTGTGGTGTAAAGGAAAGCTGATTTATCAAGCTTCGTTATAAACCAATATTGCTAAGTAACCATCATAAACTAATAGAGTGAAAAGAAGGCACTACTATTGAGTAGTAGGTACTAGACGATGCATAGACCTCTGACCAGCTGATTGACTCTGAAGCTGAAATTTGAAACAGCCCGAATGATACAGTTAGAATAGAATTTCATCATGCAGAACCACCATAATATTCCGATTGAACTCGTAAGCTGATTTCTATGCCGTTTAATCTATGAAGCTAAAATTTGAAACACAGCCTCTTTGAGACAGGTAGAATTAATTAGTGAGGGAGCACGCAGATCAGCTGAGTGAGCTCAGGAGCTCATTTCTCTCCGAATAGGCGCAGGAAGCTAATTTGGTGTGCAGCCTCTATAGGCCTTATGTGTACGATTGACAAAGTGGGGGCCCACGCAAATCAGATGAGTGATCTCGGGAGCTCAATTCTCTCCTAATATATGTACCTAGGGGCAGAGTTGAAAAGACTTGAGTACTCTTGTACTTAAGTATTTCAATTAATATCGTTAGAACTTAAATTTTCCACTTCAGAGGTATGTTAATGAAAGGTACAGAATGGAATTTAGTGATTCAACAGCTTCAAGTACTTTCCAAGTACAAGTACAATTACTTTACCTGTTTCGACTTCAAGCTGCACAAGTACAAGTACTTTTATTCGTCGGGGTCATGTTTCAATTACAATTACTTGTACTTGTAATTGTAACTTGCTATTGTAGTTCAAGTACAGCAAGTACATTACAATTTTTTGTTAAAAATCAATAATGTTCCGCTTTAGAACGTCTTTCCGTTTCCAATGAAATCAATCGAAGCCTTACCTTTTCCTAAAATTAAAGTTCAAGTCACAAGAAAGTTCCCTAAAATCAAATTTCGAAGAGGAGTGTCAGGAGATGGGATGCCAGTGACGCCGCCAGCACGTTCTGTCGAGAGTTTTTGCAACTACCTCCTACAGCGTTCCTACCCACCTACTATCTCCGTCCGGCCGAACTCCCCCCAATTAATGCCTGGTAATGACGGTACTTTAAGTATAAGCATTGGTGAAGGTTCTCCGTAGCCGAGTGGCTAATGCTTCCTTCTCCAGTCCAGACGATGTCGGGTTCGAATCCTTATCAGAACCATAAATTTATTATTAATTTCAACTTAATTTAACTTAACAATTTAAACTTAACTACGATCTCTTTATCCAACTAATCTATATTTTAATAGAAGGATTGATTTCAAATACCCACTGTTTTTAATTTACTTTTTTTTTTTTTTCTTTTCTTTTCTGTCATATCAGTACCTATACTGAATCACTGATACCCTGTAAAAAATGCAATGAATAAGACAAATTTTATAACAAAAAATTCCTGTCATGCAGCATGATCGAATGATCGAATTTTCGTTTAATTACGTTGAATTGTTTAGAAATTTTTAGCACTGTGATTGTAATCAAATTGCAAACTACCAATTCATTGTCAAAGAAAACTTATTCTAAATAATAATGTGCTCATTAAAAGAAGATTTTGGATCAGGACTGATTTAGGATATATTTTAGGATAAATTGATCTGAATGATGTGTATTCTTTGGTGGTCTGGATCTCAAAAATAGAGTGATATCCTAAATCAATCGTTTTGGTAAAATAGTATAGGTTAGTTGCATAAATAGATCACGGGTGGGGGGAGGGTGGTTCCCAGAATCGCTTGAAATCGGACGGGAAGGAGTCCAGCCATAGGTACCTAATCAAGTTTCTGATTCTCAACCCCTTAACTTTCGATAGCGAATATCTGCTTCATCAGACAGATCTTTATTGTATTATTCTGCTGTTTGAAAGAGTAATAAATAAGGTTTTTCACTAGACAAAATTTCACTACTGCCCCCAATTTTATAGAACCACAAATAATTAGTGTTAATCATACATGGGATGTGTCAACTCTTCAATACCCAGTCCATTTCCCTCCTAGGTTCATGTTTAATACCTATCTTCGAAAATTCATTATTTCACAATTTTCGCACTTTCAGAGCTGAACTTTGCAGTTTTAGTACCACAATATATATCTTAAAATACATCCTAAATCAGACCTTTAGTAAAATATGGATTATTTGGAAAATTGATCTGAATCATGTGTATAGGAGGTTTTGGATCCTCAAAAACTCGCAACTCAAGAACGACAAATACCCTAAATCTATCCTTATAGTAAAAAGCAATTAGTTGGGACAAATAGAACCAAACCTGTGGTTAGAATCGAGGGTGGAAATTCCCCCAGACTCTCATGGGATTGAAGGGGGGGGGGGGGGTCCAGCAGTAATTATCCTTCTAATTGATAGAAAGAGAATTTTTCAGGTGTTGTTAATTTAGTTGTTAACCTGGGGAGCAGCAGTGAAATTTTTGCCTAGTAAAAAACTTAACTACTGCACCCACAAAATCATACTTGGGATGTTGAAAATTATAACAGTAAAGAAGAGGGAGTTTTGAAGAGTCCAAATCATATTTTCAAAATGAGAAAGTGATGTTTTGAATGGGAGAAATATAACGTTGAAATTGGGAGGCAGTCTTAAAGAACATTCTCGAGATCTACGGAAAAAACAAGGGGGTTACCATTTGAATCGTTCTTCTAACTCATTTATTACGGTTGATAAGGAGGAGGTAGGTTGTGGGACACCCTGTATTTTAAAACATTCAAGAACTTTCAAAACGCTTGCAATTTCGAAGCATACAAATAGCCCATCTTTTCCTTCAAAAATGTAATGATTACATCTGACTAGCTCATCGTCAGAAATTCAGAGATTACCGACATATTTTCAAGATTTGAGAGGGAAAGGGATGGTACCTGCGTTGCTTAAAGTACAAGTACAATTATAGTACATGTACTTACTGATTTCTCAAGGCTATTCAGTTACAAACTACTTGTAATTTTACTTGCCACTGCAGTTTTAAACACAAGTACTTTTGAGGACTTGTACTTGCAATTACTTTTCAACTACTTTGTACTTGCAATTACGATGAGACTGAAATTTGATGTGGAGTTACTGTGATCAGCTGAGTGATCTTGGGAGCTCAATTCTCTCCTAATAGACCGAGGAGGATGAACTTTGGTGTGGAGCCTCTATGGGCCTGCTGTGTACGGTTGCCAAAGTGAGGGCCCGCACAGATCAGCTGAGTGAGCTCCCGAGTTCAATTATCTCCTAATAGACTGAAGAGATAGAAATTTGGCGTGGAGTCTCTGTAGACCTGCTCTGTAAGATTGACAAAGTGAGAACCCAAAAAGATCAGCTGAGTGAGCTCGGGATCTCAATTCTCTCCTAAATAGACCAAGAAGACTGAAATTTGGTGTGGAGCCTCTATAGGCCTGCTGTGTATGATTGACAAAGTGAGGAACCACCCAAATCAGCTGAGTGAGCTTGGTAGCTCAATTCTCTCCTAATAGCCTAGAAATTCGGTGTGCAGCCTCCATAGGCCTGCACTGTACGATTGGTAAAGTGAGGAACCGCCCAGATCAGCTGAACGAGCTCTGTAGCTCATTTCTCTCTCAATAGACCAAGAAGACTGAAATTTGGTGTGGAGCCTCTATAGGCCTGCTGTGTATGATTAACAAAGTGAGGAACCACCCAAATAAGCTTAACTGCACTTTCAAGCTATACTTTTGTATCTACAGTCCTTAGGAATTTTATCAGACGATGCATAGACCCCCGAACTGCTGAGAGACACATAAAGGTAATTTATATGCTACTTACACTCCAAATTGGTGTGTGTGATGCTCACACGAGTGCGTTCGCTTGATGAACTGTTCATCATGAATGCTGATGGAGATCGCATCTTCCATCATTGGAATGGTAAGCCGAACGTCGAGCTTTTGAAGGAGTTCAAACGTCTGGACAACCATAGGTTCATGATCATTGGCGACGAGATGAAGGATCGTCTCACTACTTGTGGTGATGACATATTGAAGCTCTGCTCCTTCAATGTTCAATCTTTCAATGCTCATCACGAGGATCTGTCTTCAGATTATGTCATATTGAGGTGCGATATGTTGTTTTCAGAAACGTGGGTCGATGAGAACAAAGCGAAGGTTGACGGATTCAGACTGGTTGCTCCGTCCTAGCGCAGCACAAACAAGCCAGTGTTGTGGCCATTTTTTAGACCAAAGATAACCTGCGTTCGGCTGGACACGAATTGCGCCAGACGAATGACGAGAGCGAAAATAGAGATCCTACGTGCGATTTAGGTGACATTTATGCTAGTTACAGTCTCTTCAACGATGTCAAAGCCTTGCTCGTTGACGTCTACATAAGTCCTGGTGCATCTCTCACAGAGACAGTCCTTACTACACATTTTGTTACTTACAGTACGACAGTGTTTGTTTCTGATTACGATGCTATTTACACAAACTGCCGAATATCATGGCTGGAGATTTCAATGTCAATTTGAATACTGACATTGGACGTGAATTCGAAAATTTCATGGATGGTATATATGACTAACCCTCGTTATTTATTTATTTTATTATTATTATTATTTATTATTTTTTTATTTTATTCATTTTTTTTTTTTTTATTTATTTTTTATTTTTTATTTATTTATTTTATTATTTATATTTATTTATTTATTTTTTTTTGTGTGTGTCATTTTCTTCTCCTATCTGCTGATTGTGATGAAATTACTGTAATATTTACAGTAATTGCCTAGTGTCTGTCAAATTTTAGCGTATAACCTTCTTCTGTGTAAATTAGATTGCAGATCCTTACCGCTGGCTTGAAGACCCAGACAGTGAAGAGACCAAGAAATTTGTGGAGGAGCAGAACAACATTTCTGTTCCATACTTGCAGGACTGCAAGGACCGTGATAAGATCAATCGCCGTCTCACGCAGATGTGGGATTTCCCCAAATATGGCTGCCCATTCCGGCGTGGGGACAGATATTTTTTCCACATGAACACTGGGCTTCAGAACCAAAGGTACCAAAACCTAGAATTAGGTAATACTAATAGAATTAGGTTATCAGGCAATACACATGTCCTATGATTGTACTCCTCTCGTATCTGTGGGATACAAATTTCAGTTTTTCAGCAAGCTGTTTCTTTATAGTACAAACTAATACCAAGTGAACAGCTCAATTTAGTAGCTGCTTACCTAGTCGCTTCCTCTTCTACCTCAGGAAGGTGTAGAGGATTGACAAGTTTCCATCTAGCCCAGTCAAGGCACATCTCCCTGATAAGTTCCTACTGATCACCTCTCCCCTGGGCCGTCTCCTGTAAGTTATTAACCAAGTTGTTGACTTTTTTCCTTGTAGTTTGGTTCCTTCCGGTCTAACTTCGTAGGCTTTCCTCTGATGGTGAGCATCTGTTTTACTTGTCCAAGCTACCTCAGCTAAGCAATTTTATGACAAACTCCAATGGTCTAACTCGTAATCCAATTCCATTTTTATTTTAGTGTTTCTTACTCTGTCCCACTTTCTCTTTCTTGCCACCTTTCTTAAGGTATTTCATCTCGGAAGGCTGCATCCTCTTTTTTTAAGTCAGGGCCCAAAACAGCACTCTGGGTAAGGATTAGAAAATACACAGACTAATAGACAGCTAACGCCGTTTGCACTCACCTTGTCTTTACCCAGGTATTCATGGTTCAGCGTATACAAAATTGTACTTCCTTCAGCAATCTTGGAATGGATCTCCAAACTAACATGGTCTGCCGCTTGGAGCGCTAGGAAGTTATGGTCCTTAGAAACATCGTTGTTGACAAGTCTTTCACTGTAGTTAATACCTTGTATCACCCTTTTTGCTCTATGATTCATTCCCCAAGCCATCATCCTCATCAATACTGGTCAAAAATTAGAATTCTATTATTATATTATAAATTATTACCTATATAAAAGAAACACATGAAAAATAAACAATAGGTATAGGTTGACCAGAGATGGTCTGCGTTCCAAGGACACGCCCTATGTGGCAGAAAAGTGAACTACTCATTGAAGCAACTTCTAGAAGACAACTCTGTTTGGTAAAATTACCATGAAGAAAAATTTCGCCTTTGAGGGTTGGCTGCACTGCTTTCGGTGAATGGGCGACAGCTATTTCGAGCTTTCCTATGATTTTGTGACAACTGTTTTCTACTTCACGTGATTCATTCTTCCTACATTATTTTAACGTTTTTTCTTGTATTTCGCTAGTTATATTTATCTTATTTAATTTCATCTGTTCCTTATGAACAGCACCCCCTAAAACAGGACATTCTTCGTCCTTTCACTTCAGAAAAACACTTCGGCGGCAAGCTCGGGAGATTGTTTGTAATGTCGCTGAGTACTTCTCCCAAAAGAAAACTGAAGAGCATTCTAAGGTGAATATTTGTCACTTGACGAGTGATGCTACGAGAATTCCTGCTGGAACAGTTAGCTCGATTATAGTTAATGGCAGGCGGATGATGGAGACAATTGTCCAGATTTCTTTTATCACTCCAACAAGAAATAGGTAGAAGGTACAATTCAAAAAAGGTAAAGAAGTAGTAATTAAATTAACTTTTCATTTCATTGAATGGTACATTGTGTATATTAATTAAATAAACACGGAGTATACCTTTCATTTATTTTTACACATTATTTGTTGACTACAATCGAGAAGTACCTATATTTTTTCTTAGCTTCGAATTCCGAGAATGTTAGTCGGTGAATGTTGTAACAACAATCTATCCGTATCTATACTCGTGAATAGTGTGAAGCAAAAGTCATTGTTGGATAGTCCCCTCTTTACTTTATTCATGTGTTTAGTTACTGTGGACGCCATGACAAACAGTTTACTTGTCACTTGAAAAAAATGCTTTTTGCTAATATCCTAAGCTATCTCTCGGAGATAGTTCCAGCAGAAAGAAGAAGAAGAATATTCTAAGCTTTGCTTTATATAATTTTGTTCAATACAAAGTTTGATTTATTTCCACTGTGCACATCTTTTTACCAATAATCAACAAGGAAAGACAGATGTCTCCCTCCTCCCATTCCGGAAAGGTCGTGAGGTCTGCTGTAAGTAAGCGAGAGTCTACTGTATTGAAAAAAGTAAGACGCAGGAACACAATTTACGCATCATTTCATTAAAAAACATTGAAGTTCGAGTTTGAGGGCAGGTGCTCCCACAGAAGAATGGAGGGAAATAGAGACACTCGTGAGGGGAATATTTTTGAAAAAATATCATATGCGCCAACAACAATTTTTAGATGATAGAAGATGAGTAGTTCCTTTTTCTCCAGCAGAATTCGCCCTCGGAATGCAGACCATCTCTGGTCGATCTATAGGTGTTCACTGCATGTGAACAATCACTGTTCGTCATTCACAGACGTCCTCCACTAAACAACATTAGAGACCAAATCTATTGAAAGTTGTAAGCCCGCACCTATTATTTATATTTTTATCTCACATTTTACCATTGGTATTTGCTATGTTCTTGTGTGTAGTAATCGAGGTGGCGCGATTTTCCCAAGGGATGAAACCTTGAGAAACCAATGGATTGTGGCGATCTATCGGGAAAACATTTGGTCGTTTGAAAAAACTACAAGATTATGTGGAACACTTATTTCTTGCAGGAAAGTTATATTCGACATAAGAAAGTTCTCCTCCTGCCCATAAGCTTTGCTGCTTTACTTCTTGTCGGGCAATAACCATGCTTTTCAGCAACTTTTTACTTTTTAGCTCCTAATCCAAGACGTTGAGATTGTGCTGAAGAGCCTGTTCGTTCTTGGCTACCAACATCATCTGCGAATGCTAACGATGTGAACTGAACCGGCTCCAGATGCCAAAACTGAATGGAAACCCAAGGCGTAATGATTTACACTTGTTCTCACCTGTTATAAGGACATCATCTATGACCAGAACAAAGATCATTAGTCCATTGGACCCTTGGACTATTCTGAACTCATAATACCAAACATAACCAAGGCTCTCGCACCTCAAGATAACCTTTTTTACTTACATTTTTTAGTGTGCTTTACAAACTCGAAACGCTGGATGGAGAACCCACTGTTTTTCTCGATCCCAATGCATTATCCCCTGATGGAACGGTAGCATTATCAGGTGTGAATTTTTCCGAAGACGGCAAAACTATGGGATATGGTTTAAGCGAGAAAGGCTCAGATTGGACTTCCTACTATTTCAAGGACGTCGAAACAGGTTTATAGATTTGATTCTTAATAAATGCAGTAAGGATAATTGCTAATTCTATGACAATGTCAAGTTAACGTTTTGTATTATTTACCTGTTTAGGAAAGGATTATCCTGAAAAATTAGAAAAAACCAAATATACTTATCTTGCTTGGACTCATGACAACAAAGGAGTATTCTATGGAGTAAGCTACCCTTGAACATTGACTATAATGGAAATTCTTTCACTACTAGTTTACTGTGGGATTTCATTCAACTTCACGATTTCAATTTTTTAGTATTTTCCTCATTGGGATGCCAGCAAAGCTGTCGGTTCAGAAACTGGCGCTGTGAAAGACCAAAAGCTTTACTACCATAAACTGGGAACACCTCAGTCCGAAGACATCATGTGTGTCGAATTTCCAGACCATTCTGACTATATAATGTAAGTACTTCGCTAATTATACTATTCATCAAGATTTAAATTACTGGTATATTTTAATAATAATGATTTATTCAATGTATACTTAAATTTTAGATATATTTCTATAGTTTTTCTCTGTTCGCAATCCATAGGACATTCCAATAATTACTGTTTGATGTGTCATTTATATTTCATCATAACCTACAAACAATGGGGTGGTTTAAACCTGAAAACGTAAATCTTTTCTGTAAATTCAACACTTTTTTTCGTAATAAATTAGAGTGTTTTTGTTCTTCCCATTTTTACGTGAAAAAACTAAGAGACCAACCAACTGTGCATGATGCGCCAATTTCCGCGTTAACGGGAAAAACTGCGCATATATGGGAAGGGGGCCTCTTTTCACGGATATATGGGAGAAGTCCATTTGTTGTACTATAGGGTCAGTATAGCTTTTTGCTATCATATCCTCAGTTCAAGTGCACTGGTTCTCCCTCTGATTGGCCGTAAAAACTGGTACAACTTCTACAATTTGTTGGGGGAAAGTAAAAACCTTTAATAAATTTAATTGTATTATTAAATTAAATGTGATTACTTCAACACAACGATTACTTTACGAAGATTACTTCGTTCTAACGATTACCATTTATTAATAGTGTTCAATCTAATACATTCTCAACTGCCTACTAGGGATTGAACACAGCAATTGATCCGTCTGTGTTTGAATAGTGCCATGGTAAGGTCCCCGTATTCTAGGCTGAAACAGAACAGGAACAGGATGGAAAACAGCCGCTGGGCGTGGGTCATATTTATATTCCTAATTTACCTTTAAAATACCGTGGGTAGAACGTGAGATGCAGGAAGGTAGCAGCCATCCCGTCCTATGCCCCTCAACACATCAATTAGGACAGGGCCCGGCGTTTTTTGCTTCAAGAGTAGTCACAATGTGTCCTATGCCTGGCTCCTGGCTATTAACACCACTTTTTTCCTGTCCTGTTCCTGCCAGCAAGCGGAGGGGCTCTTCACAGGACAGCTGCCACCAAAAAGGTAAGTTGGGTATGTAAATACGACCTGTCTCGTGGCTGTTTCCCGTCCTGTTCCAGCCTAGTCTGTGGGGCTAGCGTGGGAGTTGTGGACGTAGGAGTTGCAGACTATGTGAGCTGGGAAGGGTAAAACTGATGAAGAACCTTTTAGTTTATGGACAAAAATTTCCCTTCACAATTCGTCCAGGCTTAGGACTGGCTGTTTTCTAAAACGGGCTTGTTTTTTAAAACATGTTTCACACATTGAATGAGTGGGTGGTCAGCCAAATCATGTCAAATAATGATAATAATAATAGTATTCATGCATCGTCAATTCCCTAGCTGTTGGACTTGGGCTAACGTTTGGAGGTAGAAGATGAGGTCCTTCGTTTTGGCGAACTCTTTTGCAACCTTTTCGATAAGTTTGTCTATTTGGACGTAGCTGTTTTTTCTTTGAGTTCCAGGTTCACCAACCTCAATCGGTATTTGAACCCAGCCTCTGACGCCTCAGTCTTCAGTTTGGAAAAAAAAGTTTGTTTGTTTACTTCCAACAATCGAATGAAGTTTTTGGTTCCAACCCTCAACAACGTTGTTGGTGCGATGTCGCTGTCCGAAGACATTCCACATGATGGGCGGTTGATTCTCGTTTTCCAACCACTGCTTTTCAAAATAATCCAAAAATGTCTTCATTTTTTCTGTGGCGGGCGCTTCATTCATTATCAGAAACCAACCTAGCTGTACGTAATCCGGTGGAAGAAGAGTTAAAGCAGCGCCCTTTCTACAAGCCAGTCGAGTTTCGTCATAGCCTTTGTAATCAATTACCATTCCAGTATCTTGTATTTTCCGCCACAAACATTGATTAAAATTATGGTTGTAGCCTGGCATGCGTGCTTGGGTTAAAAGTCTGGTGACAGCATTCCTTGTGGCTACCTCAAAGTCACATTCTATTATTGATGGGTTCCACTTGGGAGCCCACTCCAAAATCAGAGAGAATAATCGTTCGTAAGTCGTCTGCTATTTGTCAGGTAGTAGTGAAACAAGTGCCTTTTGTGCGACACGAGTTGATCCCATGTCAATATGTACAGTTTAGATTTACTTAAACTGCCTCGGACAACTAAAAAACACCGCATAGAGGAAGCACGTCACCGTTGATTCCACAGTGTTTTTTGTGTCACTGATTCCAAATAATGAAATTCTGCTTCCACCGTCAGAAAGCGAGTCGACTGACCATCGGTGCTCTTTGAGTGTGTCCACAAACCCCACGTTGTCAGCGCTCGGTCAAGGCTCGTCTGCAAACCCCTCCATTTTGTTGTTCTACCTCCCCTCACCCATCTTTCCATGTCCGCAACTCCCCCGGAGCCTCTGTGGGGATCTTTAGCCGTGTTCTTCTTCTAAATCGCCCAACAAAGTTAATGACTTGGAAAAATGCAGACGGCATGCAGGTTTGTATGTAGCATGCAATTTATGTTGATTTTTACGCAGAGAGCCATGAACAGTTCAATACCAAATTGATTATGTAGGTTCTATGCACCTACCAACTCTGACCTTGGAAATACCAATTTCAAAAAGTAAGGGAAGCACACAAAATTAACCATTTCACACGTTACTTCTGCTTAGTTAAACCTTTTTAGACACCTACCTACTTGTATACTGTAGGTTATTGTTGAATGTTTACTATGAGTAGGAACCTATCCATCCATTCCATTCTTGGCTAAATAGGATAGCTAGATCTATCATCTACCGACATAATAGGATAATCAGTCAAACTTCTACACAACTCGACATCTGTATCAAGACAAGATAATCACTGACGTTAATGTCACAAGTGACTCCTCATCTTGGTTGGTTCTCAGCGCGTAGTTGCTAAATGGATAGGCCTTTAGCATCCGCACTCGCTTGACAGGGAAAAGTCGTACATTAAGACGAAAAATATCCTAATATCAATAACAACTCGGGCTTCTACAAATCCTTCAGCCAGGCTCCTTCTGTATTCATCCGAATCATTTTCGAGGATCATTCAGGTTTGGCCCAGATGGTCTCCAAAGAAGCTCAATAAATCCTGATCAATTGTAGTCACTACGCATCCATAAACGTGAAATCCACAAAATCTTTACCAAGTTCATACCAAATTAGGATTGTCTTGAATGGATAGAAGCATGCACATCATTTATGCGTAACTCTTCCAATCCCTATACGACCCAACTTTGTCTCTTATGCACCCTCCCTTATTATTTATTGAATTCTCCTATAAAATGCTAAAAATATGGAAACTGATGTGCCAACCCCATTTGACAATCTTCTTTTTGTACTTGCTTACTTGTCCAAATGGTTAAGGGGTGGAATCGGCTCAAAACACAAAGCTGTGGAACTCTGCCAGGATATAATTATTGATAAGTTCCGTTGAAATACATTTCAATTGCTCTTGTGTATTTAGCAATATAATAGCAATGCATGTATATCTTAATTGACTTGTCTTTTTTCAGTGGTGGGGACGTTAGTGACTGTGGCCGGTGGTTAATTTCTGAAACGAGGAATGCATGCCATTACAACTTGCTGTACTTCGCAGATCTGCAAGCATTGCCTAATGGCATTTCCGGAAAGATCGATTTGACTGAAATCGTTGGCAAATTTGAAGCTGATTATTTTGTACGAAAATAATTATTACTGTTAGCTGCTCGATTGTAACAATAGTATGCTCTTTGTTATCGTTTTTGTCAAAATTACCTTGTGGAGGAGTCTGTTCGCATTATCAAGTTGAGTAGCTAGGTATTTGCCAAATGGACTACTCCACGTCGTAGTAAAACAATTTCATGTTCATAATGCATATATATAATTTTTTAAATATTTAATCTTGAATATCTTATAATTTATTGACGTGTGAATTGCTAGTTTATTAAGTTGTCAGTTTTTTCTTCTTTTTTTGTAATTTTAAGTAACGTTTTCAGTATATTACCAACACTGGGTCAAAATTTGTCTTCCGTACTAATAAAGATGCTCCAAATTACAAGCTGATTATCATCGATTTAGACAACTACGCCCGAGAAAACTGGGTAACTTTAGTGCCAGAACATTCTACTGACGTTCTCGATTGGGCTGCCTGTGTTGCTGGAGACAAATTGGTCCTATGCTACGTACACGATGTGAAGGTACCTAATGACGTTTCCAAATTTTTGTTAATGTTTTGTTTAACCCAAATTTTATTTATCTGTGGATTTCCTTAGGGAAGATAACCCATAGCAAACGAATTCTAATAACACTTTATATATCATTTATTTGCTCAAGGACTGGTTTATCAATAACATTTGCCCAATGGATAAAGGGATTAATCTGTCTGTGGGATAGCGTAATCCTCCAGGTAACACAATTGGGGGTGTTTATCCATCCCTAGTCAAACCCTATCTGGAGTTTTAATTCATCTGGTCCCTGGACGGCTTGATAACAATTATAACTGGAGGTTAATGAGATATCTTGAGCTTTCTGACTCAATCAAGTTATTTTGTTTACAAATTTTGTTTGAAACACAAGTTTGGTTGCCTTTATTTTTGTACCTTCCAATGGATATATTGGGATGTTCTTTCCCCGTTGTTTATTTGCGCTTTATTAATCTTGAATTTTCCGTTGATTTATTTTATACCGAATCGGATAATTTATTATATTGATATTATATTATATTTTTTTGTTATTATACAGGGTGTCCCCAAAGTAAAAACTCCGCCCTAACTTTTTTCCACAATTTTTGAGGAAGTGAAACTTGGAGAGCGTTTTTGGAGTACCTTATACTAAGTTTATGAACTACCCAAAGGTATTGGATACTTTAAAAAAAGTTCTTTTGTTGCCGAGTAACACCTCATTTTGAAGATTTTTAGTGCTGAGCGCATATTGTGAAACCAAATCGTGATATCTTATTCCATTCTTGGATGGAAGCTGATGAACCATTAAGAAGGGCGATCTGAGAAGAAAATGAGGCATCGTAATTCTGGTTTCACCATTGTGTTCAGTACTAAAAAATCTTCAGAATGAGGTGCACTCTAAACAGGGACGGATTAAAGGGGGGCGGGCGGTGGGGCGGTCGCCCCCCCCCCCCCCCCCCCCCGAGAGGCAGAAGAAAAAAATGTTTGCAAGGGAACGTCAGAATAGAATTATGCCGTTGCGCTTGAATGTTGACAAAATACGAGTATAGATGAAGGAACTTTATACTGTGGGGAAATTGGTATGATAGGTACCGGTTTTACTAATCTGTCACGACCAATGTACTAATTTGTTCGTTTGAATTTTAGTAGCCCCACAAACTGCGTAGGCACAACGGGGTATCAATCTGAGATTTGCGTGGGTAGTGTCAGAATTTTCGTCGGTAAACTCAGAGATTTCCAGAAGTGCTTGAGGGGAAAACCATCAAAGCAGGTCGGCAATGGTGGTGTTGATTTTTTTTGTCGTGCTGTCGTCCATCGCCGCCCTTTTGTCAGTAGAAGAGCAGTAGAAACCAAACTTCATGTTAAATGCTAACTAAAGTTTTTTTTTAGTATTTGAGTTTAGCTCCGTCAAGAAACGAGCATGGAAGATAACATCTTTCTTCTTTAAAAAACATAAGGCAGCAGGTAAGGAATACAATTTTAATTAATAGGGATAGGTTTGTGTTCATCAGTTTATTTTTCAAGTTACGGTAGGAACCTACTGTATTTGTCTCTCGGTTACCATTTTTGGTTACGGTAACAATACATAATAAGTAGCCATAATATATAATCAACCTACCTACTGTTTCGACGAAGAAAGAAACGAATCGTGTTTTATTAACTGATTCTAACCAGTGTTTTTCGATTGAAGTGAATTATTCACTGTTTCACCTTTACCAGTAATAGACAAAAAATGTTTAACAAGGTAATATTTTATTTGTATTTTCATCTTTAATCAAAATTGTACTTTAATTTCAACGTGAGTGTTTATTAAATGGTTGTTTACTTCTAAAGTAAATTGAAAAAATAAAAAGTGTATTATTATTTAATCCTGTGTTTACAATATAAAAGTACTATAATTTATAAATAATAATACATCACGAGGAAGTTCTCCACACACTGAAGTTCTCCAGTGTTTTATGTTTCATTCCCTGCCTTTTTCGATATAATTTTGCCAAACAAATTATTTACCAATAATCATTTATTTTTTGTTAATTTTAGTTTTTATTTATTTAATTTTTTTCTTGTGTGTACATGGATGTCTGGTAACTAAGCTAAAATTTGTGCAAATAAAAAATTATGTTTTTCATGTTAATTTTTACATACCTGATATAAAGTGTGGGTCTATAACCTCTAAAACTGCTAGTTTCTCAAGGTCTTTTTTCAAAAAATTTCTGGGGGGGGGGGGGGGGGGTTATCCCGGTAGAGAACCGCCCCCACCCACTAAATTCTATTAATCCGTCACTGACTCTAAAGCAAATGGATTTTTTTTTTCGACGTACCCAAGCCCCCATTTGGGTTGTTCAAAATCTTATGGATTTTCTCCCGATTTTTATTTGTTTAAAACTTAGCATCTGGCACCTAAAAAACGTTCTCCAAGTTTCACTTCGATATTTCAAAGACTGTGGGAACTGTGGGGGGGGGGGGGGGTTAGTGTGTGTTTTGTGCGTGTGTGTGTGGGGGGGGGGGGGTGTTACTGTTAGGACACCCTGTATAATAAATAAATTAATAAGATGGAAGATTGGTTATAAATAATGTTGTGGTTTTTTAATATTCGGAATACTAATGGTTCTGTTCAGTGAGGGAAATCGCTGGAACAGGCAGAGAAAAGTCAGGGAATTTAGAAATGTTGATTTGGCGGCCACCTGTCCATCAATTACTTTATTTTCTCGTTCCAGAATGTGCTTCATGTACATAACCTTGCCGATGGTTCATTCATTCAAGAACTTCCTATTCCGATGGGAACGATTTACTCATTCAAAGGCAGGAAGGAGTACTCTGAAATTTTCTACGATTTCACGTCTTTCTTCACGCCTGGGACAATTTACCGGTGCGATCTCAGTAAAACCCCTATTCCTCAACCCACGGCAAGTACCTATGACTGAGAATGTTTTTCTTTGCTCCAGTTACAAAGGAGTTAACAGACTTGATAATACAAGATTTACTGGAATCGAATTTTAGTTTTATAGTTAGCTTTCGTTAAATTTGTGAGTATTTTGCAGGTATTCAGGGAAACAACAATACCAGATTTGGACCCTGATAAATACGAGGCCAAGCAAGTATTTTATCCCAGCAAAGATGGCACCAAAATTCCAATGTTCATAATGTACAAGAAGGTAAGTCAACATTAGTGTGAAAAACTTAATTAAAATATAGAATCTAACCATTTGTCTACTCATCGCGCATAGATGATCTCGTACTAGGTAGATGCCCAAAATTATTCATGTGAACAAGCAACTTTTGTTGCCAGACGAATTCACTCCACAGACTCGACGATATGTCGACACCAACTGGACTGTTTATCAGTTCGCCATTTTGTTTTCACGGGAGACAGGGAAAAAAACACTAGCATCGGCCTCTATATAACATACCAGCCTCCATATAATGAACGTGCCTCCGTAATAGATCAGAAGGATGTATACATATTGGTGGTCTGGATGCTCGCAAGCTCACATCTCAAAACTAAGTTAAAGAATATCTTAATTTGTAAAATACAGATTAGTTGGACCAAATAAATGTTTTCCTTGTGTCCCGTGAAAACAAAATGACGTAGCGATAAGCGGTAGAGGTGTCGAATCACCCCACATTCTTGTCATGCTTGTCGACACTATGCACTCTACCGGCAGCCATACTAACTCGCTGTGTTATCAGTCTTGGAGATCGGAGTGGACCTCGCTCAATTCATACCACTTTGTTTTGAGTCTCTAGTACCTACCTACATATCCAACTGAATGAAACCTTTACATTACCTGAATAATAAAATAAGACCGGAGATCAGGCCTTAATAGTCATGGTTGAACTTGAACGTATTCACAATTTATAAAGCCATGCCCAAACTATGCCGAATGAGGATGGGCACCCCGTAGGATCTGCAAAGCCGATCGGCACAACAAGTAAGTGTGGACACAGGGAAGACGAGGATGAATGCAAAACCGACACTCAATGTAATTTACGTTTGCTCATGCGGAGAGTGAACTGATGAGTTGAGAACAATGAAATAGTTAAGGGAGCATCTACAACCTGTGTTTACTGACAGTTTCAAAAGACAAGGGTTTCAAAACGTTACCAGGGTTTCACATTGGCGCATGTGCGGTAGCTATTAACGATACAATCATGTTGACATTGATATGGGATGATGAAATCGTCATACCAAACTATCATCCAAATTTGAGCGAGATCGGACGAGCAGGGTGTGAGAAAGTTTTGATTGGTAGAATTTACTTTTGGGCACGCGCAGAGTAAAGCATTGAGCTGGAAACAATTAATGGGGGACCGTATACACCCTAGCCCACACATTCTCTGAAAATTTCATCCGAATCGGATAAAAATTAAGGAAAATAGGCTTGTTACAAGGGTTTGCGGACACACGACAAACAGGCACATTACCAAAGTTGTTCAGAATGATCTAAACGTAAAATGTGAGTGGAAATTTTGATTTTGAAGACCAACAATTGTTTTTCTCCCGAAAGTGAAAACAATGCTTCCGCTACCTAAAGGAAAAATCAGTAGCAAAAAACAAATCATGTACTTCAGATTAACGGTTACAGAGAAAAATGTCCTAGTTTATTGAATAACGTTGTTATAAAGGAGAAGCAAGAAAACGAAAGGGGACGTTCCTTTTTTTCTCACGCGAATCTCATCAGGTTTCGCTTTCCCCGGCATGCTTTTGTTCTATTTATGTCTACTTTGAGTCTGTTTTCATGGAGCTGGAATTTTCCACTTCCAGTATATTATCATCAGTCAAGTATTCCCTTTTAGGAACCAAGAAGAAGAAATGAGTTTTGTTTACGAGTAGATTCTGCTTTGTGTTGATTTTTGGTCAGTTCCGATTCGGTGGGGTCCAGGTTGAGCATTACTTGACTATCGTTTTGAGTTGTTCCCAACATTTTCAAGGTTCTATTACTAAAGTACCATTCTGTGCCATTGAAAAAGAAAATTGATTTTTTTTTTTTTTTTTCATTTTTGGACAGCAACTTTTTTTAAATTGAACCAAGTTGAGATAACCGGCACAATTCCTTGCCATTTATCAAAAATCAGTCTATTAGTTTCAGAGTTTCGTCTGCAACTACCGATTTCAGGTTTGGGCCTGCACAATGGTTACTAGAACCAACTGTAATGAAATCAAGGAAGCAAAAGCATTCAAGAATGAGAAATCTAGTGACGAACATGTGCTCCAGCGGCTTTACCCTAAATCAGAAGTATACGGTCAATCTGTTAGAGCGCATAGTGTTGGAAAGTGACGGCATGACTGCCCAGTAGAAAAATAAAGAAAATGGATTAAACCGAAGACTGGTCAAAGTGGGGGCTTAAGAGAGAGTTATTATTTAAACTGAATGCCAGAATATTATTTAGAACAAGGTTTTTCTTCATCAATTACAAAAGTTCATAATTATAATCAACGAACCACACATAGATTTTACCCAGAGCTCCAGATGGGAAATGAACAAAATAAGCGCAAAGTGTAAATCAAGGTCAGACAAAGGATAAGTGTAACAATATTGTTTGAAATGGCTTTAAAAATATTGGTCTCTTGGGTTCTTAATGTACTTTAATTTATTTTTATAGGGTACCAAGTTGGATGGAAACAACGGATGCTTACTTTTTGGATACGGAGGTTTTAATATCTCCCTGCAACCAGTTTATAGTACGTTCAGAATGATCCTGATGAAACATTACAACATGGTAGTTGCAGTTGCCAATCTTCGAGGTGGTGGGTGAGTACTAGCTAGTATTCGGTGTTTAAGGCCTCTCTAAACAGTGACCTATACCGACCCAACCTGTTCGCCTTGCAAAGACGAGATAAATATACATTCACAAATCATCTTACGCAGTGTCCTACGTGGATTTGCCGCACAAGGCAATGCGTTCAGGCGTTTACGCGTTCAAACGTCGGACCAATGAAATTTGAGGAAAGTTATCACGTGACCATGCCCGCGCGGTGACGCGACAGCGTTGAATGCTTCGGTTTGATTTTTATCGCATTCGCCGCTCGTCAAACACGTTTATATGATGTTTTTCTAACCTCTTTTGTCATCTTTAACCTGGATTCGTACTTTTTTCCGTACGTTTTCTTCTGTGATAATGGAGTTAGCAGATATATAGAAACGGCCAGTTCTACATTTATTATACTCCTTTATCGGGAGATAGCCAGTTTCGAAGAAAATTACATTATATTGTCTAGTGTTTCTGGACAATGGTAAAAACAAAATACGGAGGTTTGAGTCATGCTCATGTGAGTAAATTTTATCAATTGTTCAGAGTATATTTATGTTTGATTGTTTTGAAATTTGAGCAATTTTTCTGGAAATCTTTCTTGTTCCACTTGCTGTGTTGTCTTCTTGGTTCCTATTATTCTGCCACACAAACAAACTTTTGGATTCTACCAAATATTTGTAGTTGTTATCTTTTTTTTCAAATCATTGTAACGAATTGAAATTCTTGTTGAATATAATTGGTAAAATTCTTGCTTAATTTTGTTCACGATGTAATCGAAAGTTTTTACTGTCATTCTTGCATATGATTTAATGTGTTATTCACTTTCCCTCAATTTGGAGGGAATTTCAATCACTAAAATTAGTGATAATTGAAAGGAATTTGGTTACATGTATGATAAAACCTCATGTGGAAGATTATCACACAAAATCTTCAGAAATTCTTCTAAGATTATTGGAAAATAAGTGATGAAATTCGCCGAACTCGCTCCGGCTTTTAAATATTTCCTCGGCGGTTCGCTGCTTTTTTTCATCATTTACAGCTAAATAATACAAAGGAGCCGTTGAGCTGGTCAGCAGCTCAAACTTGTTAATCGACGGCATGAATGCAAAATCAAATTGAAAAAATTATGTTGAAAACACAGGTGATGATAACAGAACAGGTTAACTTAAACTACGAAGCGTTTTTGCGTTTGCGTTTCCACGTTGGACACAATTTTTTTTTCTCCCGTGGGCATGACGCGGCAACGCGCCAACGCTCGTTTTTAACGCACTTAGGGCACTGTTTCTTCATTTTTTCCAAAAGGAGGTATGTTGAATATACTTGAAAAATTCAGAATTATCAAAAGTGGGTAAGTCTGGTAAATGTCTAAATGGGGATATCCCACAATATATTTCACAATTGGTTGGTCCATTTCTATAACACTTTTAATTACCCCCTGTAAATGTCGAAAATAAATTTGAATAGTTTCAACTCCCCTTTCACTTTGTTTGCACTTGATTGGTTGTAGCCCATTCCTTTCTCTCGACCAATAGTATTCAAGCTCCCTTTCACTTTTTACTATATGAGCTATTTCCTTTCACACTAGAGCCAACTAATCCCCCTACTCCAAGGAAATGAAGTACTATGATTCCTTCATTACCGTCAAATGGGGTTATATGAAAATGCTGGGGCGATTTGGGAATCCATTGTTTTATTACCTTCAAACCCACGTAATCAAGGATAACGATAACGAACGATTCTTCGTTTCCTGTTCAGCCAATACCTCTCTGGTGGAAGATCCAGCTGTTCTGATTTAATATCTTAGATGGGATAAATGGTGGCTTATTATTTTCCCAGGTAGCGTCAGCCAAGTTTTTATGAATTGGTCAAACTTCCTCCTTCCTAGATCTCCTCGTTATAATCTGTGTAAAAACGACTCGTGTACTTCTTAGTGCAATACCCCACGAGTTATCTGTGAAAATTTCAATAATTCATCTTTGATCGTCTGTGATCGTCAAAACTAAGGAGGGAGTGATGTGTGAGAGATGTTTGAAGAAAAAAAACCTGTCCAAAGGTTTACAACCTGATATTGACAAAAACAGCTCAATGTTGATTAGAAATTTCTGAAAAAGAGGGAATAGGATTTAAGCAAACCTGGTCCTTCAGAGAGTAGATTTATATTTTAAATTGTATTTTCAATATTAACGTTGAATAAACAACAATTTTTCTTTGTTTTCTGCCAGATCCCCACCCCACCCCTTAGAACATTGCCTTGAAATAGCCTCAAAGAGTTAAGTAAGTATTTTTTTAGTGTTGTAATTTTAGTTTGAAAGGCCGAAATTTCCCAAATAGCCCTGTTTGATGTGTAATGGCCCCAAAATACTTGATACCTCGACAGGAGTTCGAACTCGCGTTGTTACAACTAGTGGAAATTTCCCGAAGTTGCAACACTCGAATGATCAGAGCTATGAAGCCACGGTGATCAAACCTCTTCGATTATGAGAGTTATTTTCCTGGAGCTTAACATTTCCCCGGAGTCAAATACCAGCCGTCTCGGCTGGTTTGGGGTCGGACGAATGATGAAGTGAAACTGCAGGTCGCTGGCACAAGTCAGCAGTCAAGCGAGGTCATTGTCATGGTGTGTTTTGACTGTGAGTGAGGAAGTGGAAGGCGCTAACAACAGGAAATGTGATTTTTACAGTCTTTTGGCTCGCGAGGGATTTAATTGATTATTTTTTCATATGATTTCGTCCTATTTCGACTGCGCCACTGTAACGACCCAAAAATATTTGATACCTCAACAGGAGTTCGAACTCGCGTCGTTACAACTACGGGAAATTTCCCGAAGTTGCAACACTCGAACGATTAGAACTATGAGGTGATAAAACCTCTTCGATTGTGAGAGTTATTTTCCTGGAGCGTAACAGACTGCAGTAAGTAACCGACAATAAGAATGATAGAAAACTGGAACCGACAGAAAGCTCGACCACGGGCCTGGCCCAATATAGGGCTGAAATCTACAGATGAACTAGAACCCACCTCCCCAACTATGTAAATGTATTTACTAACAATTTTGTACTTGTGAATTTTCTAACCTAACAATTTTCTATTATAATATTTTCAACGAAGTTTTTTCCCTCCTCATAAGATACATTGCCTCCTCTTCATCTCTGGCTCAATCAACTCGACTTAGACAGACAGTAATAGGCTTTTAATGCATTTTGGTTTGAAGGGAATACGGTGAAAAATGGCATGACGGAGGTAGACTCCTTAACAAACAAAACACGTTTGACGATTTACACGCTGCAGCAGAGTTTTTAATTCAGAACAAATACACTAAAAAAGACTTACTTGCCATCCAAGGTGGCTCCAATGGAGGACTTCTTGTTGCAGCAGCTATCAACCAGAGGCCAGATCTCTACGGAGCTTCTATCATAATGGTTGGGTAAGTTATTACTAATATGTTCAAAATAATTATTCATTTGTAATAATAATTGATTGATTGGACCAACTTGATAAGATATCTTTACCCCCCAAACACACTCCACTTATAAAAGATGCCAAGCCATAAAATGCATGATATCAATATCATCCAATGTGGGCCAAGCCAATTAATTAATAATTCTTTTTGTTATAATTTGAAGCGGGTTTCTCTACCAAATTAGTAGGGTAAGAAATGAAAAAACCTCATTACTTCTAATTAATCTTCTTAAAAACAGATAAATGCTCGATTTTTTTCAAATAGTCGTGAGGAAATTTATTCCCGATTTTTCGGAGTCTTGGGTAGGTACCCGATTTTCGGAGTAGAAAATTAAGTATTGATACCCATCCATACCATTTATAACTAGGGCCTTCATAACAATAGATTCCCTTTATTTTTTTATCTTGGGCTTGAGCTATGAATTTCGGACCCAGTTCCTGCTCCCTTTTTGCTGTGATTGAGTTTTCAAAGAACATCTAGACAGAAAATTCAAGAGATTTCACGGGGTTAGAAACTTTTAACATTTAGTCTTATCAACATATGAGTAATTTTTTAAATGTCTGATTCACAATTTTGATCATTACGACATTTATTTGGATTGTAATGTTGTTGTTTCTTCATATTGCAGAGTTTTAGATTGTTTGAGGTATCATAAATTCACATGTGGAGCTATGTGGATATCAGATTACGGATCTCCAGATGAAGAAGAACATTTTCATAATATTCTGAAATATTCTCCACTCCATAATATCAAAGTGCCTAAGGATCAAGTAAGATTAATAAATTCAGATCTTCTATGAAATGTAAACCTTTCCCTTGCAAGTTTGTACTGATCAAGATCTGGTATAGTCTAGGGTAAGATATTAGTCTTCTCTTTTACATTGTTTATCTTCAGCTGAGTGCTTTCTCCATAGTTGGCCTCATCAGAGATTTAGTATTAGGTGTTGTTTAGTAAATTAAGTATGTAAGGGTGTCCTCCTTCAATGAGTAGCAGTGTTGGAGGATGGATCAATTTATTTTTAAGTTGAGAAAAAAGCAAATGGATTCACCCTATCTCTGACGGCGAAAGCACTCTTCAGAAAGTAAACAATATAAAAAAGAAGTCTAATATCTCAAACTCAACCACACTAGGTCTCGACGAGAATAATTGGCAAACCACCATACTAACGTATACAAGTTTGTAAGGGAAATTGGAATCGTTCCACCCTTCCTCTAACAATACTGTACCTTACCTAATACCTACATTGAGGAAGGGCCGAGTTAGTTAGCTAGAGCCACCAAGCAATGGAATAAGAATTAGAAGAAAGTTGAAGGGGGGCAGGGTGGAAAGAGTTTGGCACGACCACTAGCTCTCCTCATGGTGAGCAGTGCAAAACTGCTGCTTTGGAAGGCTCTTGTTCTCTAGACTCTTGCCAGATGCACTGAACCAACCCACTTGCTGTCAAGCCCCTATCCTCCCCTATGTTGTTATTTTTACAAAAGCAATTTTCATTGCTACTACAACCCTGCACCTTGAATCTTCAACAATGGCAAGTTTTATTCTTATTTTTTACTGACCTCTTCAATTAGGAAATGAAGCGAACCACCACCTGTTGGATTAAAACCAAGACAACACCACCTTAAATAATCGCGTCACCTAACATCATTGCTCACCATAAAAGGAATCCATATGGTCAAATTACATTATACAGGGTGATTCCCTCGTAGATGCAAAAAAAAATTTGGGTGAAACTAAATCAAAAGTGGAGTAAAATGCCGCCAACTACATATTTTTATCTCAATCCGTTCTCGAGATATGATTTTTTAAAGGTTTTTTTCAGGAAAACCGTGTTTTTTCCTTTTAAACTCAAATTTCTCCACTTTACTTCATTCAATTTTAACTTTTGACCACATTTTCGGAATCAGCATTAAATTTACTATAAGAATAGAGTACTTGAGTTCTTAAAAAGTACCATCCAAAGGCCCTCACATCAGCTCAAACATTGACGATTTTGAAAAAAGAATATTTCTGAAAATCTATAAAACTTTACTACTCTTCCAAAACAAATCCTGGAAACTGGCAAATCTTATGAAAACTGCTTCGTCTAATACTCTTTCCAACGGTATAATCAAGTTTACTTTTATGTTGTTATTTAGTGGAGAAAATTATGTTATAATGTTAAAAAATGTGGGTTTTTCAATGAAATTGTTGGTTTTCTCGAAAGATGACCCTCCATGAACCTACGAGTATGGGGTCGGTTTCTATGTATTTTTTCACGCTGTATCGAATGGTAACATTTGTAGATCTCTCCAACTCCGTTATAACCGAGTTTTACACTTAAAATCGCAAATGTTTAGTTTGTCTGTTACGATTAAATGTATGTGTGTTATGGGGTAAAACTAGTTAATTAAAGTGTAAAACTCGATTATAACGTAGTTGAGAGATCTGCAAGAGTTTTCATTCGATCCAGCGAGAAAAAATACATAGAAACCGACCCCATACTCGTTGGTTCATGGAGGGTCAACTTTCGAGAAAACCAACAATTTCATTGAAAAACCCACATTTTTTAATATTAAAACATTATTTTCTCCCCTAAATAACAAAATAAAAGTAAAATTGATAATACCGTTGGAAAGCATATTAGATGAAGCAGTTTTCATGAGCTTTGCCAGTTTCCAGGATTCTTTTTAGAAGAGCAGTAAAGTTTTAAAGATTTTCAGAAATATTATTTTTTCAAAATCGTCAATGTTTGAGCTGATGTGAGGGTCTTCGGATGGTACTTTTTAAGAACCCAAGTACACTATTCTTGTAGGAAATTTAATGCTAATACCGAAAATGAGGTTGAAAGTTAAAATTAAACGAGGCAAAGTGGAGAAATCCGAGTTTAAAATGAAAAAACACGGTATTCCTGAAAAAACCTTTAAAAAATCATATCTCGAGTACGGATTGAGATAAAAATATGCTGTTGGCAGCATTTTACTCCATTTTTGATGTAGTTTCACCCAATTTATTTATTTTTATTTTTTTTTTTTGCATCTGCGAGGGAATCACCCTGTATAATAGACCGATGAAAAGAGATTTATTGCATTCTCTTGAAGTATTGAACTCATTAGACAACTTAAACAAAAATACGTGCTTAAAACTTCAAAATAATTACAAGGGTTTATCGATAGAGGATAAAATCAACAGATGGTGGTTTGCTTCATTGCATAATAAAATAGGAAGGTAAAAATAAGAACACAACAACATTGTGGAAGATTCATGGTGCAGTGTTGTAGTAGTAATTAAAATTGCTTGTGAAATAGAGAATGGTAATCAATTCGGTAGATGATATACGTACAGCAAAACAAATTGACGATGCAATAACGGTAGAGGAAAGTAGTTTGTCTCAATCTTTTAAATATTAGGTGGAAAAAATGTATTTTTGAATAATTCTCACTAGTAGTCTACTTTCGAACGTTTTTAAACCTCGAGTGTGGTTGAACGACAAGAAGTCACCACGAATTTCAACATTTCTGTATAATCTTGAAAGTCATGCTTTTATGAACTTATTTATTAGACACAAAGGACAGAAGGATGACAGAGTTGAAGGTTATAATAAAAAACCGTCCAGAGAGGTCACGTGACAGTTGTGAGGGACTGGAGGTTAGCTTCTTCTTTGTGTTTTCACTTTTTCGACCCATGTGCACATTCTATTGGTCCCTGTAGCCAATTGGTTAAGAATTGGTTTTCTGGACTTCTCTCAGAAACAGGTGTGATTTTGATTTCTGTTGGGGTGACTATAATTTTAATGTTTGGTACCTCAGCAACAGCTTGTTACAGTATTTCTTCATGTTTTCCCATTATGACTTCCTTTTTACATCATAAGTAACTATCATGGAAAAATTCCTTTCCTTATTCACCTCTAATGTTTTGTTGTTGAAACAGTATCCCGCTTCCCTACTCCTGACTGCTGATCACGACGACCGGGTGGTACCGTCACACTCATTGAAATTCATTGCTGAACTTCATCATGTCCTTAGAGAACATGCCAAACAGGTATGAAACCAAGATATCCTACGTTTATTTTCAACAACTACCTTTCAATGCGTACTCTAGGGATGGGTATCACACGATCATGGTCGATTAGTGACATCCATTAATAATTTTGTCTAATTAATCGTCAACTGCCATCACTCGATAAAGAACGGAGTTCTGTAACTTTATTTCGATGTGAAAACTTTTCCACAGTGGAGAAACGCCGCCATCATTGCCTTGGAGAACTTCTCCGGGCATTCTGTAAGCCTCTAACTCGAAAAAGGCCGTGGATTATTTCCCCAGGTGTTCTGTAAGGCAGTTATATCCTCCACTCTGGGAAATTTTTCACCACCTCCATAGGTGGTCATAAGATTTACAAGATGAGGTTAAGTATATTTACAATGAGATTTTGTTGTTTCCTCTCCCTATATCATAAAGGATAGGGAGCCTCTCTGGAACGACGAATGACCTTACAGGCACCGTCCTGATCAGCTCAGTGTGCTGAACGTTACCTATGTCGTCTGTCTGATTACAACCAAATTTTATAGGGAGCTTCTCTAGAACATCAAGGGACGAGTGAAATGACGGGCTCCACCCTGAGCTCAAGCTGACCAATTCGAAAAGTTGGTTCTGCTTATGCAAACTGCAAGGCTTTCTTATTTTTTTACAAGATCGTTTGGTGTTATACCCTACTTGTAGTTCCACACTATTCAAACCAGAGTAAACCTAAAGGGGGGTTTGCATAATAAGATAAATTGTAGTTAGCGACGTGATTGACACATTCATTAGATCAGTAAATCAAAAGAGTGGAATAGTGTCGACCTAAAGGAAAACCTTCAACCAAGTGTTCTGTGGTTCGACTCGTGTGGTGAGCTGTGAGCACGCCTTTGCAGTCGAAAGTATGCAAAACCCAAGACTTGATCAACTTTCAAGAAATGTTCTTTAAAGAAAACACAAAAAATTGCAATAAACGGCTAAAAATCATTACATTTATCATATTACTCGACCTAAGTTTATCAATGAAGAGCTAGAACATTAAACAATGTATGAAAAACATTAATATGCTGAAAAGTGTTCTTGAATTTCATTATGATGTATTGAGAGAAAAAATCGACTAATACCACAAAAAATCCAAAAATTTTGTTTGAGTAGCAAGATATTAATCTGAACAGGGTTTTTTGTAATTAAAATTGTTTGTTACCTAACAATTTCATTTCACATAAAGTGCTTAATTTTCAGAAAATTCATCATAAATATATTACGATAATTAACAAAAATTCGCTGAATAACTGAAACTTTTTTTGTGCGGGTTTTGTCGATTTTTATAATATAGTAATGAAATTTTAGTACTTACATTTTTCTGCATATTTTTCTGCATAAATGTTTAATGATCTAGTTCTTCGTTCTTTTGGATAATGTTCTGCTAAAAACAATTATTATTAGCCTTTTATTTTCAAGTTTAGTGGTTTTTCAAAAGTTTTCGCACTTCTGGTGGACAGGCACGTCGGTTTTGTGTATGTTATTCAATTAGTCAAATGAGTTACTTATTTGGGCATGAGGTCCTGAACTATAAGTAGTCTTATGTAGTCTTCCCAATGTGCTTCTGCAATGTTGGTTGGTATGGACAATGTAACAATACACTACTTTCCATTGCGTTATTTCAGGTTAATCCTTTGATTATCAGAGTTGAAACGGAGGCCGGACATGGCGCTGGGAAACCTACAACCAAGAAGGTGAGTTTCTTTTCCTTGTTGAGCCAAGTCATTGGGAGTATTTATGGTCCAGTAGTTTCGGCGTTAAATCATCAAAACTTGAGTTTCAATCGGTTCCAATGCTCATGAGCGACATCTCTTACAATTTGAGTACCACATTGCCACCTACTAAAGACAGAAGGCTTTAAAGTAAAGTTTCGATGTCGAATCATCGAAAGGTAGCCATGCGAAACATGCATTTCATCATAGATATTCAAGGGCTAGGAGTTTTGACGTCGAAACTCGGGGTGGGGTTGGGGAGTGTTCAATGGGCTTCCAATGCACATGCGATCGATTTGGTTTACCAATCAATTCATTGATTTAATTTCTATCTAAATCAAGCTTTAAAAAAAACTACCTTTTTATTCCAAATTTTTTCCTAATAACTAAAATTTCACCCCCTTGGGATTGAAAGAAAATGATGCTGAGATTACAACCACATCCCTGTCAGATTTTTTTAAAACCCGATTTCAAAATCTATTATTTTATTTTCGACTCAGTTTGTTTAAGTAGGGTTTTTTATTGTTCATTTTAAGTTATGGAGTGGAATGACGAACAAGTTTTAGTGTTAATAGACTTATATAGAGAACGTCGTCTTCTATGGGATAGTTCAGATTCCCAACATAAATTAAAAAACCAAAGACACGACAGTCTCACAGAGATAGCTGTGTCTTTTGGAGTGGATAAAAATGAAATTGAGCGCAAATGGAAAAATTTAACCAGCCATTTTTGGAGGGAAAAAAAGAAACGTCTTTGACGTCTTTTTGGGGGCTGATTTAAAGCGAGTATCACCACAGCCATGGCTGACATAGCGACGTCATAGTCGGTAATCATTTTTAAAACACTAACACTGAAGGACACTTTAAAAAAACTTCTAAAAAGTACTCTTCAACGAAGTCACCAGTCTTGGTGTTGAAACTAAATAATGTAGGTAGAAATAACCCGGTCGGCTTCGTTTTCGGTGTGGACGTCGTGCCGGCCCGAACGTACCCGCCCGGCTTAGCCCACCCGGGTCAACCCGCCCGGCCTACCGCGGCATAGTGTGGACCCTGCTCAAGTATATTGTACTGCATGCCAATTAGTTTTGAGGGAGCGGGGTATTTACTATTATTTTATATATTTACTCATTTTCAATTGCAAAATTTCATCATTGAAAATAATAAATCAAATGTAATTTTATGGAACCATGTGGAATTCTTATAGGTACGTGTTGTTTTCTTTGTTTCAGATCGAAGAGTGCACAGACATTATTTGCTTCTTATCAAAAGTTCTTGGACTTCAATTCATCGATTAATTTCTAGATGCCGCCTTTGTTTCGAACGTTATTTATTCGCAACACAAGTTAATATGCAGATGAACTCAAAAGTTCCATTTTAAAGATCGCGATTGTGGTAACCATATTTTTGTACCATCCCCACCTTTAATGAGAGTTTGGGCAATGTTGTGTATGGACATATTTTGCTTGCATTATATTCATAAATTGAGCATAATTAATTCATGGTAAGTTACCATGCTACGTCTTTTTGTTTTTCCTAACTAAATTAAGTATTTACCAATAGTAAATAAGGGTTTTCTTCTCTATTGCCATATAAATGTTTTAGATCCTAAATAATATACCTCCTTCGTATTACATTTTACTGAATAGGTAAATACCTATCTATTCAAATGAGAGTGTAATGAAAAACTACCAGTGGTTTCAAAATCTTAAGTGTTGCAGTCAATCAAGTATTTTTATAATCAATAAAATATTATTAATTTCTGTGAATACTACAGTTCTTTGTATATTCCGCCCATTTTCCTAAACTACATGTCAGCTGCATAGAGAGAGAGAGAATTATTAATCCAGTTTCATATATTGAAATGAATTTTAAAGTGATGAGTGAAATCTACGTTCTGGCTAATTTTCGTAGGAAATCAAGCTATTGGCTCCAAAAATATGACAATGTTTTCTCCTTGGAAATTTGATTTGAGGCATTCTGGACCGACTCCTGAATCATGCTTTTTTACGTATATACTTAAATACATATATAATTTTCAACTTCTAACTTGTGAACAAGATTTATATTTGAAATATCGAAAACATATTTTTCCTTTCTTCGTTTTTCCATCATTCATACAAAACAAATTATATAGTTCAGTAGAACAGTTTATTGAATTCATTGAGAAGTATATATGTGTCTGTGTTTCTACGTGTCATTCTAGATGATAACTCTCCTTAGGATTGAGATTCAAAAAATCCCTTCTTTCACCAAAAAAACGCGTTCTCCATTAGAAAAATAATTTTTTTACCACAATAAATTGATCAAATTTTGAAAATGTGATTGAAAAAAATTACTCAAAATAGCCACCAAAAAGAGAAAAAAAAGCTGCTAAAAATCGTTAAATATTTTTTTGTAATCGGAATATTCCTCAACAAACGTTTATCAAGTAAGAACTAGAACATCCAAAAATTTATGCACAAAATTATGCTGAAAAATGTAACTTCTATTGTGAATATTAATTCTCCAGTACTTATTTGTAGATAACCAACTCGTAATTTAGTCTGTTGCATTACTACTTGATCATGTGTTGATGGAAATATATTCAGTTCATAATTGTGTGCCTTAAAAACTCTGTTCAATTTTTCTAACGTAAGTAAATAGTATTTCAACAGGTTATGGGCCGAGCACGCTTCCACTGTACTGTGGAAGCGTGCTGGACCCATCATAACCTATAGTGAATTAAATTGATCACTGCAAGGTGTGTGGTTTTACGAAGAATAAATATATTTTTGTTTAACTACAAGGTCAACAGACCTCATATGGGGCATACTGGATATCTGCTCTAGAGTGGACGGCTAAATTCCAACAATTTCAATATGTGCTAATAGTCTATTTAAAAAAAAATGCTAAAATTTTGACATCTATGTCTGAATAGCAGAGTTTTATTTAGAACAAGGTTTTTTGCCATAAAATTAATAGCTAGAAAATTTAATTGCACTCAAAGCTCTCACAAAGTGTCCCTAGAGCTAGACCATATGCAATTTTGGTGTGGTGTACGCTTTTTGGTGTATCCTCGCGCATTCACCCTACTTTTCACAGCTCAGCTGATCATGTTTGGTGGTTCAATTCAATACAGTTTAATTATTTCTGGTTGTTGGTAAATCGTAGCAGTATAATATACCATTCATGGATGAAGCCCTAGCTAAAAGACATTCATGTCAAAATACCATCTCATCCATGACTTTTAAAACTACCTACAACAAGATTGAGTTAGATACCTTTTTACAGTCAACGCTAGTGAGCTATTAAAACTCCCATAACATAAACAGTTGTATTATAGCCATATTCTTTTCTAAAAGTTGTTTTCAAGTCTCCAAATTCTTTGGTTACTAAACGCTTAATGCAACCTTTTACGCAAATTTGATTAAATTTCTCCACTTCATGGAGAAACAATAAATCATTGGTATATATATATATATATTTCCCCCAGGGAACAACACTTATTATTGAGGAAACCAACGATATTCATTTCAATTTACCAATTCGTATTTTTTTCAAGTTTTTAGAAACTGAAAAAAAGGCGCTCTGCGCTTCACTGATGATGCATCCAGGCCCTTTTTGTTTCACCTAGAGCCAAACGGCTAAACATTGAAGAACATACTACAGGCTTTCACCTCTGGTTTCGATAGTAAAGTCTCCCTATCAAATCTCTACATCCTAGGGAGAAATTCAGATCACTCAATTGATCAGGATGGAATTAGTATTTTCATTTGACTGTTGTCACAGAGAGACTTTTTATTAAATAAATTTCCCCGAGTGACTAGGAGAAATTAAGCTCACTCAACAGATAAGGAAAAAGCACGTAATTTTAATAGTCTCTTATGGTCCTAGAGAGCCAAGAAAAGAATTTTCATCTCAATCCTAAGGAGAGTTATCGTCTGGATAACGAATACAAATTAAAAAGCGTTAAACTCTTGGGTCATTCCAAAATGCCTAAAAACCGATTTCAATGGAGAAAATTTTGATTATAAGAATTTTTGAGCCATTGCAATAGCTTCATTTTTTATGAAAATTCGCTAAAGCTGAGAACTGAAGGAGATCAGGAGGAACGAGGCGAGGGAAGGGGTAGGGTCACGTGACCAAAGCAAGCTCTGTGATTGGCTGCACAGACATGTCTGGGTTTGCTTGAGCACCAAGCGAAAACTTGTCTGGGTTAGCTTGAACCCCGCTTTTTCTCCCTTTGAAATGAATGGTTTTTGTCAGACATGACTTGATTTTCGGGTTGCAAATGAAGCCAAATCACCATTTTGTTTAAGATTCCATCCTTAACTCATTTTTTGATTTTTGAGCATTTGTCGGGGTTTGCATGGACGCTCCTCAAACATCATTTTGCAGGCATTAAGTCTAGTGTAATAGTATATTTAATGAGACAAGTGAAACCATGAAGGCATTAATGGCAATGGCTGTGCTAATGTTCTTGCGAGGAGTTTCATTAATTACAACTCCATTGAGATGGAGATGTTGCCTATCCGCATTGAGGAACAAAACTACATGCAACAGAAAGCCAATTCTATCTGGGGCAAGCAATGGCAGTGTGGGGTCACTGGTCTGTGTGATGTCCTATAGGACTTGTGCCTGGTAAGCTTTGTAACCCAACTTACAAAAAGGGACCGAATGGTGATCAATCGGGTAGCCATTGGTCATACCAGTCTTACAGACACCTGCTTAGCCCAGAAGCTCTAGATGTTGTGGGGGTGATCTGTCCATCAAGAACTTCCTGGAGGACTGCCCAGACCTCTGAGTTCAGCAGAGGCAGCTTCAGTCTGGTGAAGAGAAATGTTGGTACCGTACTCCGTTCTTTGAGTGGAGATGATGAGCCAAGAAGTGCGGTTTTATGCAAAGATATGTAGGTATTTTTTATTTGGGAGGCCACCTTTTGCTTTCACCTTGAGCTTCGGCTAACATTGGAGGAACATAGAACGCACTCCGTTTCAAATTTCAGCATCACAGGTTGAATAGTAAAGAACTCAGCTACGGATCCCACCCAGTTGATCTGGTGGATATACACATTTATTAATAAGAAAAAGCGTTGAAGTTCAGGATTCTTTTCATAATGCCTCAAATTCTATTTCAATGGAGGAAATTTTCAAAAATTCTGATTTTAAAATTTTTTGAGTCTGCAATAGCTTCATTTACTTCGAAAATTCGCAAGTTATAAAATAAAAAAGGTATTTGACTGTTTCTGCTGTCTGTCCATAAGAAATTACTTGGGGCTAATGCTTGTGTGTAACCCTAGGTGTCGCAAAGGATTATGCGTGAATGCCCTTCTAAATAAATAATTTAGCATTCTAGGCCTCCCCCAAAGTAACAGTTTAATCGGTGGCTCACCAGAATCGTCAATACCATGGGAGACTTTCTCGAAAAATATGAACAATTGCCGTTCGAGTGTTTTCAATAAAGATTCAAGAAATTATAGGAACGTTCAAAAGTGTCAATCCTCATTGACTTCCTTATTCAAACGTCCATCAATGACAATTCATAAAATCCTTTTTCCAGGAACCCTCATCCTTAAAAGCAGATGAATATCAAAAATATCTGGTTAATGAAGATACAAGTTATCGAAGTTGGTAACTAGGTAGGTATCAACCGAAATAAGACACTTTTTGCATTTTCTCACACGAGAGCAATAATTTAATTTAATATAGGTACTTCAACACACAGATCAGAACAATGGATCAACACACAAAAATCAATGAGAAATTGTTTTCTTTACGTTCTCGTCGGTTAGCTGTAAATGTCAACATAAAAATCAATCTTAAAATCCACTTCATTACAAGAATTTAATAATATGAATAATGAAAAAAAAAAACTTGAAAACAGTAAACATGTAAGTACCTACATCTTTTATTTACAAGGAAAGTAAAAGCTGATGCTGTTTAACATATTTCAAATTTTATAGTGTTTCATATATTGAACAGGAATTATATAAGTGATACGATTATCAAAGATAGATTGTTATGAATATATTCAGAAGTATAGTATAATTAAATACCAAGTATTTCTTTCTATACTTCTAGATAGTTTATGGCTATTCAAAAGAACAACGCTGAGTCTTTTCGAATTTATATCGGCGAGTGGTTTCACTATTCTGCTTGCCTCTTAAGATTAAGGATACTTTAATCAATCCCATTATTTCCCCCAATCCCAATTTAATCCCATAATTTAATCAACTCTAGCCATGTTGCTTTCTTCTCCAATCCTTCTCTATTTAACATCCTTTCCTTCAGACCACCATCAACCTTGAGGGTGACTCTTGGTGTTGGAACACCAGAATATTTTTGAATGGTGAAAGGAGATAACGGCAGATGAGTAGGTGTGGTGATGAATCCAACAACCGCTTTCTGATTCTTCAACTCCAACAAAAACCACGAGTAGATCGTGAAAATCAACACAATTAGTGCTTAATGAACTAATACGCAGGTACTGATGGGTAATAAAGAATGCCTACAATATGGATACAACCCATGAGGACTTCATCAGTTTATAGTGAAAGGTTTTTTTGTGATACGCGAATCAGAGACACATCCTCTCCACGAAGTAAAAAAAGTTCTAAAGCTGGATGATGTAGGTTCTGAAACAACATTCTTCTTCTTCCAAGAATGAAGCAAGGCAGCTTAAACAAAGATACCACGAACGAGTACAGGCCACAACAATAAATTCGAATAATTCTATTTTGTATGGTTCAACAAACATTTAGCTAAAACCTCCATCCCTATTGCAGGAATAACGACTTCACTGGGCGATTGAATGTTTATTAGAAGGTTGGGGTACGAGTCACCAACTATTCGTCTCAAGGCTTCTTCGAAGCGCTTCATTGCTTCCGATATCAGTGAGGAAACCTCTTGTAGGTCCTTAAGGAATGGAAAATGTCCCCGTTTAGGCTTTGGATGCTGCATAAGGTGAATCGAACAAGGGTGTTGCAAAAATACCAACCTGTCTTGAACTAAAAAATAATTAAAGCAATGAAAGAGGTAAATGTACATTTCTTCTTCCAACAGATTGGTACCTAGGGTGATGACATGAGGGGTAAACGCTGGGTAAACTCCGAAGTGTAAACATATTTGCAAGATTCGCCGAATAATGTCATCACAAGCTTCGGTGCGCACAAGTTCAGCGACTAAACTTCTGTAAGTGGTCGAACGAAAGATAACTTCATTTCTACAACTCCTTTGGACTGTTACGTACAAATTCACGCCATCATACAGGGAACGAGAATCAATGAAAGAATAACAAATCACACGTTCATAGAACAGGGAAATATCAATTGGAAAGTGCAGGTTGTTCTGAACAAAGAGAACGGTTCTAAACAAACGTACGGCAAGATTCGGACGTCTTGTACCAATAAATTTTTTAAACAGTTTCACGACTAATCTTTCAAGAAGGTAAAAATGATTCGACAATATAGTAGTGCCGCTGAACCTCACATTATACAAACTCTTTCCAGAGAGCAGTATTCTTAAAGCTTCCCTCGCACTGATGCAGTCAAAGTGAATTTCACTGCAAATAACTTCAAACGTCTCTTCATCAACACCAGCTGGGGGCCACAACACGGGATTCACTTCACCCACTCTCAAAGTTTTCAACAATTTAAAGGCACTTTTATAGTCTCTGCACTTGTAAAACTCTAACACTAAAGAATTAATTAAAACCGTAAATTTATTTTTAATCCACAATCCAGTTGTTTCGGATAGAGACAGTTTAATCTCGATCAAAATACCAAAAACAACTAACGGCAGGTCACTTACATTCAGACTCTTGAGCATATTAAAGAGTTCATCCAGATAAGTGTCCAATGATTTCTGCACGGATTGGCTATTGAAGACGCGTATAAGTTTTTTATAGTCATGGTATTCCAGAGCGTTTTGCATGCGACGAACGTATTTGGTCGTGTCTTTTACCGGACAGTTTAGTAGTGTGGTAAGTAGATTCAAATTTTGACCAATTACCACATCATCTGTTAGCTCATCAACTTCAAAACCTGGCGCAGTCGAGAGTTCAAGAGGATCACACACTTCTTCTTCAATCTCATTTTCCAAACATATTCTGCCCATGGCTAGCTGTACCGATTTGTGTCGTTCTTCAGTCGCATCCCAGTACTGCCAGTTCCTATTTATAGGATCCATGGTTTTAACTCGGCTGCTTGTGTAACCCTTTTTGCGATCAGGATCAGGTTCTAGGATCTTACCATAGAATACAACTGATCTCACCTTATAAGCAGCAAATGAGTTCAATGCGTAATATTTAAGTAAAATCCTCTCAATAATGTGATATTGTTTTATCAGTACACTTCTAGGGTATTTCATCAATTCCACAATAATTTTGTCTTTTGCAACTCTGAAATGTGGGGGCATTTCTTGCCAACATTCCTTAAGCATGGCAAAAAACACGTTTTGTGCGAACGAGTAGTTCGGATTAATGTGCCATATGCAGCTTATAGATTCAAACAGTTTGTCCATTTCTTCTTCATAAACTCCCAAACTGTTTAAAATATCTGTAATAACGGATTCTTCTGTACTGTTGGTAAGATTAAACAGTATAATGGTCCTGATGGCACAATTCTTTGTGAAATCCATGAGATGAACTAACTTTTCTACTAATTTAATCCCAAGAGGACGACGGAAATTCTGTGCCATCATAAAAAGTGCAGGCGAAAAACAAAGAATCGAGATGAGCAATTCATCACCGAAATCACGCGACAATAGTGACAGCAAATGTAACAACACCTTCAAGTTTGGCTGTTTGGAATTACTGAAATACCACCTAGAAAAAACGTTGAAAGATGTTTTTAGATCGCTGTCAGGAGCATCGAAATTTAGTTGAACATTATGAGCTACATTACTGTGGTCTGTAGAACACACTTTACCAAGTAAATAATCCTTACACACACAATTACCAACTATTTGGTCCACAATTTTTTCGGCACTAGACTCTGAAGGAAGTAACTGAAGCATTGACGATCTCTTGTCTCTCAGTTCTAAAGCTGTAGCAATTATTTCGCATTGTCCTAGATGTCGAAAGTCATCTTCATCAGCTGTTTCAAAGTACATTTGGCACTTAGTTTGAGGTACAGGTTCAGGTATCGGACAAGCGTAGGAGGAATCATGTGCAACAGTTTCTGATGAAATGTCTGATAGAGAGCAACCATTCTTATCTAATTGAGCATCAGCACCAATTTCAGTGTTCTTCGTTCTTTGTTCAGATGCAAGTTTCGAATTTAATTGAGAGTCGAATTCTATAGCAGGGGTAAATTGACAAGTCCTTGAGCGTTTTGACGAACTAGTACTTTTATAACCAAACCATGGAAACACGCATTGAACAGTTTGTTCAATTCTGGTAATGGCTGGTTCTATGACGGTCTCGTTAGGATCAGTTTCACAGAGCCGTTTTCTCTCCAATGACGAAAATTGATTCAACTTGGGACTTTGGGTTAGTTGTGAACGCTTCCCTTGGAATGACATATTGGATGTGAGTTTATTTTTGATTGAGCTATTTGCGTGTTCAGAAACAGTCTTAACAGCCCGATCAATATTCAGGTCTCTTCTGGATGCAGTTTTTTCAGGGGTATTAAAATTATCCAACCAAATAAATTTCACAATTGGCTTCGAATCTGTAATGCCATTGGGGCCAACGGGTGAAGATTCTACATTTTTAAAAGAATTTCCCATCACAACAGATTCAGTAGAAGTCACTCCAGGGCTTGGAGGTTTGGCAACATTGGAAGCTATGCTTTCAGCACTTTGTCCAGCTTTGTCTTGCAGAGAAAAACTATGTCGACTCCCATCAATACTCACATGTATAGGGGACTTGGTTTTCACAGAAGTAGCAAAATTATCCGACCAAATAAATTTCACTGCTGGCTTTGAACCTGTAATGCCAATGGAACAAACGGATGAAGATTCTACATTTGTAAAGGAATTTTCGATTATACCAGATTCAGTAGAATTCACTGCAATGTTTGGTGGTGGTTTGGCGACATTGAAAGCTATGCTTTGAGCAGTTTGTTCAACTTTGTCTTGCAGTGAAACTTTATGACGATTCTCATCAATATTCGCATGTTTTAGAGAGGCAGTTTTCACAGAAGTAGCGAAATTATCAGACCAAATAAATTTTACAGTTGGCTTTAAACCGTCAGCTTTTTTATGTTCTGGGTTTTCTTTTAATCGATCAGAGGAGCATACTATTCCGACAGACAGCTCTTGACCCATATCATTACTCAACTTTCTATCAAAGGAAGCGGTTTGAGGTGACAATTTGGTGACAGCACCAGAGGTTAAAGGCGATTGTTTTACCAAATCGTCTCTCTCAGCATTTTCTTTCGAACAATCAGTAGTTTGGATCGAGTTTTTGGTGATAGCTGGTTCATTGGACTTCAATTCAACATTTGATGGGTTGTCATAGTTCAAAGTAATGCCCTCAGCAGTTTGTACCGTTATGTCTTGTGGAGAAAAAGTACGATTGTTCCCATCAATATTCACTAGTCTTGGAGACGCAGTCTTCACAGCATTAGCAAAATTACCAAACCAAATAAATTTCACACTTGACTTCAAACCGTCAGCTTTATCATCTTCTGGGTTTTCTTTCAATCGATCAGAGGAGCATACTATTCCAACTGATAGTTCTGAATCCATTTCGTTACTCAACTTTCTATTAGAGGAAGCAGGTTGAGGTGACAAGTTGGTGACAGCACCTGAAGTGAAAGGCGTTTCTCTAATAGACTCGTCTCTTACAGCTTTTGCTTTCGGACAATTAGTAGTTTGACACGACTTTTTGGTGATAGCTGATTCAGTGGACTCCAGTTCAACATTTGGTGGTTTGTAATAGTTTAAAGTAATGCCCTCAGGAGTTTGTACCGTTTTGTCTTGTGGAGAAAAACTGAGATTGTTCCCATCCATGTTCAGACGTCTTGGGGACACAGTTTTCACGGGAGTAGTAAAATTATTTGTCCAAGTAAATTCAGTTTGCTTTAAATCTTTTTCATTGGTGAAAATGAATGGAGATGATAATATTGGACTATGAATGATCTTAGTAGGAATTTTTTCAGCACTTTGTGGACTAATCCTTTTATAAGCGGCTAAATCGTTACTTGCAATAGTATTATCATCGGCCTTGTTGTCTTTGGCATCATGAAACTTATTTTGACTTTCAAAAGCACTGGCGCCATACTCTTCAATTTTTTTGCAATAGCTGGAGCTCATTTCCGTGCTTGGGAAACTATTTTCTGCAGCTCCCAGTATATGGTGGCTGCTCTTTCGCTTTTCTTCTTCAATATTTTCTTTCAATAGATTAGATGAACATAATATTTCTAACAACGGCTCCAAATCCATATCTTCGTTCAAATTTATACTAGATGAAACAGTTTGAGGTGGGAAGCTGGTGCCAGCAGCAGAAGGGGGTGTCATTTGTCTTGTTTCATCCTGCATAGAAAAACTATTACTTGTCTCATCAATATTCAAATCTCTAGAAGACACAAGTTTCGCAGAAGGAGGGAAATTATTTGTCCAAATATACTTCGCAGCTGGGTTTGAATCTGCAATGCTGTGGGTGCAAATGGTAGAAACTGACGAATTTTTACTCGAATTTTCAGTGATAACTGACTCAGTGGAGTCAACATTTGTTGGTTTGTCAATATTGAATGCAATTTTCAGTGAATTCGTTGGTTCGTCGACGTTAAACACAATGTCTTCAGCAGTTTGCCCTGTTTTGCCCTGGTGTGAAAAACAAGGAATATTCCCCACTGCTATTCCATTCTTGAGTTTCTTTCTGGGATTATCTGACAACCTCGTTGAAGAGGGGTCACGTTCTGGCTGGAGAGAATGGATAGACGTTTTTACATTAGAGAGGGCATTCTCCATATACTCATCTGTTCTGATTAGTTCAACTGGCTGTTTGCTACCACGTCTGCCATTTTTACGGTTGAATCCTGGTAAGGAACATTTTGTTGCAGTACTTTGCGCATAATTAATATGTTGAACCAGATTCGTATCTAGTGATGGTTTTTCTGTCGAAGTCAAGATTTCTGCATTCAAGGGGGTCAGCCCATTCACAAGTTTTAATTCACCCATTCGCTCGGAAGCAATGTTTTTAAATGTGTTTGAACCATTACTTTCATTGTTACGATGTATGTTATCGTCCAGTACTCGTACAACACAGTTTTTCCCTATTCGACTGTGAAGACTTGGTCCATTTGAATAAAATGGTTTCGTGGTCATAGAACCCAATATGCCTGCAGCTAACTGATCAGTTTCATTGGAATATTCATAGTCAGGAGTTTGACATATGACTAGTTCATGTTCAGATTCAATGTCACTACCATCCTGGGGTAAATATATGACCATCGTATCTCCTCCTAACTCAATTCTGGTCACTGTTTCAGATTCACCATTTAATTCATTTATGTCCAATGCAATGGAGTTCCGAGAAGTCCCTTGAGAACTTGAACCAGTCTTGCCACAATAAATACCGTTGAACTCTGCCATCATTTTGCTTCTGGGGTTAAAATTCCCTTTCAAATTATTCGACCCCGCCTTCTGAACATTAAGTTGTTTTTCTAAAACCCGTGCTTGGCCACCAGAAATGTGATATTTATCAAAAGATAATCGGGAGTATGTATGATCTACATGTTTTCGAAGCAGTGAATGGATTTCGCCATCAGATGAGAACATTTGTTATGTTCAACAAGGCGCTTTCCACTTCATGGTCGAACAAGTTGTTTGAAAAATATTCGTTCTGTTTGACGTAACTGTAATGAAAGAAAACTACTTTTGTAGTGTCTCACGTTTCGGATTATTAACAATTACTCTCAGGCTCTTCAATTGAGTGCAGGCATCAAGCTGTGTCCAGCACTGTAGATGTTTTATAGTAATTCTTGTGAAAAGCGGACATGTTCCATGCTGCAACTTCAGGCACTCCAAGCTCATGCTTGGCAGAACTGCTGCAAGATTGCCTGAATATTATTTGAGATTATAGAAGATTCAGAAGAAATCAAGAAGCTCTGAGGAATAATTGGACGTTGAATGGCAAGCTATAGGTGAACCAGCATGAATACGCCTTGTGCCGTCTCGAATTGGGTTAGATCCCAAAGCTCTGGCAGTTTTCCTGAAAAACAAAATATGATAAATGTTAATAATAGTAAATAAATTGTTGTTTATAACAGCACATAATTTTGCTGTTTCTAAGATTTATATAATTTGTGACGTGAACATCAATGGATCGCAAAGGGAAGATCATTGAGCTGTTTTGTGAGGAGCGAGTCAATGGTAGGTACCACTCAGAAAGACTACAGCAATATTGATTTGAATGCAAAACTTAGGGCCAGCATAGCTACAATATACTAAAACCGAAGATAGCAGACAACCCTCGATTTCCCAATATCACTTTTTTCATAATGAATAAGAGTCTTTTTTTTTTTTTTTTTTGGATTTGTTTGGCCGTCCACACACAGGGCGCCGCTCGAACTGTGCCACGCGAACGCTCGGACTGTACGATTCACGAGTCTCACTCGATCGTCCTCCGCACACGGCGTCAATTTTATCTTAGTCGAGACGCAGCCTAGCAGCAGGGAGGTCCATTATTAGTGATTATTATTTATGTGGGGGCTTCACCGCTCCAACAAATTTGATATTGAAAGCCTAGAAATGGTAGTTATAAGCACAATACTTGTTACCTATTCTAGTTTTAACGTATCTGACAGCTCAAAGGAAGAAAAGTTCCAGTCATACAGCATCATAGTATGAGCAAATTTTCACAAATGATCGTAGTACATGAACAGGGTGTGGCAGAAGGAACTCCCTGATAAGGAATGCTAATATAAAAAATGATGCTAATGTAGCTAGATACACAATTTTGTTTATAATTCCTAAAATCTACATTATAATGCAGTTTTATTTTACGCGGTTTTAAAAATTATGTTACTCAAATGCTGCCCTCCACTGGCGATGCACAAATTTAGTCTTTCACGAAAGTTTGCATTAGCCCTTTGGGTCTATTATCAGTAACCTTTGATCATTACTGTGACATGCTGGCAAATTTTCATGGCCGACATTGAGTAACCTTTTTGCTGAACATGGAGGGGAAAATGTGTAGTTTCAGCAAGACGGAGAACCAGCCCACACCTTTCGTCATTCTCTTGGCAATTTATGGGAAATTTTCCCAGGGCATCTCATTTCTATGTGCGACGAGATGGGGTGGCCTCCACGTTAACCAGATTTGACCCCACCTTATTCTTTATGGGGTCATTTGAAGACCAAAGTTTACCAACATCGTTCCAGAACTTTGGAGGAATTGAAGGCTGCGATAACACTTGAAGTTGCCGCTATTCCGCTAAACATGAGCCACAAGGCTATTTATAGCAAACTTTCGTTAAAGACTAAATTTGTGCAACACCGGTACACGACATCATTTTTAAAACAACGTAAAATAGAACTGCATTATATGTAGAATTTAGAAATTACAAAAAAAAATGTATTGCATCTAGCTACTTTTTTTGAAATTAGCATTCCTTATCGGGGAGCTCTTTCTGGCACCCTGTATGTTAAACTATGTTAACTATCATTTTTATGGCAAAAAAATGATATGGCTTTTGGTTTATTATTTCCAATAATAAGCCTATGTGATCGTGTAGCAAAAAATTTTTATAACCCCCCCTCAAACTTTGTCACTTTACGTTTCAAGGTGCGTAGAATCCAAATTTGAAATGTCCGTCCGCCGTTCGCCGTCCGGGCCATAAAAGGCCTAAGAATTGACTTAAAAAACCTGTTCTTTCGCACTTAGATTCCATTTGGGGTCTAGTTGGTCCTAACGTTTAACCATCTCGATCGCTTTACTCGCATAGATGCTATGGGCCAAAAACGGGCAAAAAAGTGTATTTTTCGACGCGCGCACGCCTGGCACGCTTGGCAGGGGGTCACGGTGGGTGGAGAGGGGGGGGGGTGAGCGGGGGAGGGGGGTGGTGGAGTGAGAGGAGGCGCCGGCGCCGCGGCACCTTGTGGTGGGTACGGCGCCGGCGTTCCTTCGAGGCATGAATATGTTTTTTTCAAGGTCATATTTGTGTGTTAATACCAAAGCTTTTCCTACGCATATTTAATAACATATCCTCTCGACTTTTCGTACGTACTTAGATAATGATATTATTAAGGCAATAACTATTTGAATAGATAGGAGCTCAAATGGAGAAATATAAACATGCGTATATAATTATTATAGAAGTATAGGTTGTGGCAACTCGAAGTAGGACATGCCGAGGAGTCTGGACGGGCCTTATGACGTACGCTAGCCAACTAAAACTACGATCATACTCAATTGAAAAAATAATAAACCTTTGTGAAATAATTTGCAGCGTTTTCTATATAGGTAATATTATGCTGCTGGAACAAATTTTTAGATTTTTACAGTTTGTTGCAGTTCTTAACGATTTCACTAACAAAAGAAATTTAAGTACACTTTCGAGAGCGTTCACAGAAATGAAGCTATTGCAATGGCTCCAAAACTTTTTCGCGGAAATCCGGTTTGAAACATTTTAAAATGATTCCTGATTCCTCATTACTTTTTCATATATTTAATAATATGTATATATATAGGTAACCTAATCACCGACAGGTAGATGAGTCTAGACGAAGTAAGTAAGTATATGTAGGTACTTATTCATTTATTTCTGCGTCATTCCTCACTTTAACTCAGTTAAAATCAGATCTTTCACCAAAATCAATATCACACTTTCGTATTTCAATAGGAGGGATGAATTCGTTAGACAGTACTTTTTGAGCACAAAGATTTGTCTAATTTCAAGAAATTGGCTTACTAAATAGTAATAAAGCATAAACATCATTAAATTTACTTTTCTTTCTTTTTTTAAGCAGAGTATTATTTAAATGAAGTTGATCAACTATGAATTAGAACATTAAACAATTTATACAAAAATGATGTTCTTAATGTTCTTAACATTAATGTTCTAAAGAAATCCTTACCATTAATGGTGAACAATTTCCGGTTACACGTAACACAAAATTACAAAACATCTGGACAAATATGTTGAGAAAACCAATGAAAATTCGTTCTTGGTTATGCTGCATGACTGGATCGTTTTATTTACTTGCATTATATATTTATTTAATATTTTTTACTTTTTATATTAAAATTTTTATTTTTATTTTCCATTTAAGAATGTTTTTTTAATGGCTACATTTTTAACAAAAGTTTGCCACGACCACAAAGACTTAAGACTCTATCACACTTGCTTTTTTTTTTAGATTTTTTCTCGCATTTTTAATGCTCGAACGTGAAGAAGGCAAAGTGCTTTTTTCCAAGGTCAGATTTTCATCACTTGGGAAAATTTGGACATGTTCAAATGTTTACCTCGAAGCGAGAAAAATGCGAAAACGTAGGAAGCCCTTGGGAAGTTAGCGATTCAATGGAAAACCCCTAGGAGCCCTAACCAGACAGATTTAATAAAACTGCATTCCGCCAGAATGCGCTGTTTTTGCACTTATTCCTCTTCAACATTCACAAATGACCTTGGAAAAAAGCACTTTGCCTTCTTCATGTTTGAGCATTAAAAATGCAAGAAAAAAGCTGAAAAAATGCAAGGCTGATATGGCCTCTATCCACAAACCTCAAAAACTGCAACAAAAGATAAAGCAATAATAGGCAAGCTAGGGAACGACTTCTGCGATCTCCACCTTCAGGAGAAGGGCATCCCTCAGGGCTCAGTACTTAGTTTATGGTCGTTATAAATGGCCTAGCTGATAACATTTCAGAGAATATATGTGGAGGACTTAACCATCCTCCTCCGAAGTGATAATCTGAGGGAATGTGTGTGACCCTTGAAACGTGCTATTGATACCATCTATCAAACAGCATGGAAGCAAGGTTTCGTTTTTCACCTGCGATAACTACCTCCATTCATTTTTGCAGAAAGCGCAAAGTGCATACTGAGTATCCTCTCTTAATAGGTAGAGTTATAATACCTTACTTCACTCCCACACGTTTCCTCGGACTCGTAGTTGACTGTAAGCTGCGGCGGACACAGCATATTGAGTACTAGCACCATGCTACTCGGCAGGGTGTACAGTTGCTCAAGGTTCTTTCGAACTATAGTTGGGGCACCCAGCAGGATGTCCTTCTAGGAATTTTCCATGGAGTGGAGTGGTCACACATGGATTATGGGTCTACAGTTTACAGGTCAGCAAGAAAGTTCTTGCTGTTTAAACTGGAACCTATATTGAACACCGGTCTTTGTCTGGTTACTGGAGCCTTCCGCACTACCCCTACAGCCTCCCTTCAGGTGCTTGGGAATAGCCAGCCACTCAGGATTCGTCGGAATCTGCTAGTACTTTGCATGCAGAGCTCACCAGATGGGATTGTGTAGAGAGATAGATACCCTCTGGTCCCATATGACCTTGTGTGGAATGAGTGTTGATCTCTACATGGAGATTGGGGTCAAGGGAAACACCCCCATACATCCTCAAATGCCGCTGCAATAAAGCCATCCAGCAAAGTTCAAGGTCGTTGGCCAGCATGATCGGATTACATCTTCGGGTTGAAATTTTCAAAAATGTAGTCAAAAATTTCAAAATAGCCTGTTTTTGCGATTTGTTGTGCGAAATAATTTTTTCAGCATACTAACATGTGGTATATTCGGAATCAGCGTAAAATTTCCTATAAGAAAATTCATCAAGTTTTCAAAAATTTCAAAGTTGAAAAATCAGTCAAAAATCGATAAAATCGAAGATTTCTTCAAAAATTCGCTCATGGGGTCATGCTGCATGACTGGATTTTTTTTTTCACTTTGCTGGTGTTTTGGGGGATTAATGGCTACCGATGGATTGGTAAGTACCTGAAATAAAGTAGTCGTTTTCAACGTCTCCATGCTTTATTGAATCACGCTCTCACGAAGAGAAAAATCAAGTGAAATACAATAACAAAAAATTCCAGTCATGCAGCATGACCCATGAGCGAATTTTTGAAGAAATCGTCGACATTTCAGTCGCTATTGATCGTGTAGAGAAATTTTAGTTTATGATTTTGATAGACAAACATGGAATCAAATTATTAAAAATAATTAGGAGGTACTCATACTTTTTTCTAAGCCACAGTCAGTATTAAAGCTACATCAAGTCCTAAAACAGTTGAGCGTAAAACATTAAAGAAAGCGACCGAGAGAATCGGAGGACGGAATATTTCACAGAGTAAACTCATCAGTTGTGATTACATTTTTTTCAACAAGCACCTACTACCTACTACCTTTCGTTTTAAACAGCATGGTTCTAGGATTGGTTATACAGGGATACTTCCATAAGAGTAGTTCAATCTGAATTTGGACAATGTTTCATGCAAATATTACCGATTTTTACAACTAGCGAACGGCATTATTTCGATTTTTGACTGACTTTTAAACTTTGAAAACTTGATACATATTCTTATAGGAAATTTTACGCTGATTCCGAACATACCACATGTTAGTATGCTGAAAAAATTATTTCGCACAACAAATCGCATAAAACAGGCTATTTTGAAATTTTTGACTACATTTTTGAAAATTTCAACCCTAAGATGTAATCCGATCATGCTGGCCAACGAACTTGAACTTCCGTTTTGTGTCCTTAGCGTTTTAAAATTTGTTTGAAGTTTCTAGCACAATTCCACGGACAGTTATCGTCTGGAATGACACATACATATTATACATACATACATATATACATACATATATACATTAATAAATGCGTTAAACTTCAGAATTTCTGCATAAAATGTTTTCAAAAATTCACATTCTGCAAATTTTTATGCGAGAGCAATAGCTTAATTTTCTTCAAAAATTCGCTAAAAGGAGTCTGATTTTTCCGATTGATTAATTAATTCATTGATATTGTTTTTGAATAATTCAATTTGTCGCACATTCTGTCATTTATCAAATAAATTATCTATCTGATGAATAATAGAATGTGCGAAAAATGAAATTGTCAATTCTTAGTAGGTACCATTATTGACATGAATATGTCTTTTGGCTGGGGGTCAAGGAATTTTTCGCGACACTTTTTTTTCCCGACCGGCACATTTTCTATTAGCGAATTTTTGAAGAAAATTAAGCTATTGCTCTCGCCTCAAAATTTGTAGAATGTGAATTTTTGAAAAAAATTTATGCAGAAATCCGTTTCAGGCTATTCTGAATCATATTCTGAAGTTTAACGCATTTTTTTATGTATGTATGTATGTATATATGTATGTATATATGTATGTATATATGTATGTATGTATGTATGTATGTATGTGTCATTCCAGACGATAACTGTCCGTAGAATTGTGCTAGAAACTTCAAACAAATTTTAAAATGTTCAGGACACAAAACAAAAGTTCAAGTTCGTTGGCCAGCATGATCGGATTACATCTTCGGGTTGAAATTTCCAAAAATGTAGTCAAAAATTTCAAAATAGCCTGTTTTTTGCGATTTGTTGTGCGAAATAATTTTTTCAGCATACTAACATGTGGTATATTCGGAATCAGCGTAAAATTTCCTATAAGAATATGTATCAAGGTTTCAAAAATTTCAAAGTTGAAAAATCAGTCAAAAATCGAAATAATGCCGTTCGTTAGTTGCAAAAATCGGTAATATTTGCATGAAACATTGTCCAAATTTAGATTGTCTTTAAATCTTCAAGATTAGTTTAATAATAATAAAGTATGAGTACCTCCTAATTATTTTTAATAATTTGATTCCATATTTGTCTATCAAAATCATAAACTAAAATTTCTCTACACGATCAATAGCGACTGAAATGTCGAAGATTTCTTCAAAAATTCGCTCATGGGGTCATGCTGCATGACTGGACTTTTGATTTTTACGTACAACCAAAGCGTTACTAGGGAAGAGTAACTCCCATAGTTTTCATAGTGGGAAAATCGTTCGCCACTTTTTGGAATGCTCTCATTTTACCACGACATTTCATGACCTCTAAGCCATTGTAGTGTCAAGGAATACTGATTTATTACTCTCAGTTAAAAACTACCTAATATTGTTTTGTAACCATAATGGAATAATCTTGTGAAAAGAAGGCACTACATGGTTGGTATACAATTGAGTAGTAGGTACCAACTGGTAAGCAGTAGGTACTAGACATAGACATATCCATGATCTTTTGTTTTTCCCATCAAGGGAGAAATTAAAATGCTTGATTACAATTATATAAAATTTCACCACTCATGAGTCCATTTCTATTTTGTTTCCAATCTTGACTTTTATACCTACCTGTCAACGTGTCATTATTTATTTCGATGCTATCTTGGAAGAAAAATCTCAAATAGATCTTTTCAAAAAGAAGCAATATGAAGATTCAAACAAGAATACAACCCCGTAAATCATATGTGTCATAACTCCTAGGAGACAGAGCGAACCTACACGTCCCATCCATCCCCGTATCCAAAGATAGTGAATGAGGAATACCCGAATGTTTGGATTGTATTTAACTAAATAGTCACAAAACTTAACTCACTGTAATTATGAAAAATTCATAAATGTAGGCTGGTGAAGACGAAGAGATTGTTTCACAGTTTACAGATGTTCGCAGAGCAGATAGTATCAGGTGGTAGCATCTAACATATATTGTACTTAGATTCGGATGTAAAACAACTGCTAGACTGTCTTTACAAACTTTTCTCAAAAAGAGACGTAAGAAAATTGTATCCCAATTACAGGATAAAATAAATCAGTATGAAAAAAATAATTCGCCTCATAGTCATAGATGTATTTGAACTTGAACTGTGGACTCCTCTATTTGTTGTTGTTGTTGGTTTTTCTTCATGACACGAACCTTAAGTTGTGTTTCCACAGATGTCTACTTTTATCTTCTTCTTCTACTGTTGGTCGAGGCCGTGTCTACTTTTTTTACCTTCTTGTTTAGATGCCAATTTTCATTACAAAACAAATGGGGCAGGCAGGATTCCAATCACGATCGCAGCGAACCTGGCGGTATAGAGGTAGGTTGGGTTTAATATAGATTAGGTACCTAGTTGATGTGTAGGTATATTTTGGTAGTTTGGATGCTCGCAAGCTCGCATCTCAAGTTAGCATAACATCAAGTAGTCAATCCCTTAGTACAGGTGAGCTATTACCCACGGGATGTTGTTCAGTATAATTTATAACTCCATCAGTCTTCATTCATTCAAAAAAGTAATAATATTAATAAATGAATGGGATAAAAAATAAAAATATACCTAATGTAAAAAATCAAATTAATTGCCAGGTTCGCTGCTATCGTGATCCGAATCCCGCCTGCCCCCATTGTCTACTATTTTTATTAGTGTTGTTTTGCCAAACACACAATACAAATAAAAATAATTTTTTTTTTTAGAATAATGAATTAGGTATTGATGGTAGACAATAATTATGTGATTGATAAATGATTTATTAAAATACTTTAGAGATACCTATAAAATTGGAATGGGCAAGTTTTGTTCACTGATGTGATTTGCAATAACTTGCAAACTGTTTCAAACTGGTTGGGGATTCAAGTCCATCTAGTTGCAGCAAAATGCTCAAAGGCGTGAAAACAGAGGCTAAAATTAAAATGCTTTCATTGGCTGTCGTGAGTTATGTGTGAGGAGGGCAAACAGGCAGAAAGTGGTCAGCTAGAAATAGCTCTGACCTGGGCTTTGGAAACCTTTGTGAACAGACCATGATGGATGGTAGGGGGAGGGGGGACGCTCTAATGATCAGAGAACTCAGCGAATGCCTCAAGTGGGTTGCAAACTGTTTTTGTGGCTTCAGCAAACAAACCTAAAATGAAGAGAAATATAGCAACTGTAACAACCTATCTCTTTTCATATTAACTGCTGGCAAATAGCAATAACCCACAGAGGCTCTTCCCCATCTCCAACTGGTGTGGCCCATTCAGCAATCATACCCTGGCACCTCTAGTCTTCTCATCTTCCATGTCTAGTCTTCTCTCTGACTAGAGGGATGAAGTGTTGAACCTTGGGAAACAGGTAGGCGATATCCAGTTCCAAACTGCAGGATTGGGTGAGGTGGGCTAATGTGCAATGGATCATCACGCAGGTTGAGGAAGCTACTGCGGCGTGGCATCAGGGTGTGGTTCCTCCAAGATCGCACTGAGCAGCTGAGTAAGCAAGGAGGTGGAAACACCACCAGATCCACAAGTACTGGGGGAAGTGTCTGGCTCTTGTAGCTGTGAGGTAAAGAATGGACCTGGCGATGAACACCTTTCACCCTCTCTCCAGGGGTTTGAGGAATTTAGATACCCACTCTTGAGTACTCTCAGGCACAACCCTGATGAGCCAGTAGTACTTTTGTCTTCCACCAGGGATTTCTTACGCGCAGCATACAGGCACAAGGTGTTGAGGCACACGAGTGCCATGTTAAAGACTCCACATCTGCAGGTTCTGGTGGTATGATGTTGAAATCAAGTTCTAATGAACGTTACGCTACTTATCATCAACATGATGGGCTTTTACTAAGAAGACTTCCAAAAGCACCGGCATGTGCCTGGACGATTTTAATCCCAAAGACAGGGATAAGTGGGCCTAAAGGCTACTGTCTGATTTTTATAGACTTCTACTTTTTTAGTCAGTAGACTTCTGTCACTTCCAAAAGATTGTGGCGCCTTGTTTCCAAGTGGCTGGTGTCAAAAGTGACATCCAGAAAGCATTTTGGTCAGAGAATGTCACAGTAGAGAACTTAACAGTATTCCAAACCATAATGTTGCCGGCTCATATCAAGAAATTGAAGCATCATCCTGCAGCTCTGGATTCTGCTAAGACCTTTGGCACTTAAGCCATTTTGCCCTGATCAATTATATTTGTGGTGTTCGGGTTGCTGCTGTACCACTAAGGCATACCAGTTCACTAGTTACTAGACAAGATGTCAGGGATGCAATCATTGAGCAAGGGGACTCATAGGACGTGGTAGGCCATGGGGTCTTCTGTCTCCATTCTTCTTCAACCTGGTTTTGGATATGGCCTTTGGTAAGCAGCCAGCTGAAATAGGATATGATATAGTCCTGGGATGTGAGTTGGTGCATTAGGTTTTGCTGATGATGTCATACTACTCACTAAAACCCTTGGATGCTTGCAGATTGCCTCCGATATATTTGCTGAGCAGCTAGCCAGGTGTGGTTTGGTGGTCGATCCAGCTAAGTATCGGCCAGCCCCCTTGGTCCTGTTGGATCCGTCATAAGGTGAAGGTGGTGGATGAGGAATGATTTTTCACAGAACAGTCACTCCTCTAACCAACAGCGAATCTGGTAGGATATTCGTTCCTACCTGTAGTGGATTTAAATATGTTTTACTAGGGGTAGGAATCCCTGGAGGCCTTTAGACAAATCCTGATTTGGGAGAGTTTCATGAGTCTGGTGATTCAGGTTTGATCCTTGATAAGGAGCTTGTTGAAGGTGCTGAAAAGTACCTTCAGAGGGGTGTTTATCCCTGTTTTTAAAGGGATGATATTTGTCAGACTTGTAGGCAAATGTCTTACCATGTAGAGCAGTGATTTGCTGTTCTCTTTGAATATCTCGGGCATTGGAGATATAATATATGTTTCGGGGCCGCAAGAGGCCGCTTTGAGTCCACTGATAGTGGAAGTCTGTAGGTCTTGAAAAGTACCTTTTTGTTCATTGAAAGTGGAAGACTGGAGGTTCTGAAAAGAACTGATGTCTTGTGTGTATCCGGTCGCGAAGGACGGATATGTTTCCTCGAGCTGGTAAGCCATGCGAAGATGCCCCAGTTGTAGGGGTCTGAGACTCGTGGTCTCTTTAAGGGTTTCACATCCTTGAACGACGTCGATGCCGTTGTTGAAAGCCCGGAATATGTGAGTTTCTGTTTGTGTTGGAACCCTCTGTGTTTTGAGAGGGTTCGCCCGGGCAGAATTCGCCGGGAGATCGGCGTATGAAACGCTGGTGACTGTCGCGGCGGGGAAGCCTGAGCTGAAAACAACATCAATAGTTTTACTGTACAATAACATTTAAAACTTAAATCTAAACATATCCTTTCTTAAAAATGTTGAATGAATTTATAGAAGTTTCAAATATAACGATGTAACATACAATCTCGAGCAATCTCATCACTTTCCCATCTCCTACCATCCCAATCCTAGTATAACTAAAACCCATCCAATACCCAACAACCAGAATAACAATCAACAATCAATCAAGAAAGAATTTTGTGTCCGACATCAAAAAAGACAAAGAAGCAGAGAAATACCACCACCTCCACCGCTTGGAAATTGACTCATCTGCGGCAAGCCGGCAACACACTAAAACTGCAACAACAAACATCAATGCTTGCATGTTTTGTCTGCTTCAAATTTTTTTAAATTTGTGTTAAATAAAGAATGAGATACCCTTAAATTTTATCGTTACCTAATCATCCAAGGAATCCGCAAATCCGGAGGTGTAAGTGCATTGTTTCCAATAATTTACTTTTCATGAAACCGTTCTTGGATGCAACCATTTTCGGTGGTGAATCTTGAAAGAAAGTTGACCATATAAATATAAGTAAAAGTAAGCCATCAAAGGAGGGGGCAAGCATAGAAGGCTGTTGGCTTGTTTTAGTTTCCTGTACGTTTTGCGTTTAATTAGTCCTTTTGTAGAAGTATATGTCTAGGTAACGGATGTGAGGCCATTGATTAATTGTTCGCTTCGGATAAACTTCAAATCGGAGCTCAAATCTGCCATGTGTGTGTGATGGTTTCTCAAAGATTATGTGGGATGCTGTTTAGTTTGTCCCCTCTCATAGCCTGTAGGATTGAACTTGTGTTATCCCATGCGATGTTGACGAAATCGTTGGAGTGCATAGCTTGTTTTGAGACTGCGGAAGAATGAAAGGACCTTTCTTGATTCCCAACGCCTCGGGAGGAGAAGGACAGGAATGACGATGGAAGAAGTAGAAGGAGAGCAAATAATCTATTTTAAGCAATTCAATGGAAAGCACTTATGTATGTCTATAAGGGAGTCATCCTCCAGACAGACAATTAATCAAGAAGAACACAAGGAGCCGGCAACGGAACCTATTCGACAAAATGATGAAGGACCATTGCTCAGTGTGCAGGACATAGTTGCGTTTTAGCCACCTGGCGAGTTTTACCTAATTTTTAATATTTCATTTTAGTGATACAATGGTGGTGGCTGTTTTTAATGTTGGCTATAGTTCCTCATTTTGGGTTTGGTTTTAATGTTTCAACACGCGGTAAAACAATAACCGCCGTTTATGCCATTCACACTTTATATTTATTTTCGCACCCCGACCATTGGTGGTCCTGTATTTATCTGGAGACCAAGCTGGAGATGGTGGCGGTCGAATAACAGGATAGTTCCGAATGAAATAATGTATATTGTTTGATTATGCAATTTTAGAGTACTAAGACGTAAATGCGGCTATCACACGTCAGTATTTTCAGTGTGTTCTGGTTGTATTTTAAATTGCATCCCGGAAACGTCTACAAACTGGCTTTGTTCCAGCTGCCTGCTATTTCATGTCATCCCGCGTGTGCTTGCTCAGGGAGATAGGAGCGAGACCTGGAGGATATATAAGGTTTGTTCGAGCTGCCCATTTCCAGAGCTACTCCTTGCAAGCTGGGCAGTCAGCTGATTTGCAGCAAGCAGGGAGAGGGCTGCAATGAGCGGGGTCGCAGCACGAATGCTCTGGAGCAGACCAGCATTGATATGAAGAGTATCCATGTTATTTAGCGTGATTCTTTCATTTCAGTTTCGGAGTTTAGTAAAGCTGAATTCACATGGAGCAGAATGAGCAGGGAAAGCGAAAGGATGGTACGCAATCTGATTGGCTGTTGGGACAACAGTTGAGGAGGGTGGCTGCCATGTTGTCGGAAGGAGCGGTCGGTGGTAGAAATTTTCATACTGTTTCTGCGTTCTGTCGAGCTCTGCGCAAGCGCAGTGGACAGGAATGTTGATAACCGCAAGTAGAGGTTTCAGATCAGAGAGGCTTTCAGTAGGAAGGTTATGATTCCGTTCACCACAGAGACTGCTTCATGTGAACACTCCTCCTGACTCCGCCGTCCCTCCACTGGTTCTTCCGTCCTTCCACTTTCCATGCCCTTTCTGCTCCATGTGAATCCAGCTTAAGCGGTAACGGCAGACTGACGGACCTTACGTATTTCCTAGTCCGTCATTCGGCCAGCTCGAACGGCCACCTTGCTCTATGCGCTTGCACGGGGGAGCTCTAAAAGGTTTGTTCGTAGTGACCATCAAACCGGTAAGAAACGTTTGGAAACAAGAGATCGAGTTGAATTCTTGCCATTTTGACTGGAGACCAATGCTCCCGCCTAATAGCGGAAATGTCAAAACCTCCCAATTTCCCGTCATGTTTGGAACTGCAAAGAGCCAATGATCGGTTTTATTTTGATAGCCATATTGAACTGAACCGAACTTTGGAGTTTCCAGTGAGCAAATGAGGCTCACCTATCGTGGCTCGCTCAAACTACACACACTAGCTCAATATATTATGTAATATGCTCCAAGGAGCAAAAAGTAAGCTATTCCCGCTGCTCTGAGGTTCAGTTTGGTGCCAGTTTTTCCTGTTGGCCACAGAATTTTAACTAAAACCCTGTCCTTTGAGTATAAGACAGAGTGATATTTCTCTGATCTCAACGCTGCTTCTCGGTCACAAACATAAGTGCTACAAATTAAGAAAATAGTGTTATGCCATTGAACTTATTTTAAAGTGAAACTGATGAAGAAATCCTCCTGCTCGCCAGATTCCTTACCTACCATTTTATTATAGTAATCTAAAAATGTACATACAAATGTGTTACTCAAATCACAACTACTCTTATCTATAAGTGCAATTTTATATAAGATTTATTCTACTTGAACTTCAAAACTTGGCTTCTCGGCTTAAGGCCATTTTGCCCTTGTATGCCAAATCATGTCCAACTCCTGTGGCACGAGTGATTAACTTACCTGAACTACCTCCAATAGCCCTCCAACTTTCTCATACTCAAAAATCTAACTTTTGAGTTGGATAAGTTGGTTGACAAAAATATAGCTTGTGATGAGCTTAAGTGATAGCTTAAGTAAGGTAACGTGACACTCTCCTCATGGATGCTATTGACATTTGAAGTATCAATGATTTTTTAAACATTTATTGATACAAGTATTGAGGGGGGGGGGGGTTATTACAGGTATCCATTAGTTGAAAGTGTAGCTAACGCCTTCCAGTACTGCCACACCTGCCTCTTAAACGCATAGAAACTGCTCTTATGATAGAGAATTGGATTTTCACCCTCACACATCCCAGCACTTAAGCATATGGTGTGGACCATTTCAAGGAGGGTTGGCGAGCCTTCAAGAAAAACCTCGTACTCTCGATGTAGGGCACCATCACAAGAGCGGACGAGAGGAGTGAAGGACCTTCTGCGATCTCCATGTTTTTGTTCTTCAAACATGCCTTCAAACGTTTGCTCTGTCCGGTATATGCACACAGAGCTGCCCCTGCTTTGGCCACACCCTGAACTGCACCTAATCAATTCTCATAGTAGAAACAAAGATAGTACTTACAAACTGTACAATGCAGAACAACTGATCCCCTAATTTTAACTTCCAAAAGATCTTTTAAATTCAAGTATATTTATGTATATGATTGAAAAACTAACCGTACCTTTCTGTCCCTAATGAACCACACACTCATGATGTGTGATGATGATGTGTTAGATGATTGAAATTTTAAAGTTACCTCCTTCTGTGCCTACATAATATGAGATGTTCAAATTTTGTATGCCCCCTAAGTTTCTATATGTCAACCGAATTCACCAACTTGAGTTATAATACAAAGATCTACCACAACCTGATGATGGCAAAAAATGTTCATGCCGCGGTTGATTCGTTAATATTTTCAACAACAGTGGTTGGTTTTCTGCAGCTGGTTTCATTGCTATGTCTTCGTTTCTTGGGAATATTGATGATAGCCCTAAAATAAACATACTTGTTTGCTTTGTCAATAGGTGGCTAGTGTCTAACTGCACTTCCAAGAGGAACTAGATAGCGATGGATGTCAGTAAGGCGGGACTTTCAAAGCAACTGGTGTGCATTGAGTACCCTGGGCTTGTACGAAATGTAGATAAGATGCTAGAAACACTTGGTGGAATTCAAGAAGTTTCAAGAGTAAGTGATCATTTTTATGTAGGTTTTTTAAATTATGTATTGTACCGTAGTGTAAATCAATATTCAAGGTGTTTTTGCAAGTGTGATGGATAGGAGTAGTTCCTCCTTCTCGATTCTTGAAAATTCTCCCCCCCCCCCCCCACCTCCCATTGCATGTTCCTGAGGTTATACAACCCTTCAGGATATCCTCTGAGTGTAGCAGGTTAATCGTCTCTCCCCATTGAAGGAAGAGCTACTACATTTCCATCACCTCCATTGTCTTGTCATTCAGTCAGTATTTGACCATTTCAAATTTTATTGCTGTGAGTGTAGAGTGTTGTCATCAAGTTCCTAACAGGAAAGAGATGGAGTGGATTCTTGATAGTACCAAGGTTGAAATAGACCTTTTGCTATACAGTTTGTTTCACTTTAGGATGCACAGCCGACTAGGCATATTTCGAAAAGGATTTTTGAGTATTCTAATGTGAATTGTCGCTTTTTCTGCGATAAAGACAAGATAATTTGGTGAGAACCTATAGAAGGATGGAAAGACACCTAGTTTGTATTTATTTTTTTATATTTTTTTTAAAGAATAATTACGTGTTTTATTTAGGTCAGTATGGCATGGAATTGCAAGTAAATAATTCCTTTTTTGTAATTCTACAAACTTAGAAACGAAAATCAAATACCTGCATGACAACTATTGCAAAATAACGATATTATCAACTATATTTTATCAACCATAATTGCGAGTTTTGTACCTACATCTAACCATGAGAATTCGTTTGCATTATTTCTGCATGGAAAAAATGGAAAATTAGTATTCTCCGAACTGATGAAGGTACCTAATAAAAAGTCATATTTGAAACGAATGAAACGCAGAGTAATACATTCTAGCTGAAAAATTTCTCAAAAATTCGATTTTTTCAAATGTTGGACCTTTGGGCAACCGTAAACTGCTACCCTCTGCGTACAAGTGTTGTCAACTGCCACCCCCTACCCCAAGTGATTTACCTTAGAATAATATTAGAACAAAGTGTTGAATGGGAACACCTTCAATTTCACGACTGTGCTAAGTATTGGTAAAGCTAATAAGCTATGTTCTTCAAAACCTTTCAACGCGTATTACTTCAACAGTTTTCTTCTAATTTTGATAAAATTGTTTGAGAATGTACGGGTTAGGCTGCATTCGGTTCTCTAACAGTTTCATTACAAATAAATGCTTTAGTCTGTTTACAGAAATTCCTTCAAGTATAATTTTCTCAAGTTCTAGTTGTCAGATACATCCCAAATTTGGAGGGTAGTTACGAAAGGACGATTTAATAAATCATCCCATATCAGTTTCGTCATGATCGAATCATTAGTCCATGTACTGAAATGACGATAGAAAACACTTTTCATGTTTGCTTAGGAGGCAGTTGACAAACAATGACATCGCTCAACAAGAACCAAAGGTGGCAGTTGTCAAATTCTGATCCAATGGTAAAAGTGAAAGCAGTCGGTTGGGTGGCAGTTGATCGTTGTCCGGACCTTCATCGGACCTGGATTTTTGCCAAAAATACTGAATTTTTTTTTTTTTTTTTTTATAGATAAGAATACAGGCCGATTTTATTAGAAATAAATTCCGTTTGATTATAAAATTCTAAAAAAAATTCAGCATCAGAAAATAAAAGCAGAACCTAAGAATTTCATTAGATACATAGGGTAGGTACATTTAGATGTTTTGTGGGTTTTGCATAACCGAGTTTATCCGCCGCACTGATGAAATTTAAAAAATTAATTTCGTTAAAATTGGGGAAAATAAGTATTTTACGTTGATATGATGAAGTTACAAACAGAAATGATGCAACAGACCATTAATGTGACATTTTTGTGTGTTGGTATGATGATCCTTCGCTGCATAGAATGGGTTAAATGACGGTTTATTATTGTAAGTTTATTAAGCAAGAAGGAAACGTTGAAATGTCATTACTGGAAGATCCTGAAGGGGGTGCATCGAAAATACTAAATTTCCCTCTTTATTCACTTATTTTACCCTTCTATCTCCTAACACAATCTATGGGAGTGGTTTACATATTCTCCCTTAAGTTTATTTGTTTGTATGTTTAGGTCCATACACACAAAAATCGGCGTCTCGAACTAAGGTTTCGACCGAATGATCCTTACTGTAAACCAGCCTGTGGCGATAGAGTAAAAACGAATGCGGTACTCCTCAAAATAAGAGTTCGAGTGAAGAAAACTGCGATTGGCGATGACGTTGAATCGGAGCAGAAAGTAATGAGGTGTGAAATTGTGGGTCGAATCCAAACTACATTCAGATTCAAGAGTAAGTTCTTTTACGTTTTTGGTTTATCATTTTCAACAATAAACATTTGTAATAGAGCAAGAAAAAAATTTGTTTAACCCCACCCCTCAAAATTTTTTGGTTTACATTCCAAGATGCGTAGAATCCAAAAATCAAAAGAAAAAAATCCGTCCATACGCCACAGCGTGCAGCGTCCAAAGCTTTTCTTGGAAACTACTGTGCCAAACTTGATGAAATTTGGCTCATAAATCATACATCAGCCGGGAATGTGCCAGTGGCATCGGCATCACTTACGTTCAAACCTAAACGATAGTATTTAAGGGCTGAAATATTACAAAATCGTGATCTCGAAAACTTTCAAGGTATAGGTAACAGTAGGTTTTTTTGCAATTTATAGATAATATCCCATAAAATCGAATGAAACCATCTAGACCATTGTACAACTTACCTTTAACAATTAATTTAATTTTACGCATAACGGTTTTATTTTAATTTAATGGAAGCGCGTGGAGCGCCATCTTAAAACCACTCCGTCAACCGCTACGTTTAACTTGTAAGTAATCCCTAGGCATTGCATGTGATTGTTGAATCACAACTGGTGAAATAGTGAAAATTGTCTTGTAATTATGATGATGGTATCAGCTGTTTTAATTCCAATAGAATTCTCACCTCGAAATCGAGGTCACTTTTTTGACCTGCTATTATTATGAACGTATGAAGCGTAGGTGGGTGATTTATTTCTTTTACGTCTTTAATTTTCAGTTGGTAGGTTAGGTAATGTTAAATACCAGCAGAAAAACTAGTAAACTGTAATTAGATATTTAATTTAATTAATTTCTCCTATGGCTGTGTAGTTATATTTAGATAATGTACCTATAATACCTAAAGGTACTTCGTTTTATAATGTTATAGACAAATGTTCTGTGTGAAGAGTTATCTATACAGAAATAATAAACCTTTGTGTAATAATTTGCAGCGTTTTCTCTTACATTTATACTTTTCCGAGAACTCAATCACTCGAGACAAAGTTGTGGGAATCCATTTCAATGAAGAAGTTCCAGTCATACAGCATGAGCCAATTTTCTTAAAATACCTATCGTATTGTGATATGCCAAATTATATCGCTATTTGAGCAATTTTGAGTAGGTACAGAGAAACTGTTAAAAACCAAATTCATGGCAAAAAACATACTAAATGAAATTCGGCAATTCAAATAAGACTTATGATTTTTAGATTTTTTTGCATTTTTTATAGATTTTTTAGCATATATTAATGAAATGTATGTATGTTTTTCAGCATCATTCTGTACAAGAATGTTTTACTGTTCCAGTTAGTCGTTGATAATTTTGTTTTGACTGGAATTCTACTAAAAAATTATAAATTTAACAATTTTAGGCCTCTTCTGCAATTTTTAGAGGTTTTTTAAGCAAATTTTTAGAAATTTGACCAATTTAATGTGCTCACAAAGTGCTGGCTATCGAACTCATCCTTTCATATTTGTAAAATTTGATTTTTCCGCGCAAGAAATACTCATGAAAAAGCGTAAAATTCAGAATTGTTCAGGTTGCCTCAAAACGAATTTCAATGAAGAAATCCCCCCCACCCCTCTTGACACCCATGTGTCTTCCAGTTAATATGTTAAGGCCAGTTTATCTTGACATTTATATCCCGGTTGAAGTATGGCTAAGTCAAATCTCTGACTAACTTCGCCTTATAAATCTGTTCTTCAGTTTAGTTTCACTGCTTAGTTGTCGAATAATCGCTGATTATTTTAACTGCTGGCCTTTGGTTCCGTCATCGGTTTTGCTGTTCAGTTAAATGTGTAAATAAAGAAATCATTGTCGTGACAGACTGTACCTAATCAACTTACATCTTATTATATCGTTCCTCTTTCTTTTGAAAATTATGGACCCGGAACCCTCATTTTGAGTTTCAAATGAGATTTTTTCTGATGAACCCAGGGAAATAGTAACTTCCCGTTTTAGTGTAGTGTATACAATTATAGTACCTAGGTATACAATTGCAGTAATACATCATGAACAGGGGCGGATCTAGATTGCAATTTGAGGAGAGGTCACTGGGGGGTATGGAATTCCCCCCAGGTAGAGGGGGTCTGTGGGCCTCCCCCGTAGAAATTTTGAAATTTAAAACCTACGTAGGTGGTTTTTGGAGTGTTTAATAAATAAAATATGTGTATGCAAGAACTTGAAAATTAAAGTTTAATCCCAAATTGGTTTACATTCACTGGGTAGAGCAGTAGTTCACTGAGGTCGATTCTGAGTATAATATGGCCAATTTTGGTGTATAATATATTGCCCAGAATATCCATGAATATACGTTTAGATAAGTTCTTAAAAAAGCTGTTGCGACGTCTGGCTAATGGATTTCCAAATCATTTTCTACTGCTAATGCCATTATCTCCCGGATCGAGCTCATACAAACAACTGGAGCAAATGTTTCCAAAAAATCTTCCCCTTTGTCGTTGATTGTAACGTTTGGCTACCAACCGGGCTTTCTCTCTCTCCAATGTTCCATCTGCTTTCAGTTTTACGCTCAGAACAACTCCACATCCGATTACGTTTTTGTCACTGGGTCTACAAGTTTAAAGGTTTTATTTTCAATTATGGATGCGTATTCCGGTTTTAAAATGTCTCTCCATTCAGCACCATCTTGGCTGGAAAAAGTTATTTTTTACGGTGAGATCAGCAAATCCTGAAAATTAGTCGATAGCATCCTCTTCTTCCGAATTGTTTGATTCAGAATCACCAACGTCAGCAGCGATTGGAACTTGACAGTAGATTTTTCGAGGTCTTCCAATGGTTTGAGAACTTATGATACGCGGCCTACCTCTTCCACATACTGTTCTCTGTAGTTGTCCATTATTAGAAGGTTCGTTAATTTCTTCTAATTCTATGGAGGATTCTGGAGGGTTCAGGGCGGCTTCTAATCTTTGGTCGTTGTAATTATTATTTGTTACGACATTTTTATTCTGATTGTTTTGTTGATTCTCTGTTAAAGATTAGATGAGACATGATAAAGATTTTGTTACCTATTTTTCTTTACGGTTTCCGGATTCTCAAAATTCACTAATATGTCTGGTACCTACAAAACAGTCCGAGTTTTTTACTGTCAGAGTAGGTATTCATCCAAAACTTTTGGTGTCTCTCGACCCAATCGTCTAGGGCAGGGGTTCCCAACACAAATTTTCCAGGGACCCCTAAAAAAATTACAAATATTTTGAGGACCCCCTCCTTATATGTATACATTATGCACGCATTTATGTTGTACCACTAATGCATTTAATATATTAATATACCGGTATACAGTGAAATACGTACTAATTTATATAAAATTACAAAAAGGGAAATTTTATCGTTACAAAAAAATTAGGCCTACCCTTCTAGTTTGGTAAAACTGTAGTTTTTAGTTGATTTTTATACCAGTCTGTTATTATGTATTTTTATATATACAGTTATAGATCACATGGAAAGAGAAACAGGCGACTGTTACAAGTAATCATTTATTTTACATTGAAAGTATATTGCTTAATTGCAGTCACATCAATACAAAAACATAAGGACAAATTTATAACTCTCAGATTAACTTATTTCTTGTAAGAATGTCTTCTTGAAGCGTGTAAGTGTAAGATCAATGAGAAGCGTTGAATCGTTCCTTGGTTTCCATTATACTTGAAATATTGGGCTGGATGTTTGACACTTTAACTCTAAAGTCAGATTTGATGTCGAGTCTATTTCTGTATTTATTTTTCATTACACACATTGCAGAGAATGCTTGTTCACAACGGTAGGTAGTAGCAAAAGGAAGTATATATTGTAACGCTTTCTTACTAACGTCACTGTAGTCTTTGCTGGCTTTTAACCAAAACTCAGTGATATTTCCATCACTGAAAGCGGTTTTCATTGTACCACAACTTGTTAGGTCCACAAGTTGATCTTGTTGCTCTTCTGTAAGGGTTTGGATTTGGTCCACTTCAAGGCATTTGAATGGATTTCGAATCCAGTCGTTCTCATGATTAGGCTCTGGGAAATACTCCCAAAATGTAGTAGCCAAGCACTGGAGATGAGACTTGATGTCATCTTTTACTTCATGGGGCACATTCAGTTCCGATGATTCCAAAAACCCTTTCAAATTCGGAAAGTTAGTTAGTAGGTCTTTTTCCACCCTTTTTGCCCAGATCTCACACTTCTTTACCATCGCGCTGATGTTATCTTCGACCCTGAACAAGTCAACATCATTTCCTTGTAATTTTAGGTTCAGAGAATTTAAATGTTCAAACACATCAGACAGGTATGCAAGAGAACAAAACCAAGAAAAGTTGTTAAGTAGGTTGGAGTACTGTGTTTCAACGAGGAAGACTCGGACTTCATCTTTGAGCTCAAAAAACCTTGTCAAGATTTTACCACGGGAAAGCCAACGAACTTCCGTATGAATGAGAAGCTGTGTATGCTCACTCCCCATATCTTTGCATAACAAAGAGAATAACCTGGATTGCAAAGGTCGAGTCTTGATAAAGTTAATAATTTTAACTATTTCGTTTAATGTTTTTTGCAACCTTTCAGGCAGCCTTTTAGCTACTAGGGCTTCTCTGTGGATGCAACAATGTGTCCATACCACGTTAGGAGCAACCGCTTCAACGCGAGCTTTCAGGCCTATTTTGTGGCCGGCCATAGCTCTTGCCCCATCTGTAGACAAATCTACACATTTTTCCCAACTTATGTTATTTTTATTGAACAAACCATTCAACGCAGTGAAAATAGCATCGGCATCAGTACGGAGTAGTTCACAGCTAAACAGAAAATCTTCAAATATTTGACCCTCCCATAAATAACGAACAAAAACCAGCATTATTGCTTTTTTTGCTATGTCGGTGCTTTCATCTACTTGTAGAGCAAACATATCACATGTTTCAAGGCGAGAAAACGATGTATTTTCAATATTATCCGCCATATCAGTGATTCGTCTTTGGACAGTGTTGTTGGAAAGTGGAACAGTGCTTACAAGCTTAGCTGCCGCATCACCCAACATTCTTTTACACAGGATGATAGCTGAAGGAAGGATAAGATCCTCTGCAATCGTGTGGTTTTCTGCAGTTTTTGCGATAAGCTGCGAAACTTCATAGGAAGCTAGTGTGGCATTTTCATTTGCCTCAGACCCAACATGTTTAGTTATATTTTTCTGACACTTTTTTAGCTCTCCCAATTTAAGTCTGAAAAATTCTAGAGACTTACTTTTATATTCAGGGTGCTTTGTTTCCAAATGCCGCCGAAGTTTTGCTGGTTTCATACATTCGTTCAAAAGTGTTTCAAAGCAAATAACGCACTGTGGTTTAGGCTCACTTTCAGAGTCAGTCTGAGTAAACCCAAGCTGCAAATAGTCACTATTGTACTTTCTGATTTTCGCAGATGAAGACATAGGTCGCCTACTAATTTTCATACAAGATGGAGTTTCATTAGGACTAGGTGTTGAATCACTAGTAGGCCTATTGGCATCAGTTGAGGTCGTCTGTCCTTCATCATCATCCGTTGATCTAGCTCGTTTTAATGTTCCACTTTTTAGCCAACGATCCATTTTAAAACAACGCCTTTTTCACAAAACAAAATGAACTTCACACAAACTGTAACACTATAATTGAAAAGCAGTCTGCTTTATTAACATCAAGTTGTCAATCAACTTGACAACTCATTTCAATAACAATGGCTACTTGACCACCACAGTGCTGCACTTTCTTTGGTGGAGAGCTCCGAAACTATTCATACACGCACCGTACAGCCTCCTCATTCTAGTGCTGAGTGGAGAAACTACTAGGTCCCACTCAGTACCAACAAATAACGCTAGGCTATGTTAGCGTTACTCTGCATGCACGATCCCCTTCCTCAACTCCTGCGAGCCTGCAACGCTGCGACTGCGCGTTCATTGCTGTCATTAGAGTTCCTAATAAAAAATAAGCTTAAATAATATTTTTTTAAAGCAGCTCGCGGACCCCCTGGTCTCCCTTCGCGGACCCCCGGGGGTCCGCGGACCACCTGTTGGGAACCCCTGGTCTAGGGGATTCTGCTGACCGTACTCTGTACCCTTTAGTTGTTTCTGAGTTCTGTACCGTTCTTTGATCTGGGAGTGTAATTTCCATAAATGGTAAAATAGTTGAAAAAAAAAGAAGTAAAGTAAACAACCATTGCAGGTTGGGGCTTTTTGTCCAACAGCCTTGGGCGTCACAGGCGTCATCAGCTGTCCTCCAAATGGAGGATCTGAATTGGTTCTGACGATTTCGCTTAAAGCTACTCATTGCCTAGTCCTCTTGATTGGAGAGGGGTTCGCAGTACAGAAGCGTGAAAATTACTTGGTCACGGTGAGACCTTTACCTGGGCAAGTACTCACCTCGCTCGACGTTGCTTAACTCCTCTAATCATATGAGAAACGGTTCATTACAACGCCTAACCCGTACGGCTTTCCATAAATGGTTCTGGTCCTAAAAAAGGATTATTTGTGCTACTTTTCGCTTACTCAACTACTCTTTCAATACTGTAGTAACCTTTGTGTTCCGGAATCCATATAAGTGTAATTTGATTATCTCTTTCAGTCAGTTCCTTACTGTAAGTATTAATTTCGACAATGTTAGACCGATTTCGACAGTTAGGTAATCATTATTGAGAAACAATAACTATTGTTTGTTGATATTGTTTGTTACTGAGGATGACCTAACCGTCGAAGTCGTTCAAACATTGTAACTCTTCATTTTCGTGGAATTAGACAACGTTCTTCTTTAACTTCCGTTTTTTATTGAAATGGGTTTCTACAACTTCGTCATTGGTGATATAGTTCTCTACCGTTTAGAAAAATCATAGAAAATCTGTGCATGTTGCAATAAAAGTGTCTAAATGCTGATTTCCCTCTTAATTTTCCTTTTTACGGTAAAATTACCGTTATTTTAAGACAACGCTCGATAATACAGCATTTTCGGTAATCTGGTTCTGGCAATGTCCCGAAGGAGCCGAATTAACGAGCATCTGCTGTAATTATTCGAATTTTGTATGCCTCCATTCGGCTCACTATGTTTTTTATTAATTTTTGTCATGCCTATTAACATCCTTCTTGTTCTTATTGACAGGTATTTGTGATTTTCAATTTCTCCCTATGCTCCGAGATGAAAGCGGTTGTATGAAAGACATAAGTTCGACCCTTTTACCACAAAGGCTGGATGGTGATTCTCTTCAATCGTGGGTTGATGAGCCAGCCAGTTTCTTTTTACCGCCTGCCGCATTTTCAAGGATTGACTCTCAGTCCCTAAACGTTCGTATATAATATCACCTTTTGTAATGATATTTTCGCAAATGTTGCAATTTTCTGTACGATTGTGTACAGAAGTTTGTCTCTTTCTAATGGCAGGTCCCTTTGTAGCAAAATGCAAAGCTGAAGACGAGCTGTTTACTAAGATTGACGTTCAAATCACTGAGAAGGGTAAAAAGGGGGTGAAAACATCCATGAGTCAGGATTTCCTATCAATTCTTAATGTATCCATTTGAATTGAAGTCAAAATGAAGATGTAACCCCCCCATCCTAACCGACTCTCAAGTTTTAAATGTAATTATATTATTATTCAATCTAAAAAGTTGGCTAATCGTGTCCAAGTAGATCATCCTGGTTGACAGGAGTCCCTTGAATATATCTTGCTCTTCTGCATTAGCCACTGATCCCTTCTCCTAGAGCCTTACACACTTGCCAGGTACTTTGAGGCTCACTCATCAAACTATAGATACTACCACCATTTGGTTAGCATCCACGATTGTTTTCCCTAGACATTGTCCCTCAAAAGTCATATTATTATGATGTGACCTAAAATGAATTATGAACTCTCTACTGTCTTGTTTCTCATATCGTTCATCGTATCTTATGGTTGTGCATTGGTGCTGTCTTCAATCAATAAGTTTTTCTCTTTTATGTATTTCACAAAACAAATTACCTATGTTTTTCTTTTTAGCACTCACCCTCTAGAAAACAATTATTTACTAACACCTTAGAGCACATACTTTATGGAGATCCTGTCGTAGTATGGAACCACCACACCCATGGGTGGTGGTGTAGTCCGAGCAAGCCACAATAAGTGAGCCTCATACGCAAATGGGAGATCAGGTATGGCCGCTAAAATGAAACAGCTCTTTGGCTCAAATGAAGTTCCCACCATGGTGGGATGTTGGGAGGTCTCGAAATTCCCATCATTTCGTGGGGCTTTGTGTATCGTCCCACTACTATGTGGGGTATCATGTGGCGATCCACCATTATGTGGGGTATTATGCGACGCCCACCATTATGTGGAGTTTTGGGGTCTCTAGTCATGATGGTGGCAGTACCTATATTGCCTCACGTTTTTGGGCATGAACCACACATAGGTACTTGCTCTTCTTGTTACTATCACTCTGATTTCGTATTACTACCATATTATACATATGGCAGTTTGCTTACATTCATAATCATAAGATATATCCGTGTTGCTATGTACTTCCGTGCAGCTGGGAAATTCATGTTCCTCAATCCGAATCATTAGGGTAATAATGTAACCTGCAGAGTAGTTTCTTTCCATGTGAAAACAAACACACAGTAGGAGGAGAGGGTTAGTTTCTTTTTTTCAAAATCAATTCCATTCATTTTGCTTTTTGTATAGGAGAAAAGAAAGGAGTCATTCAAGTAGACTACATGACATTCCCATCATAATTTGAATTATACCTCACTGTTCCTTGTCCATCCCTTGTTTCTTATAGGTATATAATATCTTTTCTTTGTTCAGACTTACATGTACCGGAAAGATGCGAAGGATTCAGTTGGGCATAATGAAGGACCACTCATTGGACGAACTCGGAAAAGAAGAAGTGGGCATGCTATCTTTGTGTCCTTTGACATAGGGCTAGTCCCCGCCAAGCCGAGAGAAAAAGCTTTGAAATTCTTGGAAGTTAAATTCCTTAGCGGTGTTCAGTACGAAAAAATAAAAAAGGTATGCTCACCAATTTTATTATTTTCCTCAACCAAATAATAAATTGTTGATAAATTACTTATAATATTAAAATATAATAAAATAATAATATATAATATAAACACTGAAGGAAAGGATAAGGAAGGCTTCAAGTTGATTGCCTATTGTGACTCAGTTCTTCCTCATTTTGTAAATACATAGGTAGTATAGGTTACGCCGCTGTAACCTTGTAGGTTTCTCTGAGAAGTTTCTTAGGAGAAGAAGAATTACAATAGACAATTACAGAACTGGCAAGAAGGTTTCAGTACACGACCTTTTTCTTCCTGTTGGGTATTAGGAGACATAAAAGATAAGCGGTAGCTCACTCTTCATTTTCACGATGTGTGATTTAATCCAAGCCACTGTAGGTAAAAATACAAGTACAGCTGACTCTTAACCAGCCATCTCGGAACCAGAGAGTTTTTAAAAGATGAATTAACTTCATGTTTATTTGATATACAGTTAAAACATTTTTCTGTTTTGAAAAAGAAAACAGCTTTCTATTTTGAATTATTTAGTGGTCAAAATTCGCTCTTCTCAATTCATCAAATAATTTTAATTATTGTGTGACGAATACAATCTCACATTAAAGGTGTCCTCAGTATCGCAAGCAAAACTTACAGTTGATTGCGGTGAAAGCAGCTAAATGTATTATTACTAATCCTATTTTACGGTAAATGTACTATGTGTTGTATACGATGAGAAATTCAGTGCCATTTAGTTTGCACTTGAAAAAAAGCCTTTTATACTCAGTAGACTGCCGGTGTATAGGCTCAGATACACTGGCAGTTATTCGTTTTCCGAACTCTCTACGTCGGAGGTTGGAACGGTACTTTCTTGTACCGATCTCTGAGTATTTTCGTTTGAAACCCAGGTTTTAGGCTGGCTTATAGTCGCTGCCTTTTTGCTAGTTTTGGAAGCAGTGTTTGCCTTCCAAGTGCAGTGTTCTGGGTCTGCACATTTGCGAGTTTCGTTACCGAAACGTGCGTGGTTTCGACAGACATAGGCCGTCGGTTTGTGAGGCCTACTCTCTACTGGTTGGGGTTTGAACTCAGCTTGTTTTGAGAGGGCCTTTTTGAAACCAGTATTCATGGGTTTCGGAGTTGATTCTACTCCTCGTATGTTTAGAGAGGTATTCTCTGTTTTGTACGCGTGTAGCGTATCAGCTAGGTCGAGCCGGGCGGTCGTGGTAGGCTGAGCTGCGACCATACCTCGTGCTTCGATGGGTAGAGTCTCGATCCACTTTTGAGTGATCAGAGCTTCTGAAAAGTACCCAACAGCTTTAGAGTACATTTCGTGGTACTTGGTGCTGGGTTTTTTGGCGAGAGATGCGGGGTCCTCGAGTGCGAGGAGCCTGTCCTGTAAGGACAACCCATATTCTCGCTGTAGGCGCTGTTTGGCCTCTTCGTAGGGTGCGTGGGGTGCCGTGAGGTAAGCTGAGTCGATAGCTTCCCTCATTTCTTCTGGTACCCACTTGTATATAGCTGAGAAGCATTCGTTCTGCGTTCTCAGGTGTTTTCGCACGCAGTATTGATCGAACTCGGCGAGTGCACGATCGATATTCTTCTTTTGGAAGATTGGTTTTTGATAATCTCCCATCTCCTCTAAAAGTGCTCGAAAGCCACTTTGTGTAGAGGGTTGTTGCGTGAGATGTGGGGCGTAGAGGCCCGGCGGGGGTCGCACGCCCGCAGTGGTTCCCTGAAATCCACTAGCTTCATAAGAGGGAACGAAATGCTCCGTGTTAAGCCTGTTCAAAGGCGGGGTCACCATTTGTAGTGGATTATATATGTTTTACTTGGTGTCGGTAGACCAAGTGGGACATTTATATTCTGATTATGCGGGTTAGTCCCCGTGTTATTCCTGTAAGGAATGTGAGCGAATCCGTCAAGGTCAGCTTGCTTGGCGGGATGAACTGAGAGATAGTTCGTGTCGCAGCCGCGTGGAGCACTGGGCTCGCATAGTGGGTGCTGGGTTCGATCAGTTTGGTACTGAGCCGTTTTGTAATATTCCGGCCTAAGATTTATATCTGTAGGAGGAATATGTTGAGCTTGGTTGAGGTACTGAAAAGTATCCTTCGTTTTTTGTACATTTGGAGTGTATTTGACACTCGGATCGGCCGGGTAGGCTTGTGTCGAATATCGTGGGTATTCGGACAGCTTGGTCGAATCATAATGATTGACTTCAGAGCGGGTCTGAAAGGTATCCTCGATCTTTTGTATAGGCGAGGCTTGATCTAACGTTTCCTTCGTGAATACGTTAGGTGAGAAGGCGATCTCGTCGTGAGGATCGAGCCTTGCGCCGTCGCTGGGACCGGCGGATTGGCCGGGTAGCATGTAGGTAGCGCTACGGGGGCTAAGAGGCCCGGCTTCGCCGTCGTCTGCCTCCCCTTGCATGAGGAAATAAGACGGCCGACGTTCCATCGAAATAGCCGAGTTATTAGCTCGTTTCGATGCCTCTATGTATAGAAATAGAGGGTTTAGGAAGGTGGACTCGCTTGACAGAGCTTCTTTCCTTTGCTCGTATGTCAGGGTCCTACCTTGTAGTCTTGAAAAAGACTTCCTTGGACGGTAAATTAGAGCGGATGAGCAGAGTAATTTACCGGCGTGCCCCAGCGGTCGGTGACGAGCCTAGTGCTACGAAACCCGGGTGACACGGCTAGGAACGTCCCTCGGGCGTACGATCTAAAGAGAATATCGATAGATGTACCGGGTGGCGTCCTGACAGATGAACTACGTTGGGCAATGAGCAGGATGAATAATCACTGGACTCGTAGATGCCAATGCGAGATCTGTGTGGAGAGAAGGTAGGCCTTGTAGAAAGCAGTAGGAAGCCGTTCTTGAGATGAACTCGGGATGCAGAAGGTTCGTCAGCGTAGAGCGTGTAGAAATCTTCGTACTTCGAGGTGTCGTCGTCGAGAGCGGAGAGTAGAATGAAATTCGGAGGCTCCGATTTAAGGTGTCGTCGTGCGATGCGCGGAGAGCTGCGGGGTATTTATAGGGAGGTGGCCGCCTCCTGCCGCCTCCTGATTGGTCCGCTTAATTTCATTAATTCGACTGTGTAATCTCATTGGCTCGCACATTGTTTTCTCAGTATCTGCGAGTATGATAGCTGAGCTGGTCCTCCGGGTTGGTTTCCCCACGTCCGTCGCTGCGACGGGGTCCCCAGGGGTGGCTTACGAGCGTCCGTCGCGGAGCCGACGACCTTGAGTTTAGACGGGGACCTCGGGTGCTTTCTCTGCGTCAGTTGTTCAGACGGGGTCCCCGGGGTGGCTGCTGGACCAGAGGTGGTTGCTTGCCGCCTCTTGGTTGGTTCGCCTATTGTCTCTCGTGTAATCAGTGTTTCTGATTGGCGAGTAGGCTTGTTTGAATTGTCCTTGTTAGTTTTAGAGGACGTTTGATTTTCTGTTTGAGTTTTCTCATTCAAGGCGACTTGGTTCGAGATACTTGTCGCGTCTCTCTCGCCCAGTAAGTGTCTAGGGAGGTCGCCTTGTATGTTATTAGTTAATATTTCACTTTTGAGAGAGAATTTCGTATTTTCTCTCTGGTGAAATATTTTGTTTGACGGAGTTATAACTCGACGTCTTGTAAATATTTTTGTGTTGTGTCTACCTCTTTTTGGTAGCCCTGAAAAGGGCTGTTGACAAGAGGGGGTGGTTTTCACCACAGGTATGGAGAGAGAGAGAAGGAGAGAGAGGGAGAGAGAGAGAAGAAAGTGAGACCTAATCAGAAAGAAAATGTCGTGTCGTGGCATTCTTAAACGCACCCAGAGTCTGGGAACCCCGCACTGCAAGCGGAAGACCATTCTACGCCCTCGCCCCCGCAATGGCCACCGACTGACCCATAGTCCGTGTCACGTGTCTACTTACAGCAAGGTTCCGAGCTCTACTGGAATTTCCATGAGAAAACAGGTCTTTTATATAATGAGGCTGATTGCCATGAAGAGCACGGAACACAAATCCAAGGCCCTGGACATTAAGGTAGGTGACGATATCCATCCCAAGAAGCTTTTCTGAAAAATCAGAGACATGCCCTCGAGATTTTAACCGAAACACATACCTCACACAGGAATTGAAAAATTATTCTAAGTTTTTTCATGGCTGAGGCATCCATAGACCAAATGAAAAGCACTGCACAATAGGTAAAATGAGGCAAAAGGAGGGATTTAAATAAATTTAATCGTACGTTGAAAGGTGTGCAATATGCAAGGTGATGTAGAGCGTATAGGGATCCATACACTGCTTTGGACAGTTTGGCAATATGGTCTTTCCACGTTAATGTATTATTAATAATTAAACCAAGATTCTTAACTGACTTTTGGTAGGAAATAGGAGACCTGTTAATCATGATGGGATCAAGAAAACTAGTGAGGATTTCTGATTTGTAAATTACAATTGCTTTACTTTTGGTTGGATTAACTACTAATCCATTATTCTGGCACCAAATATTCACAGACTGAAGGTCCATATTAATTGAATGTACTGTTTTAGTGAGGGAGTTATGATCAGTCGGACTATGTTGATAAATCTGAGCATCATCAGCATAAAGATGAAATTGGGAATTTGAAAGAGCACTGGGCATATCGTTGATAAAAATAGAGAAAATTAATGGGCCGAGAACGGAACCCTGTGGTACCCCCATTGAGATCAGTAAAGGTTTTGATTTCACTCCAGCAACCATTACAGCCTGCGACCGGTTATCCAAGTATGACCTTATCAGAGAGCATGCTGAGGTCGAGAAGTTGAAGAAGACGGCCAATTTGTCGAGAAGAAGTCTATGATCTATGGATCCAAAGGCAGGGTATGGTAATGCAGGGTATGGTCTGGATTCTAGCAAGCTCGCATCTCAAAAATGCATAACATCAAGTAGTCAATCCCGTAGTGAAAATTCAGATTAGTTGGACATGTAGGTCAGAATGATGTGAATAGTTTGGTGGTCTGGATGCTCGCAAGCTCGCATCTCAAAAATACATAACATCAAGTAGTCAATCCTTAGTAAAAATACAGATTAGTTGGACATACAGGTCAGAATGAATATGAATGGTAGTGAATTAACGGAAAAGGTCCCAGCATTTTTGCCCACGTAACGGTTGCACCCCCTCCCTTGCTACCGATTTCAAAATCAACTTCAGGAACGATATTAACACTTCAATACTCATCAGATTTTGCTAGGAAAACATTTTTCTGTTTTGAAAAAGAAAAAAAGCTTTCTATTTTGTATTATTTAGTGGTCAAAATTCGCTCTTCTTAAATCTTCAAATAATTTTAATTATTGTATGACGAATACAATCTCACATTATAGGTGTCCTCAGTATCGCAAGCAAAACTTACAGTTGGTTGCGGTGAAAGCAGCTAAATGTATTATTACTAATCCTATTTTACGGTAAATGTACTATGTGTTGTATACGATATTAATGTTTTAGTGCTTTGAAGAGAGAAAATTGGCCTTAAGTTATCAGCACGGAAAATGTAGTTGTCACCGGCCCATTTCGTGTGATGTGGGTAAATATGAAATCTGGATTATATTCCTGGTTAGCGTTTGTTATTATATTAAAAGAGTTGATGATTTCTGTTTTGGGTTGGTCAATACTAATAATATGACGAATTATTATTATTTATATTATTTTTTTTAATTACTATTTCTAAACATTGTTGAACAGTCAGGGATGGTATAATTCATTGTCGACTTTACAAGCGTTTTCCAAAATACATAATGTTTTCGTAAATCTTCGAGGGAAAATAAAATAATTGCTTCGTTCCTCATTCATGTAGCTCAGTGGTTCCCAATTGCCAGGTCGTGACCCTGGTCGGTGTAGATGTACGCATTTAAGCGGAAAGTGTCAACCAAGAAACTAATAGAATTTTCTTTAATATATATTTATTATTGTTATAAAAAATAGACTAAATTTCGCGTCTGTAGGCGAAACTAAATTTATAATATCTTTACAATTTCAGGAGTTTTATATTATTTTTAAGACAGGTATTTATTTTTTATATTCATCCAACGGGTGTATTCTTCCTTAAACCTCTCCTCCAAACAGCGGTTGTACTGTTATTTTATTCTTCCACTTCTTATTTGTATATTCATGAACTATAAGTAGAGGATAGAGAAAAGTGAAGTCCGCAGAAATCAGTTGCCTGATGGTCAACTCAAGACAGCAGGTGCCGGCTGCGGGAAGTTGCCTTGCATCAGAAAAAAGCACTCTCCTGAAAAATTGCTTTTTCCTACAATTTCTTCCTCTTCTTCACTTTTACTGGAAACTACTTGACTGACTTTGATGATCCTTTTAGCAATTTTTTTTTAGAAAAATCAAGTTACTGCATTGGCCCATAAAAATTTAAAATATTAAAAATGTCAAGATTTATCAGTATTAACCCCCCCCCCTCTGTTCACCTCCTCCCATAATGAAATTTAAAACTTCTGGCAAATGTTCCAAAACACGTTGTTTGAGCATTACCTCCTCTGTTTTCTACCTAACGTAATCGAATTAAAAATTGCCAAGGTTTGTAGCACAACTATACTAAAATTGTGATCAGATAGAGAAAATAATGACGAAAATCGGTCAAGAAAATCTGGGTAGCGTCGAAAAATGTCATACACACCACCACACACTAATGCTTTTTTTCCCCTCACAGATGTGGTTTTAGAATTGTCTGAAATGGATTTGTATTCGGTTATTTTTTTGTACACACCCTTCTGGATCAATTTCAATAAGTCACAATTGACCAAGGCTAGCTTCAGAGGGAGGTCCTAAAAATAAAGAATATTGGGCACACAACCTACCCGTTGGAATTTTAATTCCGATTTTTCTGGTTCCATCAGTTGTGGACAACAACCGCTTCAATAAACATCGCCCTTTCAGAGAACACGGTGCATGATCATCAAATAAATAATTAAATAGGTACCTAGATAATCATGAAAAATGAAGTAAATGGGTAAAAGAAAGTACGAATAAATGAAATATTAAACAAATGAATAAATAATTAGGTATGAAACACCGAAACTCAAGTGTTAATTTCAATAGTTTCCTTTGACAACGTTCAGAAAACGGCAACATAATCCTAAAATAGACTCAGTTCTGGGTTTTGAGATTTCGCAGAAATAACTTTTCTTCAGTTTGAAGTCATCCCTGGTTCTTTAATCTATTGTTCGTTAATATAGACTGTTTTGTGTGCCTGTAAAACTTATGCCCCCCCCCCCCCCCTCCATCCAATATATGATATAATCCTTACTGTTCTTATTTACAGCTGGGCTACTGTGCAAAGTGAAAGCAAAAAGAAGTTATGCCAATTACTTGCTACCAACAAAATCTTCTCATGCTGGAGCGAAATCTGTCGTGATATCGAAAGACACATTAGTGGCTGATGATGTTGAACCTGATGAAGATACCATCCTGAAAAATTCTTACCAGTTCATAACAGATACAATCCCTCCTGCAAGGCAGTTATTCTATCAAGTGAGTGATACAGCGGTGGATGAAGTTGGGTGTCTCTGTAAAATGCTCTGCTGTTCAAACATTATACAGTGTGATCACAAAAGAATAAGTCGGTTTCAAAAAACTGTATTTTCTAAACTGTACAAGTTACTGAGCTGCGGCGTGACACTTTAAAATTACCTGTATATTTTCAAGTTGTTTAGGTTACCGCAAGGAAGCCCCTAGTAGCTTAGGTAACAGCTGGTATCACTCAGTTGTTGATTTCATGAACTTCACTTTGGTGACAGCTCAACAAAAATCATAATCACGTTGAGTGTTGTAATATACGGTTGTGCATCAGGCTTTTCGTTGTGCATATGGCATTAATCCACCAAACAACTCGAGTATCTTACGATGGTACCAACAATATTCCGAAATGGGTTGCATACGAATTGGAGTCTGTCAGACTTAATCACCATTCTCCCAATCCTTAATGGTGACTTAGAATTAAACATAATTCTCCATTCCTACTCGGTTGTGGAATTCCGAGTTCTCTACTTGATATCTCCAGACTTTCCTGCTTAAACTCTTGCGACCTCCTCCTGAGATTCCTGGACAGCCAGGTGGCCTCCATTTGCAGCAGCGGTCAGTTTCAGAAAACTGTCGGTACCATCTTAAGATGTTCGACTTGCTTGGTGGATCAATGCCATATTCATGATGATAAGCCCAATGCTACACTGTACAGGACTAAGTTTTCGCATATTGCAACACGCAAAACGATTTTTCTTGAGCTGTCACCATAGTGAAGTTCGGGAAATCAACAACTGAGTGGTAACAGCTGTTATCTTGGCTATAGCCATTATCTTAACAGCAAAAAACTTGAAGATAGATGGGTCACTTTAAGGCCGGATATCTAGAATGGGTGGCAGGGGTTTCCCCTTTGTTGTTTATAATAAGGCGTAAATAGAACGGAGGTTATCCCTCTAACCCGGGGTACCCCTGGCCCAGCTGTGAACAGAGGGGTACATCTGCTGATTGCCGAAGTTAGCTCTATGATTGGCTTGGGCCATTGGAAAATCAAGGCTCATGTGAAAACAATTGACCGGCGCAGCGGCTTGAGTGATGCTAATGTTGGTGCGCATTACCAATAAAACCGCAAGTATTGCCACCCTTCCAATTTTTCGTTTTCTGGCCCGCCAATTACGAAATTTTATTGGAGAAGGTAACACTGGTTGCTAATAACAGGGGCAGCTGACCTAACCCTGCTGATTCAGTTACACTTCATAGTTACCCTCGAGTATACCTCGCAGGACTGCTTCCACTAGAGTTATTTCTGTTTCTAGATACTGGGCCTAAGAGTTTGCACAGCTCCATAACTTTTACTGTTTTTTAAATATGACTCATTCTTTTGAATCAAAGTTCACTTTATCAATCATCTTCCTGATTATGCAGTTACCAAAGATCAAATCAAACCTCCTAGACGTGGAAGTTGTTCTGTCATAACATCCCTTTCTTCCTTGTATTATGGAAATACTTTTCGTTAGCTTTGTAACGTTTGTCTTTGAAGTGTAGAATGTAGTTTTTCATCAAAATGTACTCTCGTTTCCCTTTTTATCCCCCCCCCCTTCCCTACACCGTATCCACTAGTAAAGATTTGTATGAATCAAATATGAATGATTATTTAAAGTTGTGAAAAGTAGATATTCCTCTTAGCATTGAAGTATAAGAATAAGATTCAAAACTCAGGATTTCTGATCCCGGACGTTTGAGCCTTAGGCTATTGCCACTCATTGAAACTGAATAAATATTTTTTGTTTTATTAAATTTATTATTATTTTTACTTTTTAGTACTGTGATGTCAAAGCTCCTGAAATAGAAGCTATGCTTAGCCGACTTCCTAAAGTCAGCCCTAATATGACATGTGATCCTAAACATGGATGGCTTCCCCCAGGTTTTGATAATCAGTGTCGGGCAATCATCAACAAATATGTCCTGGCTCTTCTAAAAGCTACTGTCTCAGGTTTGTGCTGTCTATCTACTTATGAGTTTGTTATATTATAATAGTTTGGTATCCAATTTTAGTTTCGCTTTTGTGTCAAGGTAAGGAACGTATTTGCTTGTTTAATCACTAAATCTGTTCCAATTTATCTACGTTTTGAGCCTTTAGGACCCGTTTGAAAGAACTTGGAAACTTCTAGTTCAAAGTATCCCCCTCGATAGATCCGAATTTTGAGTAGCCCTTAAATCAGTTCGATAAAGTTTATATACTCGTATATATATCAAAGCGAGTCATCCTGAAGAATCGTTGTTTAACACATCGACTTAACACCGTTGGCTAACGTAAACTGCCTCCCACCATGCAAAAAAATTGACGACTGCCACCTGTTCGAGAACTGCCACTCCTACCCAAAGTGGTTTACCTTAGTTAGGGTAATTGAAATAAATTGTAACGTAATTGTATTGGAAAACTCAATTTCACAATTGCAGTCGCTATCTAGGTATTGGTGGAATTTTTTAAAGGCAATTTCCTAAAGAATATCGTTTCCAAAAACTGGCATTTTGGAGATATTTGATACTTACCATTATGTTAACTTGCAAACCGAGAAGGGTGTCAAAGAAGTCCATTTTCACTGATTAACTAACATGTAACAACAAAAGACTGACTTTTTTTCAAACATTGTCAGGAACCTGATCAGTGGGCCCAGTAGTTTTATTGGGCACTTGTCTACTATTTGTTCACCATTTTTACTATTTTGTGTGCAACTCACTAGTGTGTCGCAACCCGTCAGTAGGGAATCACTGGTCTACTTAGGCACGAACTAAATCACTCGCGACGAAGTTGTGGAAACCCATTTCAAAACGGAAGTTAGTGAAAAAATGTTGTTTATTTTCACGAAAAATGAGTTACAATGTTAAATCGATTTCGACAGTTTTGCCATCATCAGTACCAAGCAATTACTGAAGACACATTAAAAAGGACACAGTTTTTTAAGTCAAACAAAGTGAAGGGCTATAATAGTAGCTATACGTATATAGTAGCCCTTCACTTTGTTTGCCTTTAATTGGTTGTACCTCCTGCTCTATTCCTTTCTCTTGACCAATGGGGTTCAATCTCCCTTCACCTATGACTATAAAAGCTTGTCCTTTCTAATGTGTCTTCAGTTATTGTTTGTTACTGATGATGACCTAACCGTTGAAATCGATTTAACATTGTAACTCTTTATTTTTCATGGAAATAGACAACGTTTTTTCACTAACTTCCGGTCTACTCAGATTACAACGGAGGTCAATGTCAACATTTACCTGTTGATTTGGGAAACTTTGGTGGTGATAATGTTTGAATCAGCGCTCCTAGCAACCATTAAGACCAATAAAAAAAATGTCTTTAACCGACACAATGCGAATGGCACCGCATGGGTGACCAGCCGGTGTTCCCCACTGACAGAGGGCACCACTTCGGTGCCCTGCTGCATAAAATGCCGGCCCACTTTCGAAAAATTACCTTCTCTCTGGTTTTGAATTAAGCGGGATATCAGGGTTTCCAAATGTTCGGTAAATCCTGTAGTTTACGCTGATTTCTGCCGTTTTTGTGAATAGGTTGCTAAAGTTACTTAGTTTGAATTTATAATGAGATAGGGAGCAGTGGTGAGTTTCTCGTTCTTTCTCCTAGTTTTGGTTTATTATTTCCAATAATAAGCCTATGTGATCGTGTAGCGAAAAATTTGTATAACCCCCCCTCAAACTTTGTCACTTTACGTTTCAAGGTGTGTAGAATCCAAATTTGAAATGTCCGTCCGCCGTCAGGGCCATAAAAGGCCTAAAAATTGAATTAAAAAACCCGTTCTTTCGCACATAGACTCCATTTGGGGTCTAGTTGGTCCTAACGTTTAACCATCCCGATCGCTTTACTCGCACAGATGCTATGGGCCAAAAACGGTCGAAAAAGTGTCTTTTTTGAGGCTTTGAGTGTTAGAGTTACACACGCACGCACGCTTGGCAGGGGGTCACGGTGTGTGGTGAGGGGGGTGCCGCGGCACCTTGTGGTGTCTGGGGTGACCAGGGGCGTAGCAGAGGGGTGTAGAAGAATGGATATTTATTACTTTTACGTGTTATACCCATATAATACACCGTGGAACCATGAGGTGGGTACAGTGTTCCTTTGAGGCATGAATATTATGTTTTTTTCTAGGTCATATTTGTGTGTTAATACCAATGCTTTTCCTACGCATATTTAATAACATATCCTCTCGACTTTTCGTACGTACTTAGATAATGACATTATTAAGGCAATAACTATTTGAATAGATAGGAGCTCAAATCGAGAAATATAAACATGCGTATATAATTATAGAAGTATAGGTTGTGGCAACTCGAAATAGGACACGCCGAGGAGTCTGGACGGGCCTTATGACGTACGCAAGCCAACTAAAACTACGATCATACTCAATTGAAAAAATAATAAACCTTTGTGAAATAATTTGCAGCGTTTTTTATTTTTCCACCTAGTTTCTCCTTTACTAGTTTTTATTTCTCCACCTGAGCTTTTTGAAGGATTTCCGGGAAGGTAATTACACTTTCCAAGGTCGATGCTACGTCAACACTGAGTCTTAGCCCTTCGCGCTCTCCTGGTTTACGCATTGATTTTATTCAGGTCAACCCCTGATGTAAGGCACAGGGTCGGTGCCATGGCCCGAATAAATCCAAAGTCGCCATTTTATGGACCTAAACGGTGTTATATATATTTTCAAAGACATTTATCGCGTTTTTAATGAAAACCGCACAGAAAGAAAGTTCCGCTGGGTGCAAATGTCTCCGTTTTTGGTCCCGCATTGAGTTGGTTAATAGATAAAGGTCATTCTGTGGGTTAGAGGGTAGAAATAATAGCATAAACTCTGCTAAGTGTTAACTGTTAAGATTGTATTCAAGGAAGAAATTATTTTTTAGGAAGGAGGATGATACATGGTAATTCTTATTCTCATCTAGACCTTATTTTCAGAGGAGTCATTTAAGGATGAAGAATATGCTGATGATTCTAGTGACGGAGAACAAATACCTTGGGAAGAAGAGTTCGAAGATGAGGATATTGATGATGATGCCAAATGAAGACGCGATGTCACACCCATGTCTGTTATTAGTGGTCGAAACATTTTCTGTACCTACTCTTTATTTTATTAAATAAATATTTTTTTATATGAATGATTGCTTGGAACTACAGTACCTACCTACATACCGAATATTACTATTTATTCCCTTCTTGAAATAAGTTTATTTATGGAGGCCGCGCCTCAGTAAACAGCCAACCATGGCCAAAACGCACAAGTCATTCCAGACGATAACTCTCCTTAGAATTGAGATACGAAATCTGTTCTTTCGCCAAAAAATCGTGCTTCCTAAAACAAAGGGTGAGCTCGTTGGACAGAACTTTTTAAGCATAATAAATTGATCACATTTCTAAAGATGTGCTGACAAAATCACTATACTATAAACGGCTAAAAATCATTAAATACCTATGTATTATATAAGTAGATTGTTACTCAAAAAGTTTATCTACTGTAAACTAGAACATTAAAAATTTATGCACTAAATTATGCTTAGTAGTAAAATTAGAAACTACAAAAAAAGTTGAACATCCCTCTGAGTACATAGGTACTTGAATTTTCTTCTCCATAAAACACAAGTGCTCAAAAACGTGCTAAAACTCATTTGCAGAATATTTTTTTTGCCAAAACTCCAATTTTATTTACAAAAATATTAACTTTATCTGCAAATACCATCCCTACCTAAATATCGAGTCCCTGATCGATTAGGTAAAAAATCATCCTGAATAATGGAACGCAAAATTTGAGCTGTACCATAATAAACATCAATTTTCTTTCGTTATTATAGAAAAATTGGCAAAAAAATAAATGAAGCTACTTACCTACTGCAATAAAAATTAAAAAAAGTTTCTTAATAGAAATTCTTTTTGGACCCTGAATACCGATCCCGTCGCTTATGTTTCAAGTTCAAAATATTGATGAATTAAATTTCATTATTAAGATATCTCACATTGGTCAAGATATGGAAGAAGGGTTCTTCTTCCTTCCTCGTACTTCCATGACAAATTTCAAGGGATTAGGTATTTCAATGCTCGTTATGTAAATCGCCGGTACATAAGTAAATTAGGCATTTATAGGTACCCATCCTTGTTGCTGGAGCAAGTGCATGATACTAGACACTTGGAAGAATATATATATATATTTTCCCCTGAAGCTACGCATGACAGTGTCACATTTTCTAGAAAGGCTCTTGTCTTCTTGCAATTACACTTACTATACCCTTGGCTATTGTTCATTGAAAAAAATCAAACTGCTTTACTGATAGAGTAAAGGTACCTATGACTCCATCACCTCCTACCTATTACGTCCATTCAAAGTTCTCTGTCTTTCTTCGGTAAGGAAATTACTTTGCACCAATTCAACTGCGACAAAATCAGTTCTTTCCAAAATCAATGGTTGAAGGTATAAAAACTTAAAATGCTATCACCCATCGCATCATCTTGCTAGCAAGCACCCCATTCACTTGCCTTTATCATCTCCCTCATCCCAAAAGTTCGAATCAATAATTTATTTACCTACCCTTAAGTAAATGCCTTGGCAGATCGAAAAATTTAACTATATATACTAATCTATATATACTAATGGATTAGAAATGAAAACAAAGATTAACACTCACTTCTGAATATTTCGCTTGACGCGTTTTCAACAGACTGACTCCGCTCTCGGGACGATCTTGTCATCACGACGCGGGAGTAGAAGAGGGGTTGAGGAGTTAAAGGGAGGAGGGGGGAGGGGTTCCAGAAAAAGGAGGATTCAGCGGGGGCAGGTGGGTGGGGGAGGGAAGGATGAAATTAATAACTGAAGTATACAACAACAAAATCCCAAACAAAAACTAAACAAATGAGTTGAAAAATAAATAATTAATTTAAAAAAAAACTCGTTTTGACGTCATGCCACCAGGCTATTGACCAATATGTATTCAGTCCTGGCCGACGAAAAGCACCCAGGATCCACTCATACACTCTCTCAGAAACTCTCAATTCAATGTTAGAGGCATTCGGCAAGCAAGCCAGCACTCTGAAGGTGTAGCATTCAGTGAGAGAATTGGTACCGTGGGTGGCAGCAATCTCGGCACATTCTTCACTGGTGGCACGACGTATGGCCGATCTGTGATTGTTCATGCGCAGGCGTAGCGCTGTTGTAGTCTTTCCAAAGTAGAAAGCGTCGCATTGCCTACACATCAACATATACACCAAGTGCCTACTGTCACAATCCGCCGGAGGTCCCTTGGAGCGGTACTTAAAGTTTGTGTTTACAGTGGTGAAATTCGGCTCAGAGACTACCGTCTCACACAACAGACAACGCGCCTTGCGACAGGGGCGCTGTCCTGATTGAGCTTCATGTGGGGGAAGCCTCGAAAATAACTTATGAGAGTATATTCCCCAGTGTGGGGGATCCTCTGTAACATACTACAAATTGGTTCAGGAAAATTTCCCTCGTCAGAACGTTGGACTGGAGAATCGGATGGAGCTCCCTCAAAATCTCACTTATCTTCTGTATGCCTGCGAAATAGCGGGTGACAAAGAAAGGGCCTGTATGCTCCACAACATCCTCAGGGGGCCTGTAGACCACGTCCGCAGGCACAATCCTGTTGCTCAACTGTCTCTGAGGGTGTCCTCGTTCAAGGAGACGTTCCTCGAGTTCACTAAGGTATGACTCCAGACTAGACTGGTCACTGCCGGTGCCCTCTTGTAGACAATGACCTGGGATGGATTTCCTAACATGGGGGGGCATGGCTACTGGAATAGTGCAAGTACAGCTGAGCGTTTGTTTCTTTGTGGTGGACTCTAGTGTCTAGTGGCGAATCTCGTCTGATCTAATGTAATGTCTACATCGGAATGTAGCGGTTGTTCGAGAGATAACCCCAGGGCCGCCACATGGGGGGGGGGGGGGGGGCAAGTGGGTACTGTTGCCCCGGGCCCGGGCCCAGGGGGGGGGGGGGGGGGGGCGGTCCGGTCCTGTATTTTTTTTTCATAAAATGTTAAGCTGTTCCTCCCGAATATAAATCCGCGTTGACTGCAGGTTTTCCACACCTCTTTCTGGTTGACTGCAGGTTTTGAAGTTTGACTGGCAAATTAGGTAGGCCCGTAAATAAAGTATTTTAGAATTTTTAGGCCTACATAAAACAGAGTGTATTTCACTTGACGGGCCTGATTAGATTATATTTGATCTACTACACCAGACTGTTTATCTTAAACAGTTGCGATGATTGCGATGGCCCAAAATATTACTCTTTACCCTTTACCGTCTTTACCAGTAGGTACCACAAAGAACGCTATCCATCGCGTGGGAGTGGGACACTGTACTCTGTGGCTTGCTATCCACGCCCCGCCACCCCTCGCCCCATCATCACAACCGCTACCATACAATATAAGATATTGTACACAATATAAAACAATTATATTTTTGTAGATTTTTTTTCTCCAAAATTAATAAATGTATTCTTTCAAACATAATCATTGTTTCAATTAATTCCTTCAGCCATCTTGTATACAGAGACTTTCCTTTTTAATCCGTCCATAACATTAAAATAAAGTTAATTGTATGTGTTGATTTATGATTATATGAAATTTAGTCATTCATAATTTCTGCCACAATCGTCCAATTGAGGAGTGAGTAAATTGGAACTTCTCTGAATACGCCCTCTATTCACAAACAATTGTATTTAAAGTAGTTAAAATAAAAATCCTCTGACTGATTGGATATAGAATTTTTGTTTCAAGGTAATTTATGGCATTTTATGGTTTGTAATTGGTGGGTAATTACTAGAGTATGAATACTTGAATTTTCAATTCTTAAGTTACACTTTAATTTTGATTAAATGTTGAATAAAACGTAGTGAAGTAGTAAGAGTTCAGCCCCTCAAGTGTTCTTATTCAAACACTGAACCTTGGTAGGAAGTATAAATGATTTTTCGTTTGGTTAGAGAAGGTTTAATAGTTTTTTTTAAAACAATTATCATAGCCATCTCTAGTAAAAGTGGCGCGACAAAAAAAAAAAAAAAAGGGGGGGGGGGGGGGGGGGGGGGAGGCCCGTGGCCAGAATCTGGTCCCGGGCCCGACTTGGAGATGTGGTGGCCCTGGATAACCCATGTGAAGTGAACTGAAAAGGACGAGTTTAGTTCAGTCAACAAAGCATATATATACATAGCATAACATATATATATATTACTCATTTGCCTATTCGTTAACATTGTCCGATCGTTAAGTGCCCGAACAAGTTGAGGAAATGCATTCGCATTTCACAGCTGTTTGTCCACCTTGTTAATTTATGCCACCGGGCGCAGCACATTGGAGGTCGATACTAACTGCTCCAGCTGTACTCATCCATTCTCTTCTGCTGAATGCAAACCACTGTTCCATGTTTGCGGTCCTGAAGCGCTAAATTTCCATAAACGTCAGAAGTCAGAACCTTGACTGAGGTTACACACCTCTACAGGCGCTGTCCCTTTTTTGATGTTTGCCAATTCGCTACTCTCTTGGTTACTCTTGAATTATTTGGTTCATAATAATAATTTCTAAACTCCTTTTGCGCATTGTTGAAACGTTAGACATTACTCACTTCAATTTCTGAAGTTTCCGGTTTTGGTATGTTTCTTCTGGATAGTTAATTCCTTTTTATTTTTCTCCTTTAGCTTTGTGGTTCTTATGTCAAGGGATTCTATCGTTTCATGTTTTCAACTCATGTTTTGCTGGAAAACTAATTTTCTATTGTGCTATTTGCCATTTGGCTACCTGAAATCGCATTTCCTAGACGTTAATCTTGTTTTATTTTCATGACTACTATAATTTACGTTGTTCTTGAAATGTAATACATCATGTTTACATCACCCTTGTTGCCTGGTTCGCAGAATCTCTTTCATACCTACATTTCTTTCTTTTATTGCTCGCTAGGTAATTAGTTTCCTTCCATTTCTGTGCAGGTTCTTGGCAGCTTTCTGAAGAGGCTACCAACCGCCTTCACGTTGGATTGCTTGTGGGAATTGTACATCGTAGTGACTAGATTTTATAAACGTAGAGTTAGAAAAGGCAAGCGCTTCTTCAATAAGCTTATGATGCCTACGCAACTGCCTAACGACTCCGATATCACCGATATACGCGTGAAAACCGCGTATAATGGGTAAGTTTTCTAATATTTATTTTATAGATATAGCAAATTTCGGTAACTTAGTTCGGTTGGATGTCGACAAAACAGTTGGCAAAACCCCTAACTCTGAGGTGGCACCTGCTCCGGAATATTTGCTGTTCGACTAAAAGCAATATATTATATATTTTCTTCCACACTTAACTACCTACTAAGCTTCTAGAGGGCTACGTGACACCTCAAATATATGGAGTTACTCTCAAATTTTACTGACTAGGCTGATCTGGTTTCCTATCGGTTGAGAAAGAACGTGAAAACGACGAATTTGGCGCCAAATTGATGCTCATTTCCTTGATGCTGATCACCTTGAATCATCCTCAAGATAAATGTGCCTACCTATATTCCATATAGATATATCGGAGCTTCGTTCTCAGTGCGCGTTCTAATAGTTCTCAAACTCATCAGAACTGTGACGGGAAATTCCGGGGCGTTCCGGAACTTGTGGAACCGCGTTCTGCACTGCGAACGATTTCAGAACTTGGAAGTGGAATAACCTGTGTTGTTTGTAACCTCACTCAACTCGTGTTACCTTTGAGAGGAATCTAAGTTGAGGATCCTCAGGTCTCTGACAAGACTTGCAAAAGGACCCTACAGCCAGTAGGTCGCGGTAAAATTGCCATGTTGTAGTTGAAACACAGAGAAAATTGTCATTTTTTATTTTACAGAGTTAAAAATAATATTTCTCAAGAGTTGAGACACCGTGAAGCCCGGAGATGTTCACATATTTTGGTCTGCATGAAAAGTACGCATTTTAGCGAATTTTTGTAGGAAATGAAGCTACTGCAATGGGTCCAAAAATGTTTGAAAATTTTTTTCTTTGAAATCCGTTTTGAGACATTCTGAAACCAATTCTAGTATTTAACGCGTTTTCATATATGTATACACGCATGTGTCATTCCAGAAGATAACTATCCTTAGGATTGAGATAAAAATCCCTTTACTACTTACATTTCATTATTATTTGCTGAAAATCGATAAAAGCTCCCCAAAAAAGCTAAAATTCCCAAATCTTTTTTTAGTCGCAGATTATTATTTAGAACGAATTTTGTTGCCATAATGTTGGTTATTACGATTTCAAAGTGTTCTAATTTCAAAACTATGTACCTAACGTAATATAGGTACTAAGATAATTTACGAGATTCGCTCGTACGATCATGCTGCTAGACTGGAACTTTTTTTTGCCATACCTACCTTGCCATAAGGACCGAAGTGGTGATGGTAGAGGCTGCTGGCCTGAAAACGGTGGGCTAACTCTTCCACGAGCCCACGGCTTATTCTAAAGTGGTAAACGAACTCTTCGTCGTCAAACCTTGGCACGATTTGCTCAAAAACATTTGAGTTTCTTGGATGTAGACGAGATCCAACTATAACTTCGATCTCGTCCTCATCGTCTACAAACCACGGAACACCATCGTCGAAATTATCGCTATCTGTACTTGACGAGCTAGTTGACATTTCGAATTATAGAATAGTTTGGTAACGTATAGAGACTGAAAGAGAATGAAATGAAAGAAAGAGAATGAAGCTGAAATTGTTATGATCGATGAAGCGAAATAAAACGAGCGAAATAAAACGATATAAGGTTGTTTAATGAATAAAGTCGATGAAGACGAAAGTTGTTTATTCCACGAGATCCGAAAAATAGTGAAATGCGCATGCGTTAACTACGTCCTTGCGTTCGAGTTCTCACAGTTCCGAAAAAAAACGGGAACTGTTAGAACCGTTCGGAACTGGGTTCCGAAGACACTGCGAACGCAGAACTCGGCGTTCTTGGCGTTCCGGAACTGGGCGTTCTGGCACTGCGAACGACAAAACTCTACTGCGCTTGCCCAGAACCGTTCCGAACTCCCAGAACGCGCACTGAGAACGAAGCTCTAGAAATTTGTGGAGAAGCACCCTGGATATCGTAATGTTTTACACCGAGTTTCCTGTTTAAGCTAGTAGTGACGTCACTTGTGGGAGGATCTCGCCCAAGCAAAACGAGAGAGCTGCCACAGCTCGATACTGAAATTTTGAAAATTACCTTTAAATAGCTTTAAATTTAACTTTAAATAAGGATGTGAATTTTTCCCTGATAGAATAGATACAAAACCTCAGCTGAATAGAGGTAAACATTATGAAAAAACATATAAATATGTATTAAATGAAGGTGAGATACAATTATATGCTGTATTGGTAGTATGAGTGTGAGTCATCTTGAACATTCTTGAGTCTTTAGGCTGGTTTCACACTTATCTGGCTGCCCAGTAAACGGTTGTTGGATTGAGGAAGTACATTGATTAGGACGTTTCACATGGCCGTCAGCCTTGCAAAGGTCTAGGGGGAACCGGTAGTCCCAAGGGCTGTGGACGGTTGCTGGCGATAATATAGGAAGGCGGGGGGGGGGGGGGGGGGGGGGGGGATGAAATGTTTGTAAAAACAACGAGATGAAACGCCAGTTACAAAACTGATTACACGACTGCTGTATAAGTGTGAAAACAGCCTTATAGAAGCAACCAATGAATTAGAGTTTACCCCAGCCATAATTATGCGATATAAATACATATATGTATAAATGAAGAAGGATTTATTGTCTGACACAGAATTTCCGTAGATTTTGACCGATTCCCCAGTGCGTCTAAGGGGGTTACCATAGCAAAAAGGTTGCTCTTCCCTATGCTGATCAAATGTTGACTTTGCCAAATGCAGTTTTTGAGTTGCCTTAAATCCACCATCACTGTTACTCTGAATTCCGTTGATCGTAATTGCTTTGAGTAGGACTGCTATGTACAGTTCAAATCCACAAGGGGCTTGAAGGAGGTGGCTGTTCTTGCTTTCAAAGTACAATAATTGAAATATGGAATATGTCTGAACATAGCTATGCAAATCAGGTTACCTTTTGTTCATTAGAGACTAAACACAGAGCAGGTTACCTCTGCAGCTGTAGAAGCTGAGCTAGCTTTAGTGATGTGCTCCCTGGATAGCTGAATTTTCCGCAGTAGGAGCTTTTAGTTTGCTCAAGCGACCAAACTTCTTGCCTTTTGCTGAATGCCCATGCGCGACGGTGTTATGAAGTTTACACGTAGAAATTCTTATCCTCTATACCCACTTAACTATTTTGTACCCAAAACTGCTTCAAGAGTGAGTTGGCGTCACCTCTATCAATTCCCATGCAAGAAATATGATAATTATGTGATAGGTATGTTGGGTATCATACCTGAGTGTGTGGATGGGGCACACGCAGAAATAGCTTCTTTACCCACTAGACTGTTTTGTTGTTTTGGATGTAATAGCTTAACGACAGGTAAACAAAACAATAGAGAGTTTTTGGTGACCACTAACGTACCCTTAACGTCACCCTACCGTACCCAAGAGTACGTGACCTTGAGGGTACGTTAGCAACGTCGTACGTTAGAATGGCTCATTTAACGTCACCCGTTTGGGGACCTAAAGGCACACGACACCAGCCTAACCTTCCTGTAAATGTAACACTACTGGGCTCCTCAAAATTACTTGAATACTGGTGAAATAAATAATAGTAGTTTTTCTTTTCAAATGCCTCTTTACCAACTAATTTTGTTGATAGCGGGTAGGTTGAACACCCCTCAAACTTGGTTATTTTTCGTTTCAAGTCGCGTAGATAGAAACCGAATGTGCCATCTGAAGTCCGCCTCCTACGTCGCGCTTTACTAGCCTTCAATTCGATCGAAAAAAATCCGTTCTTTTGCGCACAGGCTCTATTTGGTCGATTAGAGCTTTGTTTTTATTATAATTTCACATATTTTAAATGAGGAACCTGAGTTTTAAGACTCTACTTCTTCGCAGTATTGTTCTTAGTTAGCCTGATCTCAGCTGTTTTCTCGTGAACATTGCGTGAAGTGCTGCCTCCACTGATGATTATCAGGTAAAATCCTGGTTCATTGTCATAGAGATGTATACTTTTTCATATTTCTTGATATATTACCCAACCGAAAACCCAAAAACATGAAGTTCATAACGACTAAAGACCCAAAAGTGCAACTAAATCGCGGTGTTTCCCACTTGAGGCTTACTGTCTTTGCGTTAAATCCATGCCTTGTTTACGAATTGAAAACTAACAATGAGAAACTATCCCGTATTTGTACTGAGATTAACATGAAATTCGAATTTAGGATTGAAAATCGGCATTTCACATCGAAATAAAGAAGTCGATTAGACAACCAGTAGACAACAAGATAGCTGGGAAAAAATATCGCGTTACCCAACCACCGTTAACGTGACATCAAAATTAAGGCAACCGTTCTCCCGGCTCCTTTTGGGTTAGCATGTTCGTTTGCTCCCTCAAGACTACGGTAACGGGTGACGTTGAGTTGAGGTCGCCAAAAACTCTCTAATGAAATAAGAGATATCCGTGATAACAGAGGAACGGGATAACCATCAGGTCATGCATAGCGCTAGTGGTGGTGTGCTAACAGCTCCTCTGATCTTGCAAATCAGTTATGAATTGAATCACGATTAGAAAAACGAATAATTATCTTACCGGAGATAGCAATGCATTGAAGTCACTTGAAGATGAACTCGACTGATCCTGCACTTTTCATGAAGTTCATGTTGATTTTGTAGAAAGAACCCACCTAGTGTGGAAAATTCGGAGTTGACTTGTGAGAATGGGGGGCGTTTGGAAGGGGTTGACAAGTTAGGTACTTCACACTATTGCTGCCCGAAGGTATGAAAAAATATTCCCATTGGATGATGAGAATGAATGACTATTTTCTGAAGAAAAAAAAGAAAAATGTTTAATCTAAAGCGATTTGAAGGTGGAAAAATCTTGCTTGAATAGAATGATCCTTGATGGGCCAAATATAAGACGTAGTTTTGTCCCTCTTCTAGCCATGGGTGGGTATTTTACCCAAAATTTGTATGTACCTTAGAGCGTCTTTTATTGTATATCAATCTTTTCGAAAGTGCATTCTACATATAATCTACGACATTGATCTGAATTAAGGTTTGAAAATATGAATATATCACTTCCAATAACAATACTGAGATTTCCTTTTCTGTCATAATTTAGGGCCCGTTCGACAAAACTTGGAAACTCCGAGTTTCCTTTAACCCTCTCGATTGATCGAAATTCTGGATAACCCCAAAATGTGTTCGACAAAGTCGATATCGGAGTGAGTTGCAATGTGGGATCGATTAGTGAGGGAAACTGAATGGAATTATAGTTTTAGCATAGATATACGAATAATTCCACGAGAATATGCAGTCTTGGCGACATTTTTGGCAACATTGTGATAAAACTGCGTTCCCACTACTGATGGGTGTCGTTACAAAAGTATCGATATAATGTATCGATACTGTATCGGGATGCAAGTATCGATATACTAAATATCGCTTGAGCAAAATATCGATATTCATAAATACTGAGTATCGATACCACATCCACAATATTGCTCAAGAATACGTCTTTCCCAACAAAAAATTTCAAACCGGAGTTTGAATTATTCATCTTGATGGATGGAGGTCATTGTACAATAAAGTTCATGGTTGAAGATATATTATCTGGAAAAAAATGATATTATTTTCATATTAAAAATTACTTTATTGAGTTTTTATCTAGTTACCTAGTTACCATCTTACCTAGTTACTTCCAGTTTCCATCTAATGTTCTAGAATGTGTTTGGAGCTTTGAACGTAAAACCTATTTAATTTCTTTAATATCATTAATATTTTGTTCAATATAATTTATAATATTCGTTGATTTTTTGTTGTTATTTTACATAATTTATAATATTCGTTGATTTCGATCGACTTCGAATTCGTATTGATCGCGAGTATACCTACCTACCGAAATCAAACTGTAGGTATCATCTGTTGCCATATCGGCCATATTGCTCGATATCATTGTTATCACGGCTAAACGGAGATTGGCAATTGGCCCATAGTCAAAGAAAGAAAAATTGAATTAAGTTTGTTAAAGTTGTTGAGAAAAAAATTCCCGATATTTCAAAATATCCGAATACAAGTATCGATACTCAATAATATCGGAAGGCACAGTATCGATACAAAAATATCGATATGCGGTGAAAAATATCGATATTTTAAAATATCGTGTATCGATACCCATCCCTAGTTCCCACTCCTCTACTGTGATAACACCCAAACAAATTATTTTATTTTCGCTGCACTAGGATTGTTTCCACTGCTGTACTGAACTGGTTCAGGTCAAGTTGTGTTTGCGCAGTGAAGAAGAAGGAGTAAGAAAAAGGCGTTTCCACAGTCCTCAAGTTCATACTCGGTGCGAGATAACTGGTGTTTCTGCTGCCCAAGCAACATGATCCGAACATGAACTTTCTGCTCCACCGTAAGACCAGGTGCAGCTTGTTCATCGCATGCGCTCCTTGAAACTTTGGATAACCCTATTTATCCTTCCTCAAACTTCTATAACCTTACATAGAACAACAGCAGAAGGTTGGACGTCAGAGGGCACAAAAACAGGGGTTTGTTTGCTAAAGTTCCGCTAACGTGACTCCATTTTCATGGATCTTCATGTATCCTTGGTTACTGCCCCGAACATGTCCTTGAGCGTTTCCGCTGCCATCTGAACTGAACAGCCATGGAGGGGCTCTGCTCTGAACTGATCCTGCTCCGGAGAAGCAGTGGAAACAAACCTACTGATGGGTAACTTTTAAGCTTGTCGTGACATTTTTGGCTGTGGTATTCTCGAATTCTTTGGTTTTAATCACACTTTGATTTACATGAGAGCTCTAGCAATAAAGCATAAATTTGGGATTTTAGAACCAATATTTAGGTACCTCAAGTCAGGTGAGATAATCGTTCGCTAGAGTCCAACCAACCAAGCCTGGAATATTCGAAATCGATCGATGAATGAATGTATGAGGATACATGTATGTTTCATAATTGCATTATAATTTATATTCTTTGGTAAATTGTGCTTAGCCACGCAAGTAGTTTGTTTTCCGAGAGTTTTTGTCATCATTTTGTTTCCGTCAGACCGGGACTCCTTGCCTTTTGGTGATACTACTACCTACTATTTGCCAAAACTTGGCTAATTCTTGAAAACATTTATCGATCGTAGGTACCTACTAAATTAGTCTCAACGTTCTCAGAATTGAATTTGTTTCACAATAATAATTGGAGATTGAACGATTTACAAACCCAAGGGTCATTCGTTTTCACTCGTGACATCCAAATTAGGACAACGGTTTCTGACAGATCGTGGTCGATGATACCTATCTTCGAAATCATAAGCATCATCTCAGATCATTCTCGTATCATCAAACATTTATTATTATAGTGTGAAAAAATAAGAACGGATTTAGGTAGGTTTATTCAGAAAGATCGATGTGGAGAGGTATCTTGGTATAGAATCAAGAAAATTGACGAAGTGTTGGAGCCATATTGTATTTTTTGCGCCCACACTTTCTTTACTTTGCCGCGCTTTCTCAACCAATAGGAAACGAGGTAATGCCACAGAGTCACGATAAAACCACACAAATCGGGGTGGTGTTGTGTGGGGAGGGTGCTCCTTAAAAAAATTTGTAGTATCAAGAAAAAAATCGATTATCGCATTTTGTCGAACGCCAAATTTGCTGGAACTCCGGAGTTTCTCCCGATTTTGAGGTTACCCAGTTCTGTCGAAAGGGCCCTTAGTATTTGCATTTTAATTATTTTCTTCTTTTTCCATTGATTTTTTTTAATATGATTTTCTGATGTCTTACTTTCTTGGATTCCGTTTTTTCCTTATTTCTCAAATGAGAAGAAAATTTGAGATTCTAAAATCATATTTGGTACCTACTTAATCGGTATATTAATATTATCCAGCGTACTTGTATCTGATCTGGTACATTTATGATACTATTTGCCTATGAAGAGATATGATATAAAATCTATACTATGTAGGTATTACGCAGGTATGCCTACTGTATATAAATAAATCTTCATATATATGATTGGTATTTGTCTCTGCAGATTGACTAAATACATTACGATTTCTAGTTTTAATTGGAAACTCAAGGTGATATCCATATTTTTCTAGGAGGAAGTAATCATTTCTCTCATCATTATTGTCACTGTCGTAAGAATACTTTTGTTTTGGTCTTTGAAATGTTTGGAGTGCCCACCTAGGTATATCGCTAGGTAGATGAGTTGGTGATTCCAATATTTTATTATTATTACTATTTATTTCTTTATTTTTAAAAGAAAAATCATGTATCATGTTGCACTAAAACACCATATAAAATGATGGAGCCAAAGTAAAATGAACAAAACCTAAATTAGCGTTTAATTGATTATAGTTATGTATTTAGAGTGTAACATTTTAATATAAGGGTGATAAAAAGTTCCCAATTCCTACTTGGAACTTCTAAACAAGTCGTTTATTGATGTTAAATAGTAATTTATAATGAATGATAAATTCCTGCTCGTATAGGAATATTCCTATCATTAGTGGTGGGTGTTTGTGTAGTTTGGTTATGAGTTTCATTTCCTAGCTCTGATGTGAAATTTTGTGGAAAGAAGAGAGAATTCGTCTTTATATATAATGAAACCTTAAGACTTTGGAGTTTGAGCGTGAAATTCATAGACAAAGCCTGAGTGTGCATGAATACTCGCCCTCCACAGACCGGTACAGATTCATTGTTGAGTGTGGTGATTCACTAGGCAGTTAGTTATGAGCACACTCAGATTAACCGAGTTCGTCCATGCACTCGGAGGGACACTCATAACTTTTTCAACCGTTGTTGGCAGCTCTGACAGCTGTATGGGAAGTTTCCCTGGTTTGGGGGGAAAGAGATGGGAATATTCCCTCTTGCATCCCGCACTGGTAGATAACTGTTCTGAAAAGGTTACTTTTTTTCTTTGTGTTTTGTGCTGTTATCCTTGATCCTTGTTGTGCTGAGAATTTGTGTATAGAGTTGTGACAGTACAAATGTGAGAACATTAGAAGGTCAAGATTATCAAGTTAGTTTTGGGGAACAGAGATGTAGTTGAAAATGAAGAGTCTGTTATAGGTATAATGAATCTATTGGACAAAAAGAAGATGTGACCCGTGAGGTTTTGGGCAAGCATCAAGCAATCATGTTTATTCTTTACACTCCTGTTTTCTTGGAATTATCATTGATTGTGCCTTATGAATGGAAGGTACCTACCTACCACCAACTCTTTCCACAAACCAAGATGAATTGGAAAAGCATGCACTACAAACTTGGTGTGCAGAGAAAATATAAAATTAAAAAGCTACTAGCATTTTCAGCTGTGGTAGTTATAGGAAAATCCTTCAAGATAGTTGTTCAAGATTGCCTCTTTCTCAAACTGGAATAGTCTGTGAAGTATTTCGTTGCTGATTGTTCTGTGTAACACTCAACTGGGTTCTGTTGGTCTTGTAAGTACCTTCCTACTATTTAGGTGTCTACACTCATGTGCCACTGTTCTTCAATAAGTTTAGTGTATTCATCGCCCAATTCGTCCATTGCCTACCATTCATTCAAATGTTCAAAATCCATAAATTAATTAAAAAAAAAAAAAAAAAAAACCCCAAACAAAATGAGCAAGGTATACTCTACTGTATTACCAGTACCCTATGTGAATAATAATGAAAGTTATCAGTTGACACATTTAAGTGACCTCCTGCGGTCACTCAGGATACTGTCCCATTGAGCTGAGGGTTTACCTCAACTCAACGCCATTTTTCGTTAATGAATCCCTTTGAGTGTGCATTGGAAAGCACCCTCAGGGTGAATCTCAAATCACGTCCATGATTCTGGTGTTGATAACAGCACTTCGCTTTCTTTCTTAATTTTTTTATTTTGCAAGTTTTCTACACTCAGCTTCACTGAGCCATTTTCTGCCATCCATAATTCAGTGACTGACAATTCCGTTTTCCAGACACTGATAACCCCAAAAACTAATAACTAAATTTAAATAAAATATAACAGTTGTTCATAGCAACGCCTCATGAAGAAAGTATTTTGGTATACAGAATAATAAAGTTCATAAATTTTGCGAAAAATATTCAAATAATATTTATTGCGATATTTTTATTTGGGAAATATTTTACGAGTAATTACTTATTTTAATAAGTCCCCTATCCTCTTAGATCTGTCTTCTAGGGCGCTTGCCCCCCTCTTGTTCCTGGCCTGGGTGACGTCACTGATACAGGTTTTAACAGATGACTTGCAAAGTTGATTTGTCAATGACTGGAGAAAAAAGTATGTCAATGGATTGAGTAGGGGAGTGCCTGTGGATACAAATTATTGTCAGGCGATGTGGAGACACTCTTCTTCTTTTGGTATTCCTAAAGTAGTATATCCCTCTTTTTTTATCCCAGCTAAATCTTGACAATAGGTTTTGGCCAGCATCTGAAGGATGGCTCCATTCTACATTATGCCTCATGGAGGTGGCTGATAATTCTTAGGGGGGAGAAGAAAAAGCTACTCAGATTCATGTGCTGTATGGGTTGGCATTGCAGGTTTTCTGTTGGAACCTGAGTTAGCTACGTCACCCCTTCAAGAAGCAATGCCTTATCATTCCATTATCTCTGTTGAATTGATTTCCTTCCTCCATGCCAAGTGGTGTGCATGGAAGTAACATATGTAATGGTCAAAGTTTCATCTGAATACCTTAAATACATTATCTGCCGCAACTGTATAGCATTTCTGAAAGTTTCAATCCAAACTGACAGGATCTAGTAGTTGCACATTTAACCCTGATGTGCAATTTTTGGGGATACCTAATGTAAATGATCATAGAATCACAAAATGGTCATCACAATCCTTGTGAAAAGTACAGATAATTCGTCGCCAGACGCTACCATTTGAAACCTTCCTGTGAATGGCTTTCTTATCAAATGTAGGGAAACAGTATTATCTTTGTGTTGAAAGTATTGAAGTTGTACTTGATTATGATACATACAAAACTTGTGATAATTCTAGGGTGTCCCATTAAGTCAAGTTAAGTGTCCGAGTATATGTTTTAAGCTCTGAGGGGCAGTCGAAAATTCTCATCCATTAGACCCCTCTTAACTTTACTCGTTCTACCATGCCTGTACGGTGAAAAAAATCACATCTTTGGTTCATTATTTTCTATAATGAACCTTTGCAATCGACCAACAAAAAAATTCCAGTCAATTGTAAACTATCAATTTTATGGCCAAGAAACTTGTTCTAAACAATATTCTGCTATTCAAGCAATGATTTTGGATTTGAAGCATTAGATGTAGTTTTTATCGATTTTTTTGAGCACTTATTAATGAAATTTATGTATTTTTCCAGCATCATTTTGTGGATACACTTTTGAGTGTTCCAGTTGATAGATAATAAACTTATAGTAGAAATATTGTGCTAAAAAATACAAATTTAACCAATTTAGAAGTTTTTTGGCCATTTTTAGTACTGCCTTTTTTGCCATTTTTAGCACTGAACTCCAGATTACCTTTATAAATGTTGTTTGTGTGCATATTTTGAAACACGCACAACCATTGAAGGTGAACCTGTTTATAAATGGGAATCTCTTACAGTGAATGTTCGTATGAAATAAAACCATTCCCATGCCTTTAAAAAAAATTAAAAGAACGAAAAATAAAAAAATTCTGCGTGCAAATCCGGTTCTTACGCCGAACAAATCAAGCATTCTTTAAGAAAGAATGAGTTCGTTGAACATCTCTTTTTTGAGTATGTACAGTAAATGGCTCAAATTTATTAAGTTCCAGTCATGTAGCAAGATCCTACGAGTATGACTGAATTTTCGTGAATTATTGTATTGCATAATGTTAAATAGTTTTAAAATTTGAGTTTTTTGAGTGCAAGAAATCTCCAGCAAAAGTAATAACAATTTATTGATTTTTAATAACAATTTAGTGCAAGAAATTGTTAACTATTCCTTTTATGGTAGAAAACGTATTCTCAATAATAATCTATTCATATAAAGGTTTTGAATTTTCAGCTTTTTGCAGTTTTTATCGATTTTTTAGCAAATTTTAATGAATTTTAAGTACATTTTTCAGCATAATTTAGTACATAAATTTTTGAATGACTTAATAAACTTTATTTGAGCAATATTCTACCAACAAATATATATTTACCGATTTTTAGGCATTTTTACTGATTTTTTTAGTACTTTTTTTGAAATTTGACCAATTTAATGTGCTCAAAAAGTGCTGGCCAACGAAATAATCCTTTCTTCTTGATTTGTTGGCGCAAGAACGGAATTTTTTCTCAATCCTAAGGAGAGTTATCGTCTGGAATGACACACACGTGTGTGTGCGTGAGAGTGTGTGTGTGTGTGTGTGTGTGTGTGTGAAAGCGTTAAACCCTAGGATTCGCTTCAGAATGCCTCAAAACGGATTTCAATAAAGAAAATTTTCAACGGTTTTGATTTTACAATTTTCCAAGCCATTGCAATAGCTTCATTTTCTACGAAAATTCGCTAAAATGTGCTTAGCATTTAAATAAAAATAGCGAAAACCGGCTCAAAATTGTAAACCCATGTTATTCAGAACATTACTTAGAAAAACTTCATTAACTATATACTATGAAATCAGAAATGTTTGCACTAAATTATGCCAAAAAATGTCATTAAAATATGTTTTAAAAAATCGGTCAAAACTTCGAAAACTTAGAAAATTGAAATTGGTTTGTGTCAATTATGAGAGGACATAAATATGAGGGAAAAAATTCGCTCAAATGGCCATGCTGCATGACTGGACATTTTTTCTTGGATGAACGTTTACTTCACAAAAAGTTGAGTGTTCACTGTGCAATCTTGAGTTTCTAGGGCAGCAAACACAGCGCGGGCTGGCGGGTTTGGTTTGTGGTGGGAGGGAGAACTAAAACTAGTTCCCTGCTGCATTGCATTAATCATTGGATGAAAACACTGACAGTGCTCCGAATCTCCCATTTGTTCCCACTGGGTGATATGGGCCTTGGAGGGCATACGGACCCAAATATACGGATACAAATCTTCACGCTACCCGATAAAATTCCCCATCCTCTTTGTTCAGCTATTCTAATAGACATGGCACCTTGCTTTGAGACTTAACTTCACAAGAGTTACTCCCTTCAGAGGCATAAAACATTATCCCACTCTCGTGCTCGACAAATTATGTTTAAGGTTGTTTTAATTCAATACAAAGAAAAAAGCATCTATTTTGCTGCTTGCTCTAGAAATTTTTCCATTTTTTTGATGTGAAAAGAAAGTACGGGGAAAATAGTCTATGGTACCTGAGAAATATCGTGAAACTCGAGAAGATGTGACATTGCCGGCAGGCCAGAGCCTCCATTGCACAGCTTAGCAACACTTTTGATTTCACCCCCTCGTCTGTAAGGTCGAGTCTAAAGCTAAAAACTATATAGGTCTTCTTTTCCATTCAACGAATTATGCTACGATAGAATCTTCACCGTTGCTGCTGTTTGAAGACAATTTCCCAAATATATCCATTGGAAGGTACACAAATAAAGACAATCAAACTTGATTCAAATGAGATTTTTGTAAATAAATGAACTTGTTTGAGGTTAGAAAGCTCTAGATATTTCATTAACCTCTAGTTATAATCGTTATCCAGCCGTCCAGGGACCAGATTAATTAAAACGCCAGATAAGGTTTAATTAGGGATTGGTAAACACCCCATATCGTGTTATCTAGGGGATAACACAATACCTTAGATAAATCCCCCTTATCCATTGGATAAATGTGATTGATGAACCGGCCCTTACAGTACTAGGCAGCTCTATAGGGAGCTTCGTGGGTTTTCAATTACATTTCTTATTGAGTGACTTTCTACTTTCCACCCATGTTTTACGTACAAGTATTAATTCGAGCGATGGTATTCGTCCATTAGAGATAGTTTTCCCACCCATGGTGATAGAAATAGCGTTATTGTGTTAATTCTCGATAATGTTAATTGAAATGGTAGAATGGGAAAGGAAACCTTTCCCTGGTGCTATATATTCCTGCATGCCAAGGGTATTATGGGGCTGTCATCGATTCATTGTTGGTGTGGTGTTGCCGTACGTTAACCTACAAATTTTTGAAAATTTCTGGTCAATTATAACAGAGTGTTATTGAAAGTAATAAAACAAGATACTCGTATTACAAATCTGTCCACCAAGAACTATGGGGTCCGCAATTAAGTTCTACGTAAGGCCTCTCTCAAAAAATGTTCTCAATAAATTTTGATGAGGGTAGAAGGGATTTCCTAGATAGATATAGTAAACCGTTTTTTACTTGAATCACCAGTATTTTAATAACATGTATTGCCTTATTTGAATCACATGTATAATCCTTAGCATGTGATCTAATAATTAGGTCACATGCTGAGGATTATACAAGTGAAGATACATTTAAGAAATAATTACCATGTTTATACGTTTGTGCTGGAATAGCAATTATTGCTATTCCAGCACAAACGTATCAAACATGGTAATTATTTCTTAAATGTTTTATAAAGGTATTATTTAACACAATCAGCTTCCATAGTACCGTAACTAGGTACTTTTATGAGCTAGTAAATTGTCACGTTGGCCTCTCTAGTTTTGGTAATTTTATCTGATGAATTTAGTTTGTCGAAGTGTAATTTCTTTCTGAAAATCCTGGCATTTGAGTTAGCATCTCTTTTTATACCTGTGAAGTATATACAGGGTGTCTCCTAGTATATACGTATATAATTTGCGATACGCCTAAACGTTATGGTTGAATTCCTCTTAAAAAGTTATGAACATCTCATCATGTTGAGAAAATAATCACGAACGAAAATAAAATTGTACCTATAAAACCTTGGGTTACAGTTTCACCCATATCCAGTTAAATTACAAAACCCTCGCTGGACTGTACGCCCAGTATGCTCTTTCTTGTGATATGATCTCTAACCTAAGTTCACACCACTATGGAGTGTTGGGGACGAGGTACGGGGGAGAGTTAGAGTCACTTAACCCACTTGAGGGTGGGGTTTACTGGCCAGGTACGTCATCAGGGTGATAGAGACAGTGTTTTTTGCTAGGCCAAAACTGTCGCATTACCTCATTTTGGTTCTTATCCATTTCTCCTATTCTCTGTCACCCATCGCATGTTACTTGTATATGTATTGTCTATTGATGTGCAAAACAAGCATTGAGTCATATTTTTACCCACCTGTTAACTTAACTTAATTATCAACAACCTTGGCTAGCTTACAGAACCCTCCCTGGACTATATGGCCCAATATGCTTTATCTTATGATATCATCCATAACCTAGGTTCACACCCTTACCTTCTAAAATTTCCAGGAAGTCCTGATGAATTTTTTACAATATACCTATAATAATAAAATCTTGGTAAGGAGTTATAATTATATAGATCTTTGATCTTTCCATTCTCAACTCATAACTCTTGCAATTCGCCAGAATCGCTTAATAGTTATGGCTTCAGACCATAAGTCATACCATATTTAAGTTTCATCTTGTGCATATGTAAAAGAAAAAACTAATATAATGAAGTGACGAACTGGTATCCCAACTACCCAAGAAGTCAAACAAAAATGCGAAACGGAAGTTAGTGAAAAACGTTGTCTATTTCCACGAAAAATAAAGAGTTACACTGTTAAATCGATTTCGACGGTTAGGCCATCATCAGTAACAAACAATAACTGAAGATACATTAGAAAGGACACAGCTTTTATAGTAACAGGTGAAGGGAGATTGAATCCCATTGGTCAAGAGAAAGGAAAGGGGCAAGAGGTACAACCAATGAAGTGCAAACAAGGTGACGGGGGATTATAGCTAATTAGATGAAGTGAAAGGGGGAAATAACTAAATATGGTTTCAACATTGTGAAGGGATAATTCCAAGCTTTATAAAAACGGACCTATTAGTGGTGAAATATATTGAGGTATATCCTCATTTAAACATTTACCAGATCTGTCACTTTTGATAATTTCGAATTTTTCAAGTACATTCAACATACCTCCCTTCGGACAAAAATGAAGAAATTCTACAAACTGTTTATCTGTCAAATCAAAATTGTAACTATGATTGGATTCCTTAAGATGTTTTGCAAATGTAGACTTACCCTTATTTTCCCTGAAATCATCCTGATGCTCGTCTATTCTTTCCCTGAATTTCCTACCAGTTTGACCGCAATATTCGTAGCCACAAGAACATTTTAGTTTATAAACCCCACTTTTATCCTGAACATTAATTTTGTCCTTATCAATGTTCAAAATCAATGTTCAGGATAAAAGTGGGGTTTATAAACTAAAATGTTCTTGTGGCTACGAATATTGCGGTCAAACTGGTAGGAAATTCAGGGAAAGAATAGACGAGCATCAGGATGATTTCAGGGAAAATAAGGGTAAGTCTACATTTGCAAAACATCTTAAGGAATCCAATCATAGTTACAATTTTGATTTGACAGATAAACAGTTTGTAGAATTTCTTCATTTTTGTCCGAAGGGAGGTATGTTGAATGTACTTGAAAAATTCGAAATTATCAAAAGTGACAGATCTGGTAAATGTTTAAATGAGGATATACCTCAATATATTTCACCACTAATAGGTCCGTTTTTATAAAGCTTGGAATTATCCCTTCACAATGTTGAAACCATATTTAGTTATTTCCCCCTTTCACTTCATCTAATTAGCTATAATCCCCCGTCACCTTGTTTGCACTTCATTGGTTGTACCTCTTGCCCCTTTCCTTTCTCTTGACCAATGGGATTCAATCTCCCTTCACCTGTTACTATAAAAGCTGTGTCCTTTCTAATGTATCTTCAGTTATTGTTTGTTACTGATGATGGCCTAACCGTCGAAATCGATTTAACAGTGTAACTCTTTATTTTTCGTGGAAATAGACAACGTTTTTCACTAACTTCCGTTTTTAAATGGGTTTCCACAACTTCGTCGCGAGTGATTTAGTTCGTAAAAATGCGAAGATAATATAAGTAACTCGACACAATGGTTATCAGTAATATCGCTAGCAGTTGACGATCTGGATCTATACTCTTCACAATTCAGATATGCAATAGCACTGCGGTATGGCCATGAACTGACAAACCTACCCCAACAGTGCAATGGCCGTCGGCTCTCAGTGGACAGCAACCATGCTCTCAACTGCATGAAGGGAGGGCTGGTCAAAGGAGGTCACGATCTCATCTCATCGATGTGCCCTAATGGCAAGTATGGCATGGAGGGATACCACAACAGAACCAGTGCTTCAGGCAGGGTTAGTGGCAGAAATGTATGGGGTAAATCCATGAGTGTGGGATCTTGGGAGGACAGCGTACTTCGATACCCGTGTTGTAAACGCTGATGCCACCTCTTACTATTCACAAGGATGGAATATCATAGCCAAAAATGCAACCAAAGCCAAACACACGAAATTGATCGGGCAGCTGAAGATGCATTTGGCTCATTAACCCTTTGGTTTGTTTCCTGTGAAGGAGCAATGGACCGAGAATACGAATGCTTCCTGAAATATTTAGCCATCACTCGGTCTGACATGTCTCCTAAACCGTTGTCACATACCACACAATGGGTGCATGTGAGACCCGGTTAGCCTTAATAAAAGCAATGGTGATGAAGGTACGTGGGTCAAGACGGAGAATACGATGCCTAGGTCTCGAAGACGGGACACCAACACCACCTGCAATATGATTCAGAGACACCAAATCACAATGAAAACTTCTAGCCATTCCCATGCTTACAAGAAAGGAGTTGAAATATATCTTTTGTTAAAAAAAAATCGTACTTTATAGATTTTAGGTAACAATTAAGAAATAAAGCTTTTGTAACATTATTTTGATGTGAAAGTAAATTTGGTTGAAATGTATTGAAAGTAAATAAGGTCTGGTGGAATGTCATCCGTTTAAATGGTATTCACTCTCGTCAACTTTAGGTGTGCGGTCTTATTTTAACTTGGTTCTATTTCTCAGTTGATTGCGGTATTCAAGTACGTACCTACTACTTTTTTTACTAGTAAGTAGTGTTAAATTTTCTAGCTGTATGTGATCAAGTTTGCAGGACCACATCAATACTCCAAATGGTGTATTTCTTCATTTGAAGGTAAGTGCTGTTCCACTTCATTTTAATCGTGTAACTAAAATCTTTCTGGATTCCTTTTATATTCTCCATTAGAAAACTTCTGGCTAGCTTAGTATAATAGGCAGGTCATTAGAGTGGGCTACCTGTGATAATCGTTCCCATCTTTTCACTGTCTTAGAGAAAGTAGACACCAAATAAAATTGTATTAATAGAGGGAGAAAGTATTAACGAATAAAAGAAAGTCCGAGCTGTGGTTAGTAAGGATTTCAACTATCTACCAGCTTTACCCACTCTTTAGAAGTCACTTGTTCTCCCTGCCATAGCAGATGCCTCAGCGGTTTTGAATTATTACATTATTTTGGAGTATTATAACTTATCATATTACTATATCAACCAACTTGAACGAATTCATCGTGGGTTTTTGCGTTATGTTGTATTATCCCTCTATATTCATTAAATTAAATTGAACTCATTGAGGGCTGCATAACCCTAATACCATATGTCGGCTTTAAGGGCCCCTTACACATCCCGTTCCCGACCTTCCTTTTCCGTTCCTGGTCCTGACCTCCTTGCCACTAGTATCCTTTCTCGTCGACAGAGTGTCATATTTCCATGACCCTTACTTTGGCGCCCGATTGTGTATTACTTTTTTTAAAGTTATAACAAACATTGAATTTAATCATGATACTAATTGGGCAGGGGCGAATTGGGTATCAGGGTGAAACCTGGAGAGAGTGGGGGTTGGCATTTTTTTAGTTTAAAAAATATGAAACAAGGATGAGGTTTAGTTCCTGGGTAGAGGCAATGGAGCACAATCCTCCAGGTTTATGTCCATCGTTTCGGAGTTCGACCAATTTGCCCCGCTATGTAGTGGTCGTCTGGAGCTGCAGAGTTTGTGGGAGATTGTCGCGTATTATTGTCAGTTGTAATTTGACCCTGATCCATCCAGCAACGTGGATGTAGAAGGCGGCCACCGTGAGTACGAGGACACTGCTGTACCACATGATAGAGATTCTCATTTTTACCCCGACAGGCATGGCAAAGGGTGTCGGCTGTCCCGCGACTACTCCTCGAACACCTCACTGAGGTGGCTAAAGTAGCCACCCGGACGGCGTGAAAATGGCGATAGTCGCGGGCCCCAATGCCCTCTGAAGCCCATTCCACCCACTAGGAAAAAATGGGGGATTCAGAGCACTGTCGGAGTTCTTTACCATCTACTGACTCATGTAGCTCAGCAGCGAACTCAGCAGATGAGCTGGGTTTTGGACCAGTTGGTGTTGCTCTGTCGCACCACAACAACTGCTGCCTGACAAAGTCCAGGTCAGCAGCAGTGCGGGCGAGCTCCTAAGGGCAAGCAGGCGCTGGTGGCGTAAATATGGGAAGCTGGTTGAGAGAGAGACAATACCGAGCCCACCGGCCTTGGCCGGTGCGTGAATATAGGCACTTGGGACACCAGGTGGGAAGCCTAGCCAAGAGCGCACAGCAGAGCGAACTTCACGATCTAACTCAAGCAGCCTCCCCGCAGTAAGCCTACCAAAGACTAGCCCATAGGTTAGCTTTGGCAGTAAGTACGTGTGGAGTTCCACAACATAGGAGTTCTACGCCACTTTAGTTTGTCCATGAGTCGGTCCATATCCATTGCGGGTGCGAGGGCTTGGAACGCTCTCCCTGTGGCGATTCGTTGCGCCCCTTCATTGGGTGTCTTCAGGTCAGCAGTCGAGCGCCATTTCCTTACCAAGCATTCTAACTAACTTCTACAATCCCCCCAGTCGCACTCTCTCTCTCCCTCCCCCCCCCCCCTCTCCTGCCTATTTCTCACTCTTGTTTCATTAATTTATTTTCTTCTTCATTTATTTCTCTTATTTTTATTATATTTTCCATACATCTTTTTTTTTTCAACCTTTGATTTATCTAAGATAAGAAACTTATGATGATACTCAATAAAGATTATTATTATTATTATTAATTGAGCAATTATGACGTTTCACGCTACTTCTTGATTTACTCTTTTCCGCTATGGAATTTTTCAAGATCATTTAAAACTTTTCAATGATCTATACATTCATGATACTTAAACGAGGAAGCTATTGGCCACGCCCAACTTGGCAGAAGTTGTTGGCTATAACATTGGATTTTAGAAATTTCTTTGCACTCAAATCGCTCAAATTTCAGTACAATTCGTTGAATCTCTATACGATAAGTACCTACTAATTCACGAAAATTTGCTCATGACCGGAACTTTTCTATTCCTCATGTTGTCCAGTAAACGAGAAAGTCCCGTGAAATTGTTAGATATACATTTTGCAGCAGAATATTACTTTCCTCCATACTAAGAAAAATCTAATCAACAATGAACTAGAACATGAAAATTTTGTATACAAAATTGTGGTGAAAAATTGTACTTGAATTTCATTAAAATGTGCCATAAAATCTGTACACACTTTTTTTTTAATTCTAAAATTGGTAACTGTGTATTGCGGATTTTTCCCCACTCATTAATAAGCTTATTTTATTAAAAAAAATAAAATTAATAAAAGGCTAAAAGCCCGTTATCAGAAATATTCCGTGACATACCGCGTTAACATTATCAGGGCAGGTAAAGTACTTAATTTTGACTCGATACCGAAAATTTGCTCAAGTGGTCATGGCAGGAACTTTTCCATTCGTTACGTTGACCCGCGAACTATAAAATCCCTCGACATTGTTTGATATATATTTTTTAACAGAATTTACTAAGAGAAAGTTTATCAACTATGAACTAGAACTTGAAATTTTTCCGCACGAAATTGCGCTGCAAAAATGAGCTTACATTTCAATATAATGTGCCTTAAAATCTGTTAAAACTGTGAAAAATTCTTTGAATTTCTAAATTTGGGAGATATGTATTGCAGAATATTTTTGAGAGTATTTTAAAAGCCATTTCAAAGAATTAACTGTTTCTTGGCAGACCCAAGTACCTACTCAAATTTGACAAATATGAAAAGAAAAAACTGAAATTCGTTCAAATGATCATGCCGTATGACTGGAACTTCTAGAAAATACCGCGAAATTGTTGGATTTAGGTACTAAATAAATTAACTAAAACAGAAAAATTTGTCGCACGAAATTGTGCTGGAAAAAATAAAATAGAATAAAGTTATTAAATTTCAATATAATACGCCATAAAATATGTTTAAAGTGCGAAAACTTGTTTGAATTTCTGAAATTGGTAGATAAGTACGTATGTATTATGGAATATATTTTTAAACCATATTTTAAGAATTAACTGTTTATGACTGACTCAAAAACCTACTCAAATGTGACAAATATGAAAAAAAAAAAAAAACTACGAAAATTCCCTCGAATGGTCATGCTGCATATCTATTCTAGTCCTGCGAACTAGAGAGTCTCGCGGAATTGTTAGATATTCATTTTTAGCAGAATATCACTAAGAAATAGTTTATGAACCTAGACCATGAAAATTTTTCGTACAAAATTTTTCTAAAAAAAGTACTTAAATTTGATTAAAAAGTGCCATGAAATCTTTTAAGACTTTTAAATTGATATGTATTGCGGAATGTTTTTGCAAAAAATTTTTTTGCCTCTTATTTATAAGTTTTTTAAAAATATATAAGTATATTTTAAACAAAGCTAAAAACCTATTTCGCAAAAATATTCCGGAGTATATTTTTAATCATACCTAATAGTTTCTGGGCGGACAAAGTACTCAATTTTGGCTCAATATAAGTTGACAAATATGATGAGAGCAACTTCAAAAATTCGCTCGTGGTCATGCTGCATGTATTTTTCTATTCCTTCCGTTGTCCCGCGAACTAGAAAATCCCGCGAAATTGTTAGATCTGATATACATATTTTAGCAGAATATTACTATGAAAAAGTTCCAGTCATGCACCATGATCGTAAAGGCGAATTTTCGTAAATTATTTTATTGTACAATGTTAAATTGTTTTGAAATTCGAGCTTTTTGAACTCAAGGAATTGTTAACTTAATTTTATGACAAAAAAAGTATTCTAAATAATAATCTCCTATTCAACTAGAGGTTTTGAATTTTTAGTTTTTTTGCAGTTTTTATCGATTTTTTTAAAGCAAATTTTAATTCATTTTAAGTACATCTTTCAGCATAATTTTGTACATAAATTTTTGAATGTTCTATTTTATAGTTGATAAACTTTATACCACCTTCACAAACCAACTACCCTCCCAAATTTATAAAAACCTTATACTTTTTTTAAAACTTAGTTTGAGCAATATACTACAAAAAATATAAATTTAACGGTTTATAGCCGTTTTCTAGTCAATTTTAGCGATTTTTTCAGCACATTTTTTTGAAATTTGACCAATTTAATGTGCTCGAAAAATGCTGACCAACGAACTCATCCTTTCATTTAAAAAGCTTGATTTTTTGGCGCAAGATCGGAATTTTTATCTCAATTCTAAAGAGAGTTATCGTCAGGAATGACGCATATACATATATATGCTTCTACTGTACTATTTGACAAAGGCAAAAGCCGAAATATCATAACTGTGAGTTTTTCCTTGTAATTTATCTATATGCTATATATTTGCTATTTTTCTCCGCACATGTGTGCCAAAGTATATATATATATACACCTACATACGAAAAAGTGTTACACTAGGATTTGTTTCAGAATACCTCAAAACGGATTTCAATTAAGGAAAAATTCGAAAGTTTTTATTTTAAACATTTTAAAATAATTTTAATACGAAAATTTGCGAACTAAACTACAAAAACTCGCTCAAGTGGTCATACTGCATGACTTTTCTATTCGTTCCGTTGTCCCGCGGCGTTCCCGCGGGATGAGGAAGCCCGATCCGTTGGAAAGGCGGGTCCCGGAGACGGTGAAGGGAAAGTGACGGCGGGGAGGGGAAGATGCTTCCCCACCTTCCCCTCCCTCCCTTTACCCCTCCCTCTCCTTCACCGCCTTCCGGAGCCTCTTTGAAAATTTCGTTCGAGATAAATAGGACAATAGGAGTGTGCGCATGCGCCCCAGCCTTCCCCCCTACTTAAAATAGAACTGGGACCCCGTTTGTTGCCCGACCCTTTGCGTCCGCTCGTCCCGTGGCAGCCAACAGAGAATAAAATGGCCGCCATTTCTGAAGTGCATTTCTCTTGCGCAATAAAATCTCCGCCACTGAACGGATTATAACCCATTTTACAGTGAAATTATTTGGTCTACGCCGTTTTTCCAGTTGGAAATGACCTTATCCCGCCATTTACACGATCATTCGCCCTTTTATCTGACTTTACACTGAACTCTTTCAGATTCGAATTCAACTTTTGGCGGGCACATTTTTAAAATTTTTACCCCTATCCTAAATGATTTTGTCACCAAAACCTCGAAAAATATTCTAACAAGATAATTCAAACAAGTAATATATGTTTTTGGACGTCATTTTCCTGATATCATTCTTTTTTTCACCGGAGAAACTTTTCCGTTGGCAGCCATGAAGTTAACCTGATTCCGATGCTGTCAGAAAACAGAACGCTTTACGTTTTGATGCTCCTATATATTTTGTGTTATGATGTGTGTTGTGAGTGAATTTCGTGCAAGTTCTTATAATATTGAGACTCAAGACCAAGTAGGATGCTTCCGCAAGAAGATGGGTTGAATCAGAGTATGTTTTTTGGACATGTTTTCTGTTAAATGCATTATAATGAACGGTGAAATCCCAAGTGTGCCAATAACTACTTTGGCTGGTATTTCTAGTCTCAGCGACTTATTACCTGAAATGCCACTACCCTCTCCGTTGCCACAAACGATGGGAAATAAGTCGTTATTGTTTCACCCAAGAGTTGCAGAAGAAGCGAACATTTTACTTAGTCTGAAAGACGACACTCTGGTTCCGCAGTTAGCACAGTCTCTCAGTCAGACGTCAGCTATAAACATAGAGTTGAAAGATAACTATGCAGCCAGCGAATGCAATAGTTTGAACCAAGAAACTATGCCGGAGCTTCTTAAAAGCATTTTGTTGCGGGATCCAAGAGTTTTCGACGGAGTTTGTGCGAATACGGCAGCTCCTTGGAACCCGCCTGGAATCATCCACGGAGTGGCGAATACTTCTGTGATAACTCCAGTTGTTGATGGTAAAACCATACCCAGCAATAATTTTTCGAAACACGTACCATATGAATCGACAGACAACAAATTTTTGAGCGAAATTCAAAAAGATTTGTTAGCGGATTTCAAAGAGAAAAATTTCGAGTCGTTTCTCTCTAGTTTACCCACTCCATCGACGAGCGGTATCAGTGTTAACGCCGGAGCTTCTGGTTCTGGAGTTTCTGTGAATAAATTGAATGATACTAAAGGAAGCAAACAACCTTCACCACCAAAACAGCATGAGGTTCCACCTGTTGTGAACACGAACCGTGGAGTGATTCAATCTCCTGCGACTACCAAGCCACAAAATTCCGATAGCAAAACTCCCGATAAAGTAAAAGACAAACAGCCGAGTACTAATAAAACTCCAGCATCATCAGTGCCTTCCTTTTTGTCCACACCATCTTCCAGTACGCCTCCCAGGCCTCTTCATGTTGATAGGATTCAGAACGATTTCTCCGCTAAGATTGCTGAGTGTTTGATTAGTCAAGGTGTTATAAAAAGAACCACAGACCCATCTGCATCAGGCGATAAGGAGAACAACGACGCGAAAGAGGTCAGTGAAGTCAATCCCCAAACGGAAGAAGCTGATTCCGAAGTTGACAGTAAGTCTGGGGCCAAGTTGGACGGTAAGCCAGTTGTACGTTTGAACAGATTATCTAAAGAAGATCAAGCTATGATGCAAAAAAGTTTGAAAGAATTCGCGGAAAACAAACCTGGCCTCGCTAATAAATTAGGCATCACGAAGCCCAATTCAGAGAAAGATTCCACTTCTGAATCAGAAGATGAAGCTCCTAGAAGTAGAAGGAAGATCTTCAAGGCTCGTGAAAAGGAGAGGGCATTACAAAGGAAGAAAGACAAAGACAAAATTAAGGAGAAACCCGATCAGAAAGATTTGGACGATAAACGAAAAAAGAGATTGACCAGGTCTGGGAATGATGATAAGGTTGTGGAAGATGAAGAAGAGGGGTCACCTCCTCCATCCGCCCCCAAACACAAGTATCGAAAAGTCGAGAAGAAATTGGTTCCTGTTTTGGAGAAGTTGAGTGTGGATGAGCTTATGGAGACCAACACGTACCAACGATTCAACAAATCGATCGAGCGGATTTTTGAAGATGTGGAAGACGTCGATATCACCGCGGACGTTGGGGATGACGGGGATTGTCCCAGTGAGGCCTTAATTTCCAAATATCAGCTCCAAGATTTGTGCTCTGAGGCGGCTAAGCTGAATAGTCTTGGTGCCATGGAATCTATTCCCTCTGGTAAACTCATCAAACTCCTCACCATCTTAGAAAGGAACATCAGGGACGGTGCCAAGGTGTCTCCGATTTCGGATCCCAACGACGACGAAGAGGAACGTAGGCTATTCATGGAGCTGGCAATGGACAGAGTCATGAGAGCTGTCGACGCGTCACTGACTGCACTGTACATTTTGACTGCACCCAACATGCACAAACAGGTATACCTTGAAGATGTTATTGATAGGATTATAATTTTTACTAAATTTCAACTTCATAATACAATATATCCTGCCTATGATCCTGTCTATAGAGTACAAACTAAGGATAAGGATGGGTTCGTCACCCCTGGTCGAAAAAAACGGGGCAATACCAAGGAGGTTAGAGAGAAAACAGTACTGACCCTATACACAAAATTGACAGAAGTAGTTTCACTTTTGGGCGAGTTGTTGAGTATACAAAGGTTAACTGACAATTCTGTCTTGCATGCTTCGTCCATGGGTATATCTCCATTTTTCGTTGAAAGGGTTAGTGATTTGCAACTAGCAGCTTTAAAACTCGTCACCACAATTTTTGCTAAGTATGAAAAGCATCGAAAACTACTCCTAGACGATATTTTGGCTTCAATGGCTCGGTTACCTAGCAGTAAGAGAAGCCTTCGCTCATATCGCCTTAGTAGTGAGGAGTACATTCAGATGTTGACAGCTCTTGTACTTCAGCTAGTACAGAGTATGGTAGAAATACCTCCTAATTTAACGCTGAAACAGCAAGACACTACTGTAGATCCTGACATAGTTATTGTGGGCAAATTTAAGGCTGCCAGAGCCACTGCATCTAATTTTTTGTATGTTTTTCTTGCCAAATGCAGTAGCAAGTCTGAAGAAATCGACTATCGCCCTCTTTTTGAAAATTTCGTTCAGGATCTTTTGACAACAGTCAATAAACCCGAATGGCCTGCTGCTGAGTTAATGTTGAGCGTGTTAGGTAATCTGTTGGTGAACAATTTCGTTAACAAATCACTTGAAATGTCCCTTCGAGTTGCGAGTCTTGATTATTTAGGAGTTGTAGCTGCACGTCTCCGTAAAGATGCTGTCACTTCTCATTTGAAGGTCAGCACGATTGACCAAATAATCAAAGATATAAAGTTGGAGGAAATTAAAGATGATGAGGGGCAGGCTAAAGGGGATATCAAACCCGTAAAAGATGAGGACGAGAGAACACAATTTCTTCATCGTGTACTCCTTGACTATTTGGCAATCAGGGGTCAAAATGAAGCTGTCCTAGGGCATGCTCGCCATTTTTACATCGCACAATGGTATCAAGATGTCACTAACCCAACGGCTACGCCTCAATCAACATCTCCTTCCAAAAAGCCAAAGAAACCCAAAAAGAAGAGCAGAAGGAAGGTCGAGTCGTCAGAAGATGATACGACTACTGAAGAGGAAGAAGATGTAAAAGAAGAGAATCCTTTAATAAATCTCAAAGAACAAAAACTGAATGATGCTAAAAAACAGTTCTTTTTGAACAAAATTAAACCTTTTAGTGATGATGGCGATGGCAAGAAAACACAAATTTTACAGACTTATATAGATTATTCTAGTGCTGAACTCATCACAAGATATTTAGCTTCTAAGAGGCCATTTTCACAGAGTTTTGATGTGTACCTAAAGCATATCCTGAAAGTGCTCACCGAAACTTCTGTGTTAATCCGTACCAAGGCAATGAAATGTTTAACATCTATTGTGGAAGTTGATCCAAGTGTACTGGGCTTGAAGGAAATGCAGCTTGGTGTCAGTCTCTCGTTTTTGGATCATTCAACATCAGTTCGAGAAGCTGCAGTTGATTTGGTTGGAAAATTCATTCTCAGTCGACCAGAATTGATACCAAAATATTATGATATGTTATCAGCTAGGATCTTGGACACTGGTGTAAGTGTGAGAAAGAGAGTGATCAAAATACTAAAAGATGTTTGCCTCGAGTGTCCTACTTTTCCCAAAATACCTGAAATTTGCGTTAAAATTATCAGGCGAGTAAATGATGAAGATGGGATTCGCAAACTAGTCTTGGAAGTTTTTCAGAATATGTGGTTTACCCCAGTGAAAGAAAAACCCACATTGGATGCTGAATCATTAGTTAGGAAGGTGATGAACATTACTGACGTTGTTTCAGCTACAAATGATATGAGCATGGAATGGTTTGAACAGCTTCTTCTCAGTTTGTTCAAACCTAAAGACGATGCGAAGGAAGACGCCACTGACCGAGCCAAAGGCCCAGTTGAAGTACCAAAAACCATTCTTGACGCATGTCGACAAATTGTTGATTGTCTCATTGAAACTGTAGTAGGACTTGATGGTCAAGGGGAAGATTCACAGAGGCTAGTATCCTGCATGCTCCTTCTTTATCTCTTTGCCAAAATAAGACCTCAACTCTTAGTTCACCATGCGACTGTACTACAGCCATACTTATCCCTGAAATGCAAAACTCAAGGAGATTACCAGATAATTAGTTGTGTTGCTCGAACTTTGGAGTTGGTCGTTCCTCTGATTGAACATCCAAGTGAAATGTTTTTGGCCCGACTTGAAGAAGATTCTGTCAAACTGATGATGCAGCAGGACCCATCTGTTGTATTGAGCTGTGTTTCATGTCTTGGTTCAATTGTTAACAATGTCACAAGGAATTTTGCTCTCATACGAGATTGCCTCAAAAAGTACCATGGGTTTCTAACAAGTTACAAGGGTGTTCTAGAGGCTGGCAACAGTACACCTGAACATATTCTACGTTGTAGACCAGGATTTCGACGATCCTTGTTTGTTGTTGGATTATTACTGAGGTTCTTCGATTTTACTGATCCTGAAGTTGTGGGGGATCTACCTCCAAGCATCAAGGACGATGTTTTTCAAACGTTCCTGTTTTTCCTGTATAACGACAAGGAATCACAGCACTACACTTTAAAAGCTGTAGGGTCGGTTTGCATTCGTCATTATGAGTTGATGTTACAAAATGAATTGAAAGGATTGTACCGTTCCTATCTATCTGATCTCAATGCCCCCTTGCAGATGAAGATTCAAGTGCTCAATAATATTGAAAACTATCTACAAGAAGAAGAACGGAAGATGATCAAGCAGGACTTGGAATGGGCCAAAATGTCAAAACAGGAAAACTTGAAAGAGATGGGTGATGTTACCTCTGGCATGGCAAGTACAGTAATTCAAGTGTTCTTGAAGGACACTCTGGAATCGTTCATTCACCCACACTCCGCTGTAAGAAACGCAGCGTTGAAGGTGATTCAACTAATATTGGCCCAAGGTCTTGTGCATCCAGTGCAAATGGTCCCTTACTTGATCAGCATGGGTACTGACGATGATAGATCTCTCAGCATCAGTGCTGACAAACAACTGCAAGAAATTGATAAGAAATATCCTGGTTTCATTCACATGAAAGCTCAAACTGGAATAAAACTGTCTTACAAGCTACAACGCATGCTTCAGAGTGTTGATGTTGTTCGTGGTTTCAGACTAAAAGAAGGAGAGCTACCAGGAGCCCTGAATGCGTTCCTTTATTCCTTATTGAGAACAAAGCAACAAAGACGTGCCTTAGTGCTTTCAATTTTGAGGCAATTTGACGAACAGTATAAGACATCTCTCACTCAAATGTTGTATTTGGCCGACAACTTGGCATATTTCCCTTATCAGGTTCAGGATGAGCCACTTTTCATCATTCATCATATCGACATTATGCTGTCAGTTACAGGAACAAACTTGCTCCAATCGTTCAGGGAGGCTCTTATCCCCATTCCTGGTGAAGGGGGGAATGATTCGAACCAAAACGAAGATGAAGAAGAGGACGAGGATGAGGAGACATTGTTGAGTCGAATCCCCGATGACACTACGGCTCTGCAAGATTGCTTAACAGCGTCTCAGGGATGTATATTACTTCTAGTTCTCAAACAGCATCTTAAAACTCTCTATGGCTTTAACGATGCTAAAATCACTCAGTACTCTCCATCGGAAAGTTCGAAAATATACGAAAAATCAGTCAGCAGGAAGAGTAATAGTAAATTCAACCCCAAAGGCACAATTCAAAAATTGAAAGAAGGCGCTCCTCCAGCTCATTTGGACGAAGATGCGAGAAGAGCTTTAGTGAACGAGTATCTGGAGTTCAAAACGTTGATAATGAATCTCGATCCTGATGATTGTGACGACGACGACGATGGTGGAGGGAAATTCCCGACTGGGGAAGGAGGCGGAGTCATCCTGCGGGTCAGGGAAATCATTCAGAAGAAAACCGAGGAATCGGAAGCAGCTGCTGCAGCTGACGGCAGTCCTCCCAAAGTCCCAAAACTCACAATCATAGCTACCAAAGTCGACCCCAGGTCACACAGACACAAGAGCAGAAAGACTGAGAGGCACAAAAAGCACAATCATAAACGGAAACGGAAGATCAGCTCTGACGACAGCGAGGACGAGTACAACAGTGATCCTGACTTTTATGCATGAACTCAGAACATTCCTTCGTTTTGTGATACGCGGAAGTTGTCAGTTTATTTGATCAGAAATTTAAGACCTGAAATGTTTGTGCTACTGTACATTGGGTGTATAGTCTTGTTTGCTTGTAACTCTTTAACACGTGCACATGGAGTATGGTACGAACACTAAGTAGTTTATAATTTGTTCTTTTTTGGATTACAAAATTTCGTAATGTGTGACTTTCAGTTTCTTTTGTTTTTGTTGTATGTTATATTGATTAGTTAGCGCACGTCGGCGAAACAAATAAAATAAAGCATTAATTTATATTTAAAAGTTGACAAATTTACTGTTCACTCTGAGAAGTTTACGTGCATGTAAATATATATTCTGTATATACATTATTACGATAGTTGAATTGTTGTCTTATACTATAAATTATTTATAATTAATAAATTATTGTAAAATACTGTATTATAATATATTCATTCCTTAATTTTTATCTCTTGTGATTATTAAGATTTGGCTTTCCCTGTTAAGGTTATTAATCGTTTTATATTTTTTCACGTACTTCTTCGATCAGACTTTTTCGTTGGCCATTACACTACCATTAGGCTCTCACGCATGGTTGCATAATTAATGTTTGGTTGCAATATTGGTTTCATTTAAGTGGTTTAATATTTTCCATGATTCAACAAGGATGTTTCGATGTGAATCTCTAGGTTCCTTGTACAATAAAGTAGGTACCCCACCAGTGGGAAAGCAATATAAATCTAGGCACATATTGAATTTATAGAAGAGTTTTCTCAAATTAAATTTGTTTAAAGAAATCATAATTTCATTTTATTTTTTGTTCACCCATCATGAAAACATTTCATGAAAGTTTTGTTGTGCCTTCAAGCAACGGAATTCGGTTTGGCCAGTTGAACGAGGTTGATCTTACTAGATAGGTGCAAGTGCGTAGCATATTGGATGGTTAGTTTGAGGTAAGAGGACTCCAGCTGGTAAGACAGGAAGTACGAGGAACAAATTTAAGTTCTTTATTATGGAATATTGAGGAAAGGTTGTGAAATAATTACTAGAAGAAACATACAAACCTCCGGTGTTTATGGAACAAAGTACAAGCTTCTCACTGAGAAGGCGGGTGTTACTACAAGGATTTACAGCTTCCAGAATTTTTTCGGTAAGTGTAATTTCACAATTTCTGTGTTCTTATTCTCTTATATAAAGCTGACCTAGTGTTAGATAGGATACTGTTATAATTTTTTCAAACGTCTGGATGGTGAACATGAATTGCATTTTATAATAATGGTTTCGAAGTTTCCATTGGCGCAATGTTGTTCATCAAAGAGGTACGTACTTATTGAAACTTTGTTTACCCAGGGATGGATTTTCGGAGAAACGAAAAACAAAACGTTTCCCTGCAGTTTGAAGGAAGGATGAAAGAAGTAGAAAAAACTTACCGTTGAAGTTTCATCAAAATAATTATTGGTGACACATTGGATGAAAACTAGGCAAACAGTGTCGAAAGAAGTATTGAAGTAAAGCTGTTAATATAAGGTGTCTCATATAGTATTAGTATTTGGATAGGTTCTCCTTTTAAACGCGAACAGAGCACCATCATTCATTTCAATCATCATTCGTTTTACAAATGGATTGATGTGGGATTTTTTTGTGATATTTTGTAGAAGCTTCATTTTGAGTGCAATTGGATTGCAGTGGCTCCAAAAAAAATTTTTTTAAAATAGTTGTCTTCATGGAAATCCGCTTTGAGGCGCTCTGAAGAGAAAAAGTCCAGTCATGCAGCATGACCACATGAGCGAATTTTTGAAGAAATCTTCGACATTTCAGTCGCTATTTACAACTAGCAAACGGCATTATTTCGATTTTGGACTGATTTTTCAACATTGAAATGTTTGAAAACTTGATAGGTACATATTCTTATAGGAAATTTTACGCTGATTCCGAATATACTACATGTTAGTATGCTGAAAAATTATTTCGCACAACAAATCGCAAAAAAAAGGCTATTTTGAAATTTTTGACTACATTTTGTGAGTCGGTGAGAGTCTGTGTGAGTCGGCAAGAGTCTGTGTGAGTCTGTGTGAGTCAGTGTGTCTGTGTGAGTCTGTGTAAGTCTGTGTGAGTCTGTGTGAATCTGTGTGAGTCTGTGTGATTTGGTGTGAGTCTGTGGTGTGAGTCTGTGTGAGTCGGCGAGAGTCTGTGTGAGTCTGTGTGATTTGGTGTGAGTCTGTGTGAGTCGGTGAGAGTCTGTGTGAGTCGGTGTGAGTCTGTGTGAGTCTGTGTGATTTCTTAAAAAATTCGCTAAAATGTGTAGGTTAATGTGTTATTCCACACGATAAGTCTCCTTGGGGTTGTGATAAATAAATAAAAATCCTTTCTTTAGTAAAAAAAATCAAGCATTTCAAAAAAAGGTGAGTTTGTTGGATATCAATTTTTGAGCACAAAAAATGTGATTAAAAAATCACTAAAAATGGTCACAAAAAAGAGGAAAAAAAAATCGTTGAGTTGTTTAGTCAAGCATTATTAAAATGAGCAACATTCAAAACTTCATGCTCAAAATTATGCTTGAATATTATTTGTGTTTCATTAATATGTGCAACAAAAATCGATAAAAAAAAAAAAAAAAAAAAACCTAAGAATCCAAATCCTTTTTTGAATAGCTGAATATTATTTAGAACAAGTTTTTACTGTTATAATTTATAGTTACCACTACATAGTTGGAAGCACTCAGAGTCGTTAATTCTCAAAACAACGTAACGTAATGTTACGCTCCAGGAAAATAACTCTCACAGTCGAAGAGGTTTGATAACCCTGGCCTCATGGCTCTGATCGTTAGAGTGTCGCAACTGTGGGGAAATTTCCTGTAGTTGTGACGACGCGAGTTCGAACTCCTGTCGAGGTAGCAAATATTTTTTGCCCGTTACAGTGGCGCAGTCGAAATAGGACCCGAAATCATACGAAACAATAATTAATTAAATCCCTCTCGAGCCAAAAGACTGTAAACATCATATAGTTACCACTATATAGTTAGAACCACTCAGATTCGTTAATTCTCAAAATAACGTAACAATGTTACGCTCCAGGAAAATAACTCTCACAGTCTAAGAGGTTTGGTCACCCTGGCCTCATGGCTCTGATCGTTAGAGTGTCGTAACTTCGGGAATAATTATAATTTCTTGTAGTTGTGACGACGTGAGTTCGAACTCCTGTCGAGGTATCAAATTTGTTTGGGCCGTTACAATAAATATAATACGAAAATTCGCTAATATGCTGCGTGGCTGGAACTTTTTAAAATTTTTAAATAACATTTATGTCACATTTTTCATGGGACCATTATATATACTAGATCAATGATGATGAGGACAGATAATTTAAGCACTAAATTGCTCAAGAAATGCGCCCCTCGTGGAAAATATAGAAACCATGATAGATATATTTAATCCCCTGGGCCAATTGGTGTTGAGCTGACTCCTCAATGGTCAAATCTTGACCGTATTCATATTGTATGATGAGCGTTACTCACGTATTCATTTTATATTTTTAAATGAAAGTAGATTACATTCTAAAAATCTGGTACCATCCGCACTCTCCTACGTTTAGTAGTTTTCTTTCTATGATTTTTCAAAGTTTGCACTGGTGACGTCACACTGGGTCAATGCACTGGGGGTTCCCGCCCAATCAAGAGTGGCGTTTTGACGTCACCAGTGTGCGAAACATTGAAAAATCATAGAAAGAAATTCAAGAGAGTGAGGTTGATGTCAAACTTCTTAGGATGGGGTCTTCTTCCATTTAAAAATAGTTACAGACCTATTTTACACTCATAGGTGACGCTCATTTCGTAACCTGCACAGGATTGCATAAAAAAATCCTACTCTACATAACTTCAGAAGCAAAATTAAAATGCTTAAGTACATGTAGTTATATTTTACGATTTTTTTAAATATTTATTTTAATATTTGGAGCTAAAACTGGGAAGAATATCTCTAGCAGCAAACTACCATTTCGAAAAGTACTTACTTTGAAATCTGTTTTGGGGAACCTTGAATGGAACCCTCAGTTTTAAGGCTTTTTCAAATGTGCATTTTCTATCATAGATATGAAATTGAATGAATTGTTATTTGTAAAAGCCTTCTGGCGTATTCATGTCCTGCTAATAGTGGTTCCCACCTACAAAACCAATGTTAGCGTGGACATTAGAACTAAATATTACTAATGTTGTAGATATCTTCAAGATCCAGAAAAATCCATCCAGCCTGATTCTCCTATCTGAAAATGAGAAACTTTGAAACTGCTGAAGGTAACAGATAGACGAATCTACAGTGAAAAGGATAAGTATCTGTACCTAGACTGCATATTGTCACTCATTTGCATACATGACCTATTCATGAAACAACTCATTTCTATCGTGTTAATTAGTACCTACTGATCGTATTCTGCAGTAGGAAAAAAGAGGATGAGGACGAATGGACAATACCATAACAATATGTGGTTTTTGTTTTGTTCAAAAATTGTGTTAATGTACGAGGTTGAATGGAAGTTAGTTGAAAATATATGCTGTACGCAACGTTATTGACATTTAAAAATCGTAATGTCAAAATTTAGTCGAGCATATTGAAACATTTTAGGATGACGGTGCAGGCAACGGTGTTTACTTTTGACCAATAAATAAGGGTAAAGAGCAAGCTTGGGAGACCAGACAGAACAATACATCAAGAAGGTGTCACCTGACCATCAGGCCACTCGGGAGAGGGGGCCTCCCCAGGTCATATATCCTTGCTCTTTGCGCCACTCTAGCTTAAACTTCTGTTTTTTATAATTTCAACATACACCTAACCTTTTTCCTTCTGAACCACAGGTCACTTACGTTCCAGAATCTAACTATTTCTCGGATCGTTCCACGGATCTATTCCGGTGAAAATTTTACCTGCCTATCCTTTGAGAGGTCGGGGCTTATCCTTGGTCAGGTGTTATCCTCATCTTCCTTCAAGTCCAAAGTCAACTAGGGTATTTTTCAATTCAGGTTTTAAAGATCTGATCACTTGTTTCAATTTTAATGTAAACCCCTTGACTCACTTAGCAAATTTTAAACAGGCAAGTTAACTTCTCAGAACAATACATATTCCACAACTATAGCCCATTAGTGTGTCAGATTCGCCTCAATTTATTATAGAGGTTGAACTTGATATTCACATCAGTTATCATAATTAAGGGTAGGTTTAAATCCGTAAACGATTGCCCAGAAAAGGGTTTATTATGTCCATTTTGCATTATGCAAAGGTTATATATAGATGCAGAGCTGATCTTTTCATTATCAACATGAATCTAATGGTGGGTTTGTTTTTTGCTAGGAATAGAGGAAGACTAAGCTGATTGGTAGACTGCAACTGTCCCCAATTCACTGTGGCTCACAGGCTCACCAATAGAAGGGAAGACCTGTATTTATCACCTATGTTATAGTGAGTAGTTCACTCGAGACCCCTCACCAACAAAATGATATTAACCCCATTGAGAAAGGTCAACAATAATTATTATGGTGAACACAAGTCTGTGGTGTTTTCCGTGTTGTTGATTGATCAGGTCGATTGGAGCAGTGTAGTTATCACATGTTAGGGAAACTGGAACTAGCTGTGCCTTAATTTAGGGACATAGCTAAATTCCTTGGTGATAAATCCAGTTGATCTGTTGTGGTTTATAGGATTTGAGCCAATTAATGAGGAACTATAATGTTTTTCTTTGTCTTTTCCTCGAAAGGGATTGTGAAATCTACTGTTGAGACTCGAGACTGGGTATTCGGCTTATTAACTTTCTGACCAGTACGTACCCCAATTTAGAAAGGAAGGAAGATGAAACCCGAAGTGCAGGGTTTGCTGGATGTGAGAGGGAACGGCTGCAGAGGCCGTAAAGCGTAAGGGGATGAAACTTTCGGTGTTAGCTAGTATGACACACTAACCACCTCCACCACCTACTTGAAAAGGTTTGGTTGAAGATGTGTAGCTGTTGAAAGATCAAGGCGTGAGTTTTGAATAAGATAGATGCTCAGTCCAGATCAGGAGTCATTTATAGTCCACAGCCCATGGAGGGAGAACTGGTGGTAATGAAAAGAAGGGGTCAACCTGTGGTCACATGATCCCCTTGAATAACCCTTATCCCGTGTCCCCAAGCTGGGGACTTGTGAATTTATTTGGCCAATTTATATATGAATTTACAATTAGGTTGATGACCACATATATCATCCTCTAAATACCGGTTATAAAGTTATGCTCTAGGCGGCTATAGGTTCCACTTTTTGATTGGGGCGGGTGTGAATAATAACAAGGCCAACACTGGTGTAACTCGCCATTTCTGAACCTCCGGGTGTGTACAATAGTTGCAAAAGCAGTAAGTATTACAACCAATTTACTTCCAGTTTTCCAAGATGGTTGAAAGAAAGGAAAGTAGTATTGTTCGGTGACCTTACTGGAAAATAGCGGAAATTGGAGCTGTTTGTATTTTTCGGCATAGCCAACTGGTTAAGGATGGAAAATAATGTGTCATGTCCGATGCTTATTGGGAAGCTCACTCATTTGCTCTTCGTTCATTTCTCTTGTTCTGGGAACATATATTTACCTTTTGCAAGGCTTCACTGGGCTGCTGGGGAATCGGAACTGTTTGTATTTTTCGGCATAGCCGACTGGTTGAGGATGGAAAATGATATGGCATGTCCGGTGCTTAGTGGGAAGCTCACTCATTGGCTCCTCGTTCATTTCTCTTCTTTCAGGAACATATATTTTCAAGGCTATCACTGGGCTGCATAAGCTTACATCAAAACTCCTTTGAAAACGGTTTTCACAATTCAGACGCTTATGTGATCAGATACAATACTGGACCTTGTTCTGAGTCTTACTGAACCTAACCTTGCACTGGGTTTTCATTGGGCATGGGGACTTGAGAGTCACTCTTTGGTTTTCAGAGATCTGGATAGGCAGTATACATTCAAATGATAAATAACGACAAATTACGGAAAAAAATGAAATTTACGTGTTGTATAAATGCTAAGTAGATATATTCGTAGATGAGGTTTCCAATTTTTTTTGGACTTTAATATAAGTGGGCCAAAATTATTCAAGAGTGTCTTGAAAAACATGAAAATTACTCATGTTTGGTAGTCTGCCAAAAACTTGGGTGTTCTCGGGTAGACCAAGGCCTTATGTACACCAATCAGGCACGTATTATGCACATTCCTTGTTGATTTGGTCACCATCTTCCGGTGTCAGTGATCACGGTAAACCCAATACCCAAAGCCCACCGCCAATCACCACCCATCTAGAGCATACGTCGACCAGTAAGGTCAAATAGTTGACCTTATGTACACCAATCAGGCACGTATTATGCACATTCCTTGTTGATTTGGTCACCATCTTCCGGTGTCAGTGATCACGTCGACCAGTAAGGTCAAATAGTTGAAGCTTAATATATTAGTACAAAAAACTTTTCTTTACTGTGGTTATTTTCTCAAACACAACAATTTCTTAATGAGTTGGATCCTCTCCAACAGCCTGTTGGTGTGGTTACAGCCTACGAATTGTTTCATTACTCCTCCAGCTCGTAATGTTGTCCAGAAGCTAATTTTTTCATATAGGTCATGATCCGCTAAATATGATTAGCTACTAGTTTTTGATGCAGGTTTATGTTTTTGAGTTTTATTGAATGTGACAATAAGGCTTATCCTTTCAACTGTAGATTCAGGCTACTTGCTACCTTCATTATCATGTATTAAGTTGCCAGATACCGTGGCTCCTTAATTTCTTCATAACGTTCGACATTTTACCAATAACGTAGGTGGAAGGATTGACTTGGTTTCAGGAGATGTCTACAACAAACTTATTCAATCCAAAGAGTTGGTTTCACTGTCCATGAAAATAAAATACCTAATCGTTGGTACATGTATCCTGTGATTGTGTTGGTGGGTACAGAAAATATCCTCTTATACGCGACTTGCTAATTAATGGTAATGTACTTTTCGTCAAAGCACATGATGAATAGTCCTACAACATAGGTAAGTAACACCAACCTCTGTTCTTTTATGTCTAAGATAACACCAGAATTGAGAAATAAGTGTGTTTGTTTTTTGAGAAAGCTCACAGACAAAATAACTCAAAATGAGAAGAAAGATTAGAGGATACGTAACCTAAATAGATGGATTGGGAAATTGATTGGATTGATAACGTTTCCCTACGTGTATTATTATTCAATTAACATTGAAAATCGAATTTTGAAGGGTTGAAAAACTAACATAAAAGGTGAAAGTTGTTGCAATCTATTAATTGATTTGATTGTACAATTATAATATTAAAATACATAGTACCTAGTTTTGTTAGTCTGGTAATAATGTGAAAAATAGAACCTCGGGTATTACTAGGTAAGTGCTGTCGCTGGTGCAATATTCTCAAGTGTTAATTTATAACCTGGCTTTAATGATTTAAAAATAACTTGTATAATGGGAATAAACTTAAGAAATAATGCATATTTTTATGTTGTGATTGTGTTTACATTATAAATCTTCCTGAGTTTTCTGCTGGGCCTGTGCAAAGCTTGGGCGTGTCAAAGAGCTTTGGTAGGTGGATCTGGGATCACTAAAGACGTTAAATAAGACAGTAAATAACGTACACGTTATACAACAGTACACCTGTATTGATTGTTTAAATCTTTTGGTGTGGCTTAAAGCTTTGGTGTTGATTGAAGCTTGGCATGGTATGGCCTGACAGTTGAACCAGTAGTGCAAGATTCACGAGATGGGCCTCTACGACTAGTTTCTGACATTCAATACCAGGTGTCTGGGATCTTGAGAGGCACTCGTTTTTCGACGTTAGGTTTATCAGTGACTGCATTTTATCTTTCCTAGTCCTGGAGTGATGTTGCCAAAGGATAGTACGAGAAAAATGGCAGGGCTGCTGAAGACTTGAGGGGTTTATTTCCATACCTAGTCATGTCTTGCATGGAAATTCCCAACAAAGGGTTTAATGTTTTCCTGAAAAGGTTGTCCAAAAGGTTCAAAATCCGTATCCCAAGTTCTCGAATGGGAGATGGAGAAATCTAGGCGATGAGATGAAATCTTCTTTGAGATGGGAAATGTAGGCTTGATGATGGAGTGGTGGAAGTCGTAATAAAGTGAAGAATATTGGTAGGTAGGTACCCAAAAGTGTCTTGTTGTTCTTACTATTTCTTAACTATGGATATATCAAGTACTAAAAATTAATATTAGGTAAGTACTTAAAATAAATTGATCAAACTCCAGCCAAACTTACTGGATCTTACTCGCACTTTGACATGATTGTTTGCAAACAAGACTTGTACAGTACAAACAAGTTCGTGCAGTGATAGAGCTACATTGAATTTAGGGAATCTACTCTTGGTGGAGGTATTTCTTTGTAGTTTCTTGAAGGCTCTCTTGAGACATATTTGTTAGCTTTGGCTTGTTCCAAACACAGCGATGGAATTAAGTAATGTCAAACAAAATTCTATGTGGTTCATTCATGTTTGCTCTTCCAACAAAATAAACCCATTATAAGAATTTTGAAAAGAGTCCACATTCAACTACGTCCTCCCCGGCTTGGGATTTTTGTCCTGATTTTCTTCAACGATTTAAAAAAAACCTTGAATACATCCTTTTAGAACATGGTGACAATCAAGACCACAACATAAAAAACCGAAACTTTCTCTTCACCTAGTGCTGTCAAATTACCCAAGCGCAGAATTTTAGTTCTTTCAATTTTGCAGGAATCAAATGTACCTATATAAACTGCAAAAATGTGTTCAGCCCATAGACTTGACAGATTGTTTCTGGAAAGATTAAGACAATTATTCTTGGCTGCAGATGTTTGCTCTGTGTATAAATTAGGTTTCAGTGATTTGTGAATCAAACAATGACTAGTAATAGTAAATACAACCCTAATAATGAATTATCATTATTATATTTTTTGTCCACAGCTTAGGCTGTATGCTGACAATAATAACCATATCCGTCAACATTCGTTTCAGTCGTAACTCGCAGGTAAAACTCGACCTCTTTCATGTTTTAGCTTGTCCTATAATGAATTTATAGGTACCAGGACAACGCAGATTTGAAGTTTGATTTTAATTGGCCTTGATTAGTGAAGGCGAAATACTAGGGCATTATCGGAACTTTGTAATTTTTTGTGTTGTCTTGTTTGCGGAACAGTGGCATAGTTGGCATTTCAGAGACTTGACAAGGGTTCGTAAGTTGCTTTGAAAAATGAGATTACCTGGTATAGAATCTACTGCCATTATGCCTTTGGAGTATTGCCTCTGTCTAGGGACAGATGTCATTCCTTTTTTTTTTTTTTTTTTTTTTTTTTTTTTTTTTTGTTTAAGCCACTGAGGCCGTAATGGCCTATTGTAGCTGGAGAAGGAGGCCGTACCTCCTCCCCATCCCAGACACTAGGTCTGCCCGATACCAACAGCCCTGCCAAACCAAGCACTATCTGCCTGGTTCCGGCACTCCTACCAGCCCTCAGGCACTGTCTGGGCCCGAGTGCTCCACCCTCGGTAAGTTACTGAGTCGCAGCCCCAGTCTGGCTTGGCGCCATATCGCCAATGCCAGTCACAGCTGGGAAGTCAATCCTTCCCCACCACGTTTTGGCAAAAGCGAGGAGAGTCTTAATCTCCCCCATCTTAATGTCTTGGGGATCAATGGAGGTTCTGCCCCAATTCAAGAAGCGATTTCTTGCCAACATAGGGCAATGGCAGACCACATGACTCGCCGTCTCATCCTCTGCCCCACAGAAGCGACATAGAGTGGAGTCTGATTTGCCCATTTTATGGAGATGGTATCTAAGTGGGCAGTGCCCAGTTAAGAGCCCCACAACCATACGTATCTCCCTTCTCTCCAGGCTGAGCAGCTCCTTAGCTCTCTTCCTAGAAAAGTGAATAAATTGTTTCGCCTGCCTCAGTCCTCTTTTTTTTTTTTTTTTTTTTTTTTTTTTTTAAGCCACTGAGGCCGCAATGGCCTATTGTAGCTGGAGGAGGAGGCCGTACCTCCTCCCCATCCCAGACACTAGATCGGCCCAATACCGACAGCCCTGCCAAACCAAGCACTATCTGCCTGGTTCCGGCACTCCTGCCAGCCAACAGGCACTACCTGGGACCCGAGTGCTCCACACTCGGTTAGTTACTGGGTCGCAGCCCCAGTCTGGCTTGGCGCCATATCACCAATGCCAGCCACAGCTGGGAAGTCAATCCTTCCCCACCACGTTTTGGCAAAAGCGAGGAGAGTCTTAATCTCCCCCGTCTTAATGTCTTGGGGGTCGATGGAGGTTTTGCCCCAATTCAAAAAGCAATTTCTTGCCAATATAGGGCAATGGCAGACCACATGACTCGCCGTCTCGTCTTCTGCCCCACAAAAGCGGCAGAGAGTGGAGTCTGATTTGCTCATTTTATGGAGATGGTATCTAAGTGGGCAGTGCCCAGTTAAGAGCCCCACAACCATACGCAGCTCCCTTCTCCCCAGGCTGAGCAGCTCCTTAGCTCTCTTCCTAGAGAAGTGAATAAATTGTTTCGCCTGCCTCAGGCCCTTGACCTGAAGCCAGTGTGCAGTCCTCTTCTTACTCTCCCATTTGGTGAGCTCTCCGAGGAGAAAACTCCCCGTAGTGGCCAGAAAAGGTTCTGGGCCCACAGGGAGAGAAGCCGCTCCCTTCCTAGCAAGAGCGTCAGCTTGTTCATTCCCCTCCACCCCCTGGTGCCCTGGGCACCACAGCAAGGTAACCTTATTGTTCCTGGCAAGGGTCTTGAGGTTAGTCAAGCATTCCCACACCAGCTTCGACGAAATAGTGAAAGAAGCTAGTGCCTTCAAGGCTGCTTGACTATCTGATAAGATGTAGATTTTTGCTCCATTCACTTGACGACTCACCAGTCTGTCAGCGCAGGAGCTTATGGCATATATTTCTGCCTGGAAAATGGTGGCGACTGTTCCTAGGGATTCTGAAATCTCCGTTCGTGGGCCGAAGATACCCGATCCAGCCCCACCATTCATGACCGAGCCATCTGTATAGAACACTATAGCCCCACGTTCGAATTGGGGCCTCCCTTCTGTCCAAGTTGATCTATCATGAATGTAGACCTTGAAGGGGAGATCAAAGTTCCGTGTCTCCGCCATGTAATCGGAAACACTGAGCGCTGACTCATCCACTGCAACCTCCTTCAAGATGGCATGGTGAGTACGCCCAGATTCCCGCTTTAAAAAGCCATTCCTCCACAGCCTCACTCCCTGCAGGAAGGCAACCCTCCTCACATGGATGTGCAGGGGAGGAAGGTCCAGAAGGACCTCCAGTGCAGCTGTAGGACTCGTGTGCATGGAGCCTGTAACCCCAATGCACGCCATCCTTTGCAGCCTTGCTAGCTGACTCACAGCCGTTGCCTGGCTGACCTTTGTCCACCAGACAAGGGCCCCGTAGGTCAGCATCGGTCTGACCACTGTGGTATACAACCACATGGTCATCTTTGGGCTCAAGCCCCATGTCTTCCCTAACATGCGTCGGCCCGACGCCATATCAAAGATGGCCCTTTCCACGGCCCTCTTAATGTGAGGCGTCCAGGTTAACTTCTGATCAAAGGTGACTCCCAGGTATCTGGCCCTGGTGCAGAAGGGAAGTTGCCTGCCTCCCAGACAGACCACCTGCATGTCAACCTTTCGTCTTCTGGTGAACGGAAGAAGGGTCACTTTATCAGGGTTCACATATAGCCCCTCCTCCGTGCACCATTGCTGTACGACATCCAACGCCATCTGCATACGTTCGCGGACTGTCTCCTCGAACTTGCCCCTGACGATGACCACAATGTCGTCAGCATATCCTACCACCTCAAAGCCCTTGTCTTTGAGTTTTTGTAGGAGGCTATCTACCACGAGTAGCCATAATAGAGGGGAGAGCACGCCGCCCTGCGGACATCCCCTACTTGGAATGGCGCTGACGATTGCTCCCCCCAGCTCCGAGGATACAACCCTGCCCTTCAGCATGGTGTGTATCCATTTGGTGATCTGCGGATCGACATCTCGATCCTCTGCTGCCTTAATGATGGAGTCATATGACGTATTGTCAAATGCTCCACCTATATCCATAAAGCAGCAGAGAGCTACTTCTTTGGCCTCCAGACTCCTGTCAATCAACACTGTTAATTCATTCAGAGCAGTCTCAATGGATTTCCCCCTCTGATACGCGTGTTGTGCCGCCTGGAGTGGTATCTGGGTTAATTGCTCTTCCCTGATCACAAGGTTCACAATCTTCTCCATGGTTTTCAATAGGAAGGACATGAGACTGATGGGGCGGTAGTCTTTTGCATGGCCCTGTCGGCCTGCTTTCGGAATAAAGACCACCCTGACCTTCCTCCACATCCTAGGAATGTGGTTCAGTGTATAACTGGCCCTAAAAATCTTAACCAGCACCGGCACGAGAGCCCCCCCTCCATGTTGTAGCATGGCTGGGATGATCCCATCCGGGCCCGGAGATTTATAGGGCTTAAATGTGCCAAGTGCCCATTTAACTCTATGGGGTGTAAATATCCTGCCAGAAGCTGCATACAAGGCTTTCCTTTCACGGCAGAAGTCATCAGTATGCTGATGTGGAAAGCTTTCACTGTGTATGCGTGCAGACCCAGGAAAATGCACCCGTAGGAGCTCCTCCAGGGTCTCTTCCGAGCTTCCGGTATACCCCCCATCTGCCTTTTGTATGGTGCCCAGCTCAGCTGGTCTGTCCTTGGCAAGGATCCTCTGCACTTTGGACAGCACGGACAACTCCGTAATGTCCTGACAGAAGTTCCTCCAGGACAGTTTCCCGGCCTTTCTAAGGGCACAGCTGTAGGAGCTGGCCATAGCTTTATAGGCCTGCCATCTCCCATCCCGTTTTGCCCTGTTGAAAAGCCTTCTCGCTTCTCTGCGAAGGAAACCCAGGTCCCTGTTCCACCATGGAACAGACCTGTTCGTTTTGACAGTCTTGACTGGGCAGCTTAGCTCGTAGCTTCACTGAATGGCTGCCCAAACGAGTTCATTAACTCGGTCAAGATCTCTTGTTGTCTGGATGTTAGTGTCCAGGTCCTCCAGCTCATCAGCTAGAAGAGTGTTGAACAGAGTCCAGTTAGTATTCTTAGGACTCCGATATGTCTCAGTGAAGCAGGTCGGATGCTCCAGCCGGAAGCCAATAATTCGATGGTCCGACAATGAAGCCTCTTCCGACACATGCCACCCTGTGACCCTATTTGCATAGAAACTACTCGCCACAGTGATATCCAAAATCTCACTCCTTGCCCGAGTAACAAAAGTAGGCTCATTGCCCCTATTCAAGACCGCGAGATTTTCCGCCACCAGAAACTGGACAATGGACTCACCTCTTTTGTTGATGTCGTCGCATCCCCACAGCAGATGATGACCATTGGCGTCACACCCAATGATGAGATGCAGCCGTTGTCTCTGGCAGTGCGTCACTAGCTGCCGCACCATCACCGGAGGGGGCTCGTCCTCATCCCCTGGAAAGTAGGCTGAGGCGACCACACATCTTCCTCCGTTGCTGTCCTCAAGCAGTATAGTCGTGAGGTCTCTGGAACAGAACTCAGGCATGGTCAGAAACTTGACTTGGCTAGTTACTAGAATGGCCGATCTTGGCCTATCCTTGCCACGGTGGAAAATTACCTTTCTGTTCTGTGCAGATAGTCCCATCACATTGCCCTCAGTGGCCCACGGCTCCTGGATAAGGGCAATGTGGTGGTCTTCCGATGTGAACTTGTGGCTCAGGACCGCCGACGCGCCCCTTGCCCTGTGCAAGTTCACTTGAAGAAATTTTAAATGTGTATGTATTATTCTTTTTTTTTTTTTTTTTTTTTTAATCAAGAGTGGTGGGAGGCACTACTTTTTCTTTTGCCTCCCCCACTGCCTCTTGGGCGTAAATCGGGGGCGTTCCCCCTTCCCCCTACGGCCCGACGCCAGTGGAGGGCGGAACCCCTTATTGCCGGAGCCCCGTCCCCCCCCCTCCCGTCGTCCTTCAGGGAAATTTTGAGGCCCTGCCGGCCTCCGCACTCCTCCTGATGTGCTAGGACCCCCTCCCCCTCTGGCTGCACCGGCGCCCGTCGGCACCGTCCCAACCGGATCCGGTAGGAGGCGAAATGGGCCCGACTGCCCCGGTGGAGGGCCCTGCGCCCCCGCCTTGGACGCAGGTTCCCCTTCTCCTCCCTTAGCGGGCGTCCCAGACTCTTGTGCTGGTGTGTCCCGAGCAGACCCACCCAGCACCGCCTGGGGCACAGCTTCCGCCGGAGGCACTGCTGCCTCTGTCTCAGGAAGCCCTCCCTGGGAAGCCACTGCCTGTGCCGCAGACCCCGGAGGCGCCCTCTTGACCCTAATCGTCCCATGCCCCAAGCGGACATGGACACCAGGGTTCTCCTCCGGAGTCTTCACGGACTCCTCGTCCACAATCAGATTTAACAGGACGTTAGGTCCTGTGTCCGTCCGATTGAGGATCGCCCAGCTCCCTGGTCTTAGGCCCCTGTTCTGCCTTTCCAGCAGCTGGAAGATGCCCTCATTAGTCTCTTCTGCGCAACCCGGGAGGAAGGCCGTGGCAGTCCTTGGCCTGGGAAGTTCCCTGCCCTCTGCCACATAAAGCCTCGCACCCTCCCACGGCGCGCAAGAGACAACGAGTTCTCTCAGCCAGGCCACCGTGTCATCATCCGCACAAATCAAACTCAACCAACCCCTTCGGTAGCTGGCTGAGAGAAAGGCGGGTTTTGGCCCGTCGAGCGGCAGTCCCCTGATCCCTTGGATAATGGAGTCCTGGATCAGGTTCATCTGCTCGCTCGTCAGTAGGAAGCTAGGGAATTCACGATGGAGAATCCCCACCCTCCTACCGGTCAGGGCTTGGGAAAAGGATTTCCCTGCCCCCTGCCCGACTGCTGGACCACCCGTCGAGGACGAATTCCCCGGGGGCTGGTCCACCTTACGCCTCTTCACGTCCTCCGGAGTCGTGCCCCCAGAGGAACGAGGGCGCTTGTTATTGTCAGGCTCACGCGGCTCAGAATTTGCCACCGCAAGCCTGGCAGCCGCTGGTGCCATCCCCCCTGCAACCAAGCGGTTGAATCTTTTCCTCTGGCCTGTGGTGAACCTAATTCTACCCTCAAGCCCAGAGGATTGATCCTGAGAAGGAGTTTCTTGGCTTACGCCCATCCCCTCCCCCAGAGGCCTATTGCCTCTGTCAGGCACCGACTCAGAGGGCACTTGCTGCACTATTCGTCGGGCCTCCTCTATCCCAATTCCTTGGGATAGAAGTTTTTTGAGGTGCTTCTTCTGCCTGCTGTTCAGGGCCACCCAGCCCGCAGGACGAACAGCACCAGCAGATGGCACCTGCTCCTTGTGTGAGGCACTAGCTGAGCCCGCCTCCGACAACACTCCCACCCCTGCCTCTTTCTGCCCCTGCATCTCATGCGAGACTAGTGCAGGGGCAGACGGCTGGGCGGACATGTCGGAAGGCTCTTGGCATGCAGCACCTGCCTCCACCTCCATATCCTCTATGTTCATACTGACGGCTCTAAAGTCGTCAGTGATGCTCAATGGGGAGGCCCTTGCGGCCTCGCCACCGGTTTGCGAGTCTTGCGACTCTTCCTGGTGAGAGAGAGGTGAGCTCCGCAACAGCTCATCCTCGGACTCCAGGCTGGGGAATTTAATGTTTAGTATTTCTTTATCATCCATTGAGGTCTGATGAACGCCGGAAAAAACAGTCACCCCCCGCAGAGCCGGGTTACGGGGGGAAGGCTACTACTACTGGGGGTCGCCTGGTACCCAGAGCCTGCATACTAACGACCAGACTTCCCTCTGGCCACGCATCCCTCGGCGTACGCTACGTTCCACCTTGGATTGGGGGTTGTCGTTTGGTCAAGAGAAGGGCTAGGGGCTTTTACGCCCACCCTCCTCCAGTCCGGGGGGCACCGCGCGGAGGCGACAACCATCACCCCCCATGTTATTCCTTTCATCCAGAACCTTTTATCAGCCATTTGAGAAAGAAGAAAATCAGCTTCATTGGTACTGTTTATTTAATGATATTTACAGGGTATTGAGATGAGGTTTCACAATAACTACTCTTGAAGAACACTGTTATGAGACCCCATCAACATAAATTACCAAGTAATTTTGGCATATTGACATATCAATGGGGAGTTCCTATGAACTGCCATTGCACTTATGGTGGTTGACCAAATCTAATAAACTTTGAGTTTGATTTTGCATCTGTGCATGAGCACGGTAAATGCATTACCTTCTTTCCTGGCAACACTTTCTTGAGTTCCTAGGTCGATACTTCACTTAACACGATTACTAAATTCTTTAATACACTTTTCATCGCTAGTTAGTTTTGTGATCGATGGTTAGTTGGGAATCAACCAGGAATGTTAAAAACGTCTACCTCGTTTTTTGACGTATCGGTACAGTCTTGTCTCAGAGCAACAAAATTTTTTGATGATCAGCCCAACCCCAGTAACCCACCAGCACCTTTTTCACCTCATTTAGTCACCAAATTCCAATTATCGTCCCATTCATTCTGTAGCGCAAAAGTAGTGTGGCATCACAACTTACTCGTCGACTGACCTGTCCAATTTTGGTTAGCACTCGCATCTGCTTGCTCTAGCCAGTCAGTTGCACCACATTGGTCGCCCACAATGTTTTCTGTTCACTGGAACTCTCTGTTGACTCGACCAAACTGAAGGCAATTTCTACTACAGATTGAGGTTAAAATTTCCATTGTAATCATCCTGTGCCTGATGATGGCTGAAGTGTAGCAATATGTACTCCATCATTTCATAACACTTCAAAGCATATCTATGGCATGTAATGGTGTTCTGTCTGTGGATACTTAGTCCTAAAAATAGTACCAAATCTTCTTTGGGTCTGCAGCAGAGGATTTATAATTATTTTTAAATTAAAGTGGATTTTATGTGTTTAATTTACACACTGAAAACACTATCCTACGATTTTCTCTGATTTTAAAAATTTTAAGCTACTATTTCAAACAGTTTTAATTACTAGGTATGTCTCAGTGGCCAGGGAGATTTCGCCCAGGCAAGAAGGCACCATGTAGTATTTGAAACTTTGAAAAATCATAGAAAAAGAACTAATCATCATAGGAGAGCGTTGTTGGTGTGAAAATTCTCAGAGTGGGGTCCAGCTTTATTTTAAAATAATAATAAATCACTTTTACAACCCATGCACACCTTAGTAAGCGTCAGCAAGTAAACTTGAAAAACTACTGGTTTTTAAAATTCAAAAACTCAAGCAAATTTTGATGTATTTTTGAGTATGTACTTCCAATTATTTTGTTGCTTTTAATGTATCATATAATTTTTAGAACCTTGGACGGTCGTCAGTAGATACTAAATTTGAACTGGTTTATATAAACTATTATCCTTCTTATCAACTGAATCCTCATGGAATTGAACCATTTTCGGGTCATGCTACCTGCGACTGTCCACTTTGGTTCTAATGTAGCCCTTCCTACTTTTACCAGGAAAAATACCAAGTTCAAATATTCGTAGAGGTGGGCACATAGTTTTGAAAACCAATTATAGAACTGGACGTAACATGGTCAGAGTTCTTATCTAAGATGGCTTCTACAGTCTTGCAGATTACGACCAGGGTCGTGGAAAGAACATTCAGGCCCGAGGGCTAAAATCCTTCGTGCCCTCTTAAAAAAAACTGTTTATAGACGTTCTTGATGCTTCTTCAACCTATTTTTGGTACCTTTGTATCTTAGTTATTTAACACGGATAAGGGTAATATAAAAATGTCAACTACACTTGAAATCAATTTGTTGTTCAGAAAAAAGTGGAGAAACGTTTTTTCCCCTCCTAAACTGTGCTTTTAAAGCTTTGATTAGGCTGCCACCCAAAAGCGCTGGGATATTGTTCAAATAGGTACTTCATAAAAGCACCAGTTAATCCTATCCAAAAGCCCCTGTGGTTTGAACTAAACAAAGGTGGAAACTTTACTACTGGTGGTTATAATAGTAGTTGTTAACGTCGACAAATTATGAAGGTGAAGCAAGTAGGTATGAGGACAGGTAGATCAGAATGATCTGTATGGTTTGGTGGTCTGGATGCTCGCAACTCAAAAGTGGAAAAATATTTTAAATCAATCCTTTCAGTAAAATATAGATTTGGTGGACAAATACATCAGAAAAACGTGCGTCTTTTGGTGGTCTAGTTGTCACAATAACATCATTGACCATGCAACCAAACGATGCAATCCACTACTTACATCAGGTGCTTGCCTCATGTCTGCTTCCATTTCGGTGAAATTCACAATTAAGTACTACTTTTTAGCCTCTCCTTTCGAAATCTAAATGAAGTGTGATTTATTGAAAGTTTTACCTAATTATTATTCTTCATTTATTATTATTTTAGTACTCCAGTATGTTTAAAAACTACTGTTGTATTGCATGGGTCACAAAGGGTGTGGCATCGTGAAGAAGTTTCGCAAATGATGTAGGTAGTGAGGCCATTGCTTGAAGAATCCGAGCATCATGATTGCTCCTGCTGAGACAACAATCAGACATGAATAGCTTAAAATGAGTAGTTTCTGTATCACTATAAAAAAGGATGATTATAATAATGATGACAGTTGGGGGGAAAAAACAAACCTTTTACCAATAGGGAATTGGCTTCCTTAGGGTAGGTTGCGCTCGTTGTGTTGAGTCCACGCTTCCTTTCAGGCAGCCCTTGGCCTCCCTTGACTGAAATAGATGACTTGATCTCTCTAGGACACTTGCAGCTGTTTTCTTAAATATCTTCATACTACCACTAGTGTAGTGTGAATGAGTTAACTTCTTGATAAAAGATCATTTGTCATAAAATGTCAATTACTTCAAGATCTCCATCACGCCATGTTACGTAGGAAGTACTTGTAATGCGATCCACTAATGTTTGATTAACCCGTCTGTTCCAGGGAAATAATGATAACTTACATTGACCCTCACATAACGTTTGATCAGCTTTGCCAAGAGATGCGAGTTATCTGCCGCTTTAGCCAAGAACAAGTATTCACTATGAAATGGGTTGACGAAGATGGTAATTATTCTTTCTTCTTCAAATGGTCCTATTCAACACAGCATCTATACAAGCATGCACTTTTCTATTACCTCTTGAATCCAATAATCGTATTTATCCAAAACCATATTCTGTTGAACATTAGGTTAATATAATATATTTTATATTTATGTAAAATCCTTCCATGCCTTTAATCTTCAACACTAGAGGTATATGGTTGGTACGTAATAAGAATAATTGTGTATAAGATATTTTTGTGGGTATAAAGAGGGTACCTAACTAACAATAATGATTAGCTGCTGAGACCGATGACAGAAGAGGTGAAATAATTTTGTGTTGGTGTCTACAATCCAAATCGGAAGGCTCTTCAAGAGTCCTACATATGGTTTTCTACCAAAATTTCTCCACAACCAATGCTTTATATTAAGGGAATATTATTTTATTGTTCCATTTCTCTTTATATGGTACGGCAAATAAGGTTTTATTGTAACTTTCAATATTATTGTAGTAATTCCTGAGCCCCCTGGTTGTCCCTCTTCAAAGTTGAATAGCTTTCAGACTAGTTGGAAATTTTAATGATGAAGACGACTCCAATTGGAAGGAAAAAGTAATATTTATTGGGCTGCCTGGAAGGAGAGGGAAGGAGAAGTGCTTTGCTTATGTGAAGTACAATAATGCCAAATCAAAATATTTTCAGCTCAGAAATGGCCTCCCCCAGGGCTCGGTAGCCAGCTGCTCTCTTTTTTATGTCATGATTAATGATATAGTGTCTTCCTTAAGGTATCAACTTCCCTGGTATCAACTGTCTCCTCTTTGCCGATGACCTGGCCATTCATGCTACCAGCAGCAGTGTGATTACAGCATGTGATGCCCTCAACAGTGCATTGAGTAAGTTGTCCCAGTGGAGCAAGGATAATCAGATGGTTGTGAACACCCAGAAGACCGTCACGCTCTCCACCAAAAATCATGAAATACATCTTCAGTACAATGGGGTGAACCTGCCTGTTGAGACCTCCTCAACCTACCTTGGAGTGGTTCTGGACAAAAGGCTGACATGAGGAATGCATGCTAAGAAGCAGAAAACCAGTGGTCTATCAAGACTTACACTGCTGAAGTGTCTAGCTGGGGTGACCTGGGAAGCAAAACAGGATGTTCTAGTAACTACCTATAAGTCATACATAAGACCAGCAATTGAATACGGATCTGAGCTCCTATCGACTGCATCTCAGAGAACCCATGACATCCTGAATGAAACTCAGAACCATGCCCTTAGGACCATCACTGGTGGCGGGAAATCAACTCCCATAGCTGCTATGGAGCTGCAGACTGGGTTGGAACCACTGGCTTTGAGACGGGACTTCTACACCATGAAGTTGGGAGAACGACTAGACCAACTTCCGTTGGATCACTGGAAGATGTACAGGCAACCAACTAACAGGCTCAAAACCCAGAAGATGATCTTAACTGCAGTTCATGTGTTGAGATAAGTATGACTTGGCCTGGCTTGAGCTAAAGTCATTCTTGCATGGACAGTCCACAACAAATCTTAATACCCCTCTGCAATATTTTCCTCTTATTGGGTATAATGATGCAAAAAATGAGGTTGGGACTACTGAATTGAGAGCCCTGGCTCTTGAGACTCTGTGTACCAGGTTCCCTAGAGACTCTTGGATACATGTGTACACAGATGGCTCTCAAAACCGAACCGCGAGTAGAGCAGGTGCTGGATTTACAGCCCATTGCATTTTTTGAGGGCTGTGTTCCCCTGTCAGCCCATGCAACAAATTTTGATGCAGAAATGAAGGCTGTGCAGAAGGCTGCAAGAAGTGTTGCTGCATTGGTGGGACCTGCTCGGAAATGCGTTTTTTGTATAGACTCAAAGTCAGTTATCCAGACTCTGGTTTCAACCAACCTACTTTTTAACAACCTTGAATGGTCAATGTGGGTGGCTGTGAGCAGTCTAATTGATGCCGGATGGCTGGTTGCTTACCAATGGGTGCCCAGCCACTGTGGGATCCCTGGCAATGAAAGAGCTGATGTGCTGGCCAAGCGAGCAAGTGAACTGCCCCCTGCTGCTGAACCTATAACCTTTACACAAGGTGTTGCTGCCATAAAACAGATAGGTAGGGAGAAGCAAAAACAACTTAGCGAAGCCGCAACACAGGGGAAAAAATGGGAGTCCCTGCTGGCAGGGCAAATTCCGCCCAAACTCCCACGGAAGGAATTTTTGGTGAACTGTCGCCTTAAGACTGGTCATGATTTCTTGCGGATGCACCTGAACAGATTAGTGGTTTTTGCATCCCCCTTATGCCCATTATGCGACCTGCAAGCCACCATGGATGACGAACATTTGGAGGAATGCCCCAAATTAACTCCCTACCTGGGTACTCACATTGACTCTCTGTTTAGAAAACGGAGTGTTTTATACTGGGCAATACAAGCTTTGTTGCCTCCACCCGGCAAACGACAAAAAAGGAGATGTCTCTTTTGCCTCCACCCGTTGTAAGATTAAAAAAAAAAAAAAAATAAAATAAAAAATAAATAAATAAATAAAATAATAATTGGAATATTTAAATTCAATTTAAAGATCAACCAACCAACCTTCTTTACTTATTTGAATGACATTTTTATACCCAAAGTTTCATACGTATAAACATATTTTAAAAAATTCAGCAATCTTTTAGGTATAGGTCACCTACATTTATATATGGGTTTTATGTACCATTGAAACGATTTCTCTAAAATTTCCAACTATTGAATAAACGTTGTTTCCTAAATTAATTTTTCTGACCTTATAGGTGATCCCTGCATAATTTCTACTCAAATGGAACTTGATGAAGCCATCAGACTGTACGAGATCAACAAGGATTCGGAACTAACGATTCATGGTAAGTTACGAGTTATGGAGGATTCGTCTTGGTTCTTCATTGGCATTCATTAAGTTGCCATTGAGAAAACAGTAGAAATATCTTTTATCAAGTCTTGAGTCGTCGTACATTTTAAACCTCCCCTTCCCCCACTTGGAAAAATAAAGCACTTCTTGTGTGTAATCGTGGTTCCTCTCTAAGGGATTGTTCCTCCACTTATAAAATTTCTATTCCACCTCTTTACCCTTCATTCCCAAATTAATTTTGTTGGAATTATCGTGTCCATTGAAGCTATTGGTTCATAAAGATTTCATTGGAAATCCGGTTTGAAAATCCCAACTGAAAACAATCAAACCCAAAAATATCAAACTTTCAAAAATCAATAAAATCAATGACCACATAAGAGAGCAGAAATTCGAGAAAAAAAGTTGACTCCTACACTGAAAATGTTTTGGTACTAATATTATAACAATCCATTAATTGTCAATTTGTTTGCCTAAAAAATAACGTTGTACCTGTAAGACAATAACATTTTTGTAATAAAATATTTAGAGGTTTTATATTTATAAAATCCATTTTTAAAATCTTTTCTGCGAGATATTTCTTTGAGAATAGGTACTTAGCTGTTGTTAATTGAAACTATGGAAATAGTGGGTCAGACAAATGTGATACAACTTTTTCTCTAGAAATTGAAGGAATGTTGGCTGGGACTCGTTTGCACTATACCTTATTATAACAAATTTAAGACCGATGGGCAATAATATGAGTTCCTTGTGCTTTAATTCGCGATTTAAAATAAGGATGTGAAGCCCAGCAGCAGAAAAATAAACCATTGTAAGTGGGATCATCCAGTTTGCTGTTTGGCAGTGTAACGACGCGAAAATATTGGATTCCTGTATAGTTCGAACTGATGCCTTTACTTTCGTTGAGGGGAAAGTTCTTCTTAGGCAAGCCCTTTTGCCAACTGTTGCACACCTGGAAAATAACTCTCACAGTTGAAGAGGTTTGATCACACTGGCCTCATAGCTCAACCTGTTCGAGTGTTGCAACTACGGGGAAATTTCCCCTTGGTAGTAACGACGCAAGTTTGAACTCCTGTCGAGGTATCAAATATTTTGGGGCCGTTACTTTGGCGCAGTCGAAATAGGACCCACAATGAAAAGAAACAATAACTAATTAAATCCCTCTCTAGCCAAAAGACTGTAAACATCACATTCCCTGTCGTAGCACCTTTCACTTCCTCACTCACTTGAGTCAAAACACACTGTGACATTGACCTCGCTCGACTACTGACTTGAGCCAGAGGCCTGCAGTTTCAGTTCGTCACTTGTCCGACCCCAAACGAGCTGAGACGGCTGGTATTTGACTCTGGGGAAATGTTACGCTCCAGGAAAATGGCTCTTGGTCAAAGTTTCACACCAGCCTCGTAGCTCAGATCGTTGGACTGTTGCAACTAAGGGGAAATTTCTCGTAGTTGTAAGGGCACGAGTTTGAACTTCTATCGAGGCATCAAATGTTTTTGGGCTGTTGCACAACTGAGCTACTGAGGTCAATTTAATCAAACCTCTTCGATTGTGAGTGTTTTCCCTGAACATAACATTTCCCTGGAGTCTAATATCAGCCGTCTCGGCTGAATTGGAGTTAGACGAATCACATGACTGAGTGAAACTGCAGGCCTCAGGCTCAGCAGATGCTCACTGCAAGAAGTTTCAGTCAAGTGAGGTCATTGTCACGGTGGGTTTTGACTCACCAGTGAGAGAGGAAGTGAATATGCTATGCCAGGGAATGTTACTGGCTGGCTTGAGAAGGGCCACATATAAAGTTCGGGTCCTACTGTCCTGAGCCAAATGTAACAGACCAATATTATTTGATACCTTGGCAGAGTTGGAACTCATGCCTTTACTTTCTTTGAGATGAAATTCCTTTAGAGACAAATTTTTTTGACAGCTGTGCTACCGAAGCCGATTTCGGCTGCGAGAGTTTTCCCTTATCATAAATCAAATCAAATAAAATATTTTTACTTTTAACTTCCTAAAAAAAGGCAATACAAACGTTAAACTCACAGCATTAAATACATTTAAAGTAAAAAAGATCAGAAAATCTCATTAGGTTATAGCAGATTTTGCTGTTGGAGCGTCACAATAAATACTTTCTAACTTTAACTATCACAACTACCCAAATAATGAATTTAAATAAAATAAAACAGAGAATAATACAGATAAGGCGATGTAAACTACTAGATACACAATCCAAATTAATCTAAAAACTTCTAAGATCTACTATAAATATTTTTCATCAATTTAACGTAGAAGACCACTCAATATTATAGAATTCGTCAACACGATAAAGCTCGTATTGTAGAAGGAGGTGCTTCTTAATCCGGATGAATGATTTCTCTGCGAGGCTGCAAATCTCTGTAGGTGCCCTATTAAACAGTCTTGAACCAACTTAGTGTGGGTCGCATCGCAAGAAAACACTAAGGCCTGTGTTTCCCATATAACAGTAGGTTGCCTGAGTTTGTTGGTCAATTTTTCTTTAGTGACTACTAAAATGCCAAATAAATCGTGCTCTGCAGCGGCTTCAAATGAAAATCAAGTGTGTCAATAAAATATGTATCTCCCATCTTTCCCTTAAAGTGGAAAACGAAATTTTTCAATAACTAATAAGTGTGGATTAAATGATTCCGTGTATCAACAAAACATTTTATTTCAACATTTTACAAATACACGATATTTTCCAATGTATCGAAACACAAACGGTGGGTACAGCTTTCGTACAAGTACGCAACCACGAGGAACATTTTATGTCTTTGCGCCCCCTCCCGCACGTGATTTGTTTGGTCTTAAAATTATGTCTTTACTTATGTAAAGCTTGCAATCGTGTTCACATATAAATTATTGAGAATGATCACCTGTGTGTAAACAATTATTTAAACAACCACGCTCATGCCGCAGCTTGTCGGCCGCGCACTCCGCAGTCGTTAACGTAATATGGTAACGTAATATGGAGCTATCCAACGAGTGGTGAACGATTTTTGTACGATGATAACTGGCGAAGTTAAAGTTCCGTAGCAACGAATCGGTTGTACGTGAAAATCATTAGAAATTTTTCATAACGCTTTCTTCGTCACACTTTTTGAGTTATGTGCCATAGTAAAGACATAAAATGTCAAAACAACAAGTACATCAGCGATTTGCTTGAGAAAAGGCGTTGAAAATGGGTAAAGAACTGTCAAATCATAATATAAGTGCATGATACTATAATCAAACTTATCAATAGTAGTCAACTAACTGGTGATGTGAAGGAGTCGTTCACTAAAAGGACTGGGACTGGATTCGCTCACTCCCTGGAAGGTCGCTCACTCCTTTGCTCCCCCTACTACTGTCCATTTCTCCTCCCGTAACTCCAAACGTCTCAGTCCCAGACCCCTCTCTCTGGAAAATCTTCCCATTTCGCTCTTTTGCTCCTTTTGGGCCAAAAAGCCTCCATCCTCCCGTAACTCCAAACGTCCCAGTCACCCCTTTCTGAAAAATCTTCTCGTTTCTCTCCTTTGCTCCTTTTGGGCCAATAGGCTTCTTTTTAAAGTCATTTCCAACCACTCTGTGCCTGTGGTTCCTAATGACCGATTTTGTGATGAAACTTCAAAACGGTTAAATATGTCTCTGAAGGAGATGGTTTCCTATGTTTTCTGGCGTGCTAAATCGATTTAAATAGGTCACAAAATGATTTACTCACACCCAAGTTTTCTGAAAGGGGTTCTAGAATCGATGCCCTGCCGGTGTCAGTCACTTAGGTGTAACACATGTATTAAAGGTAGTACCTATGTAGAATTATAACTAAGTAAATTTCAAATAAAAAAGGATAAATTCATATGAGTGGATATTATGCCTGGGATTCTACAACTTTCCGATGAATATTATCTCATATAGGTACCTACCTATTCCTTTTCTTCGAAAAAGTAAAACTCATGGTCTGAGGAAGTTTTTTCGATGGAAAATAAGTTGTAGAATCGATCCTTGGGAGGGTAACGATCTGACGATCATAAGGGGGATACCCAGCATATATTTTAAAAAATCAGTAACTACCTACATAAATAAAAATAATGTCTACCTACTTACGAAATGTTTTCAAATGACAAAATAAGATAAGGTACTTCTATTCTAGTTTAAAAAACGAAATTTGCTTACCAGATGGTAAGTTACAAACGGTTGGGGGAAAAAAAAAAAAAAAAAAATTGTGGAGTGGTAATAGAGAAACTGAGGTGGTGGAGCGGGTAAGAGTAAGAGTAGGAGCGTCAGAGCAGACTGGGACTGGGAGTTAGAAAGAGCGCGTTGTGTACTTGTGTGTAGGTAAACAAAGTCACAAGTCACTCCTCCAGTCAGTAAGTAAAATAATGTTGTAATCCCTTTGGTTTTCTTATTTAGTGCCGCACACAAGAAAGGGTCGAGGTGTGGGCTCAGTCCTTGATGCTTAATAATTGGGTTTTTCACTTGTTGAGGTTGTACGAGCCCCTTGCCCTTCACTGGTTCACTGATAGAGGAGTCATCGCCTGAACTATCACTCTGTGAAGGCAGCAATTCGGAGAACGAACTCCCTGAAAAGATTCGCTCCCAATCTCTACAACTAGTGTAACTGTCTAAAAATATTTGATACCTCGACATGAGTTCAAACTCGTGTCCTTACAACGACAGGAAATTTTCTGTAGTTGCAACACTCCAATGATCTGAGCTATGAGACCGGGGTGATCAAACCTCTTCGACTGTGAGGGTTATTTCCTGGAGTGTAACATTTCCCTGGAGTCAAATACCAGCCATATAGGGGTCGAACGAATGACAAAGTGAAACTGCAGGCCGCTGGCTCAGCAGATGCTCGCTGGAACAAGTCAGCAGTCGAGCGAGGTCATTGTCACAGTGTGTTTTGACTCAAAGTGAGTGAGGAAGTGAAAGGTGCTAAGGACAGGTAATGTGATGTTTACAGTCTTTTGGCTCAAGAGGGACTTAATTAATTATTGTTTCGTATGATTTTGGGTCCTATTTCGACTGCGCCACTCTAACCGCCCAAAAATATTTGACACCTCGACAGGAGTTCGAACTCGTGTCCTTACAACTACGGGAAATTTCCTGTAGTTGCAACACTCCAACGATCTGAGCTATGAGGCCGGGACGATCAAACCTCTTCGACTGTGAAGGTTATTTTCCTGGAGCTAACACTAGGTAGTCGTAGTTGTTTACATCCCTTGTGTCTTCTGACCCGTGTGGTCCAGATTTTGCTTTGTTCACTAAACTGAACTTGGCAATGCTACTGATAGACGCATTTTTGGTTAATACCAATCATGATTAAGTGGATAAGTAGATGTACACAAGTAGATGTGCATGTATGTTAGATGTGGATAAGTAGTGAATTTAAGTGGACGAGTAGGTATTTCTCAACAATGAAACCAAATGGGAACTTAAGTCGTTATCAAAACTAAGCTTGATGTGTTTATGGTACCTTCACAACAGACACCAGCTGGAAAGTAGGTAAGTAGGTATCTAATCTAGTGATTAGCACTTCACGACTGACTTGGAGATACTAATTAGTTAATGTTTATTAGTTGGAACCTCCAATATACACGATGTAGTGATATATCCAAGAGCTAAATACCTACAGTATATAACCTCCTACAGTATGTTTTCCTAGATTTTTTGAAATAAACTGTAATCAAGAAGTGGGTATACTTAATAATTAAGGTAAATGTTAAACTGTTAAGGTATCTGTTAATAGGAGAATCAAAAAGGCAACTAACACACTTCTGTTGTCAACATCCTTCTTCCACTTGGTTTTGTATTTTGCTGTCTTCAACACAGCTATAACAGACACAAATGACTCGACTGTTGATTAATAATGTAAATCGATGTGATGAATGATTCGCATGATTAAAGATTGACGTTTTCCTTTCAAATGCCTTCAAATCTATCCCACTCATTGGTGCGTTTGCAGCGCCATCAATGGTAATTGACAAAGCAAATAGTGCGTTATATGCAGCTTTCAGGGATCACTTTCCTTGGATGTCCGAGTTAGGGGTCTCCCCTACTGCCACTTGAAATGATTGGGAATACCATTTTCGACACCCACAGGGTAGACTCACACTTCTGGCTGAGACGGGAACTGTCACATATACAAAATTTTTTGTTTGAAACTTCGATAAATATTTAAAGAGTATTCGAGCGGTTTCCCTTCGGATACGAGGTGCCCGGAGGAAAGTGCGGCCACTGGAATTGGAGGATGGGGCGGCCGTTCCTATGTTGGAGGAACATAGGTGATTGTTTATCAATTTCATGAACACCATCAAATCCAAAATGCTTTACAAGTGTTGAAAAGATTGTTAAAAATAAAATGGGATCATTGTTTTAAAGATTTGAAAATAATGGTATTTCGTTTCCTTTGGTTCATCTCAGTCTGGCCCTACTACTATGAAATTATAACTATTTTTTTTCAATGCCCATATAAATGAATGCAGATGCTCTGATACTCTACTGAAGAGATTTATTCAAAATTTCTATTATCCACTTAAAAGGGATTTATTGGTAAGGTGTTGACGGGAAGAATTATTGTGGTTGTTCCTCGTATTGCTTACCATGTATTATCCAAGCGCTTTCACTGTTAGGCATCGACATAGTTGGGTGGGTTGGGTATGTTAGCATTATTAATATTTGGATAATGTTCCAATGTATTTGGAAAATTTTTATTTTATTACACTGTATAACAGATTATATTTAGGCTATTTGATTTGAGGGGGAACTGTTCATGTAGCTGGGAGTGGGGTTTTCCAGGGTTTTTTCTTTTCTTTTTTTTCCTTTGACTAACGTCAAATGAGATGTAGAGTTCCCTAATTCATACCCAAAGACAGCGCGGCCCCATCGCCAAACCCTATCAATCTTCGGTGGAGATCCATTTCTTTCGGGATCCTCTGATGCACATGGATGCTGCTCTTACTTTCGCGAATTCAATTCTCACCCTCAGCCATCCTCTTATTTGTCCTTGTGGTCTGAACCATTTTTCAGCCAATTTTTCGGCGAGAACTTTGATAAAGGGCACCATCTGGGGGGCAAAGAGGCCGTCGACCGAGCAGACTAGGGGAGTAAATGATGCGTGTCTTTGCTCACATGCTGCCAGATTTTTTTTTTTCCTCCTCAGCCCCAGCACTGTGCGATCGACGTATGAGGGAGCGTCAGCGTCAGAAACTCGGACGTCGAACAACACTTCCCTCTATCGATCCCACACGCCACGGCATGCGAGGTCCCCTCTGAGGCCTGGTGTGGTTGGAGATGGTTCAAGAATTACTAGTTCAGTTCAGGGCATGTTCCAGATTGAATTCATGGTTGCCACACCCATCACATGGAACTGGCATCTCAACTGGTTTTCTCTTGTAGGGGATGGCTAAGGCGTCCCAAAATTCGCAAGCAGACAAGTCATAATTGCTTTTTTAATAGAAGAGAAAGCCAACTTGACGTTTTTATCTTCATTGTCTTCAGGACTGCTCGTCCTATTGCTCTTTACCATTGAATTGGGAGATTTTCCAATGTGGTGTTCAACAAATCATCTTCTACCTGGTGTCTCTGTCTTCTTGCTTCTTCCTTCGCCTGCCTTAGTGCCGCTATATGTTCACTGACTTCAAACGGTTGTCCCTGTTGTACAGCTTGCTCTAAAACTATCGTGCCTGCTTTGGAAGTCATATAACACTGAATTACCGAACGCACTGGATCCGTCCATGTCAAACCCCCTTTGTTGACTGGTAGAGAGAAGAGATCGCTTTCTTCAGATGACACATTTCCTCATAGAATCGATGGCATGAAGACTGATCTACTTGAATTTCGCAAGGGCATATATGTGTTTTCTTCTCCTCCAACCACTCGCTGAACAAACTGCCATTGGAATTGAAATGATTTTATGAAGGCAGTATGCGCATCTTGAGGCTGAGTTTTTCCCACAGTGGCTATTGATTCACATTCTTTACCCAATTCTCGATTTTGCTTTTTCAAGTACTCCAGCTTTCCCTCTCCAATATAGCCTCCAAGGTAGCGTTGTCCGGTCACTATATGAATTCCTGTTCCATGAAAAACCCTGTTTGCGTCCTCTAAGTCTTCAGGTTGGACTACCAAATAGGATTTATGACCTTGAGGATGGTATCAGATATTAGGACCGAACTCCTGCAATTTCTCCCACCATCTCTTCAACCCGTCAAAACTCCCTTGTGCCGCTGAATCATCTGCGTACCAGCATTGTTTTACATCTGAACATTGATCTTGCAAAAGATCAATCAGAGGTAGGGTTGAGATGCCATACAATATCATTGCTAGGGGATCGCCTTCTTTGCTATATAGTTCGTGTCCTCCTCCTTTCATCACCTATTCGGCATATCCTTAATAGGAATTATGTAGGAATCGAGCACAGCTCGGACAGTGTAGCCGAGCATAATCCCCATTTTGAATGTGCAATGGCTCTCTTATCGAAAAGGGCGTTCATTGAGTGTATTATTTAATGTGTGTTAGCATTATTGTAATTAATGTTAGGTCCACCAGTTATGTTTAGGGTGTAGTGTTGTGATAGGTATATTTTATGTGTTATTGTACAATCATTCTCCATATTCTTGGGTCCCTCAGTAGTTTTGGGGTGCTAAGTATATGGTGTATGTTTTTGCTTGATTCTCCATCTATATATATTATCATTTTCGTAGAGTTTCATGCATGGTTTCATGATTCCCAGGTAAGTAGTAGTAGGTTGACCTCTTATATGTTTAGCACTGTTTCCATATTATGGGCATATATGAGAAATTTTGAGTCGCTGATACCAAAAATGGCTTTAGGTTCATTAATGTTGAGCTTATTTCATTGTTCAAACAGTTATAAAGAGAATAGTTTGTCTTTGATATAGCTTTGTGGAAACTTGGGCTTCTAATCTGAAGATCTGGTAGGTGTTTTCTGCGGTGAAAGCGCTTGGTTAACGTTATGATAAAAATTCCTCCCTTCGACCCCACCCTACCAATGTATCTGAAAGGCAAAATATGCATAGAAAAGGAAATTATTGATGATCGCATGAATATGGCAGATTGTCCTGGCATAATGAACTCGATATTGGTTTTAAATAAAATAATTGTTGTAATAATTGAATGGAATTCAATAGCCCCCTTTCCTCCAGAAACGATTTTAGGATCTCACAAGGACTTGGAGGGAAGACGATAGGGCAGTGTACCTAGTAATCTCATCTCCCCATTGGGTTGTTTTGCTTACGACCCAGGTGAACACTCTGGTTTTAGGGCACTCGTTAATTGTGACCTGAGACTTCCCTCAAAACAAGTTCTTTTCTTTTTCAGTAGGTAATTAATAGCATTGGTTACAACAGACTTTGAATCTTACAGGCCATTATCGATAAATGACCGATTTGCAAATGGGGTGCTGTTTTTAATTCCCTTACTTGGTAGTAGCCATTTAACCATCAAACGTCCTCTAACTTAGGGACAGATTTCAATCTGTCAATTGCTCTTGAATCTCGAATTATGTAGGGCTGCTACCTACCGACATATTGTGGAAACCTCCACATTAACCTCTACAAGTCACTGCAGGGCCATTTTTATGTTTGTCTGGAGTCTATAGCCAGTTTTGTTTTCTACATATCCACATATCTCCATACCACATATTACAAAAACTAAGAATACTACTTTCAAGTTATTTGTATTTACTTAGTAAAAAGGTGAATAAGACGGAAATAAACTGGTTGTGTTTTCACGTTGGACGAAGATATACTTAGGTACCTACTTTTTTTAAATCTTTATTTCCATATTATGTCGAAATTAAAATACATTGAAAATGAAATTAGTTAATTCATACAATTTTATAAGAAAATTTTAGCCCCATACGAGCCTTAATCTCGAGGTGGGGTCTAGAATCCAGTGTTGTTGTTTGTTACATTTATATAAAACTAATATCTTTTTTGGTAGGTTTTTCGACTATTCTATAAAACAATCCCCCAACTTCAAATTAAAACTAATATCTATCAATTAACAAAACTTTAATTCTTTAAAAACTTAAACTTTAAATACTATTCTAATTCTCATTGTTATTTAAAACATTTCATTATTCCCCAGTCTTAATTTACAATTTGCTGAATTAATTAGGAATACATTTCGTGTGGGAACGAGTAAATTCGGTTCAAACGGGTTTTCCGTTCAAAAATTTTTTCCTTATCTCTCTTTAGATCGCTGAAATTTGTTACATCATTATGTAAATAATTCATTTGAGCTAGTGTAGTTCATTGGGAAGGAATTGTTAACCTTTACTCATAGTGGATATTTCATGTTTAGAGTGTGTTAATTACTTTTTTAAAGATAATTTCGATTATTTGGCTACTTTAACAAGCTTTCGAAATGGGAGTAATTTAAATTTTTCAAAGAATGGGCTCAGAAGCAGCTGCAAAGCACTCCCTGTTTATTGTCCTCACAATCTGTTACAGTACTGTTATCTATACCTCACAATACTGTTATTTATATGATGAGCAATCGTCCAAACCTTCTTCTACCTACCTACTACTACTCCTACTACACCTATTACCACTATGCCTGCAACTTTGTTAGCAAGGGCTGGTTTTTTAATCATAATAACCTTTACGAACAATTATTGTTGTGGAGGTACTTAATATAATGATTTTTTTGTTTGGAACAAAATTGGAAAGCCCCTTTTTCTATTATATCTATTCGTTGTGAGCAGCTCCCTATCTTACCTACCGTTAAGGTTAGCCATTTTTTTCAACAACATCGAACTACAGCAAAATTTGTTGTCTTTTCCGGATGAGGCTGTCTAAATATTATTCACACATAGTTGAACGTTGTTGTGTTCTTCCATCTGCAAAGGGTTACCACTAAAAATGGTACTTCCACCAGTAAGATGGTAGTATGGTAGTTTGCACCATTGAGATGAGAGAATTTATCTTTTTTGTCGTGGTTCCTCTATTTTTCCCTTTACTAAACTCCCGTTACCTGATGGACTTGTTACGTTAAGGGGGTTGGGAAGGTTGAAGAATTACTCTTAATTCTTTATTTAATTAATTTATTAATTAATTCTTCAACCAATTCTTTTTAATTTTTTTAAATGAAAGTACAACAATTTGTAAATATATTAATTCCATAGGCATGTCTACAAATATTAACGAAGGAATGAATTTTCAATGTTAATATCCTCCCGTGTCTCGCGGTTGGAATCTTCCTGCCGATGAACGGACAGTTCTTTAATTTTTTCCACAGAAAATACGGAAAGCCTATTTTCAAGAAGGTTTTCTATAAACATAATCTTCTTATTCTTCTTCTCATTTGAACGTGAAGTCAGTGATTTGTTTCATGGAGGAAGCAAATCTGTGAGACAAAGTCTTGAGTGAAGAAACAGTTCCTCAATAATCGCAATGAAAGGAGAACTTCAAGCGCCACTCCTGAAAAATCACTTTTTTCAATATTTACCCAATTTCCTCAATATTTACTGGACCGAATTGAACCTTTTTTTTAAATTTTGTTGGCAACAAGTTTTTGTTTCGATAGTTAGGGGGTTTGGTTTGATTTTGTTTGGTATCGATGTATCGAATCGGTAATGCTGATTTTTAATAGATATTTTCACGCTATATCTTCTTATCAACACGAATACTGAAATTTCGACAGTAAAGAGAACCCCCCCCCCCCCCCCCCCCCGTCGTTTTGTTCTAAATGTTATTGAAAACAACTAGGAACAGCCGGGGAACTTTAAAATAATATGGTAAGCCAGATAATGGGGCAAGTATGATGGAAAACGTAATTTTTTTCATTTGAAGACTGGGGGCCCAAAAATGTTTTCAGTCAGTGAATAGTGCAGCTTTTTGGATACTAAATTTATTTTCTAATGAATCCATTGATATATAACAAAGTAAATTTACTAGTATTTCAAGTAGTAAAATAATGAGTTTGTGAGGGCTTCACGGTGCCCCGGATGGTGAACCTTCCCAACCCCCTTAAGGGAAAACTTCTACAGTCGAAGAGGTTTGATTACATTGGCCTCATTACCGTAGTGGTTAAGGGAGGAGGGGGGTTCTTTTGAGGTATCAAATATTTTTGGTTCTCAACATTTGGTACAGTCAGCAGGACCTGAACTTCATAATCCTTCTCGAGCCAAACACCACATTCCCTGATGTAGCATCTTCACTACCCCACTCGCTGAGTCAAAATATATTATGAAATTAACCTCGCTTGACTGCGACTTCTTCCAGCAAACTGCGGAGCCAAGCCGCCTGTAGTTCCATTCTGGCATTTGTTCGACCTTAATTCAGCCGAGACGGCTGATATTAGACTCTGGGGAAATGTTATGTTCAGGAAAACCTCTCAGTCGAAGAAGTTTGATTATATTGGCCTCGGTAGTGCAGTGGATAAAGCTGTGGTCTTCTTCAGAGCATCTGTATGGTATTGGTAACAGCGTGAGTTCGAATTCTGTAGAGGTATAAAATATTTTTGGGACGTAACAGGCTTTTAGTTGAGAATTGATGAACGGATCAAAATTTGTGAGTGCTGCTTATCGTTCTAATTTGATAAAGCCACCCTTACGTTGCAGTCCCTACTTCTACTTATTGTGAATACAAAAAGATGGAACAGTTTGGTAATACTGATACCCCTCAGATCAACTGAATCAAACTGGTCTATTAATTTCAACTTGGTTATTTTACATTTCAAGTCGCGTAGAAACCGAATGTGCCATCTGAAGTCCGCCTCCACTGTCCAGCTTTACTAGCCTTCAACTCGATCGAAAAGTTCCGTTCTTTTGCGCTCAGGCTCTATTTGGTCGATTAGAGCCTTGTTTCTATTATTATTTCACATATTTTAAATGAGAAAACTGAGTTTTAAGACACTACTTCTTCGCAGTATTGTTCTTATTTACCTGAACTCTCAGCTATTTTCTCGTGATACCCCTCAGATCAACTGAATCACTGGTCTATTAATTTCAAACAAGCTGAGTAAGAATTTAAGCAAGAATTTTTGTATAATAAGCAAATTCTTTTAGAATAGGCTTCGTGCATAGTCCAAAATACAGAGTGCTCTATCAGCAAAATGCGGCATAACGGTACTTCTCAACGTATCCAGACCACCATCCTCCTCCCGGCCCAGTTTTCCGTGGTGACTGTAAATCATCTTCGTCCTTGCTTTACTGAAAGTTTTCTTTAGATTTAAGACCCAAAGAATGTGGAAACGAAAATACTAACAAAATGGTTAATCTAATTTGCCCAGTGCTGTGATGTGCTAGTCATCACAATGTAGTCATTACAGTGCTGTGATGACTATTTTAATTCATTGAATGTTGATAGTGATTAAGATCTGTTTTCCTATCTCATTACCAGAATTTATTTCGAAGAAAGAAAACCTAAATGGAAAAAAGTTATTAGACGTAGAGCATATTGCCAAGAAAGGGGTACGATAGATGGTAGGGAAAATACTGGATTTGCTTCTGTTTTGTAGGGGGAAAAAACCCTAATGATTAAATATTACCGCACCTATCGTAATATTGAAAGATGTACCTTTCATATTACCTAACATAAGTTCTTCATGTTGAAACGATTGTAAGAGCTTTTCGGTGAAGCAGCTTCACTATTCAGCTCTACTTGAAACCATTTCTCCTTTTGGAACTTATAGTTTCTAAGTTCGAAGGCAATGCAAATCGGAACATAATTTTACAAATTGATGCACAGAATGATTGACAAATAATAGGAAAGTTCCCATTTAAGATGCAAAATTGTCATTACGATGTAAACATTATAAAACTACTTATCCACTTAACTAAAATTGAATATCCGGCCGTTGCCCAAGACAGGCTGTACATATTTATAATTACTTTACCGACTTGTGGTTTGTTTCATTTTACAATGTTAGCTTCACAAGTAATCTGCACCTTGCCGGGGATAGACTCTGGGGCTCCTCGTGGAGCTAAAGATACTCTGACAGATAATATTTTAAAGCATGGAACATGTTATAACCATCTGCTGGTTCTCAATATCTGATCAGGATGGAGGCCATAATTGCATTCTTCTCTTGTTGTCCCATAGAGGCTTACTACCAAATTCCAACTTTCTTGTTTTATTATAACTTCTTATACTTATAACTTTCTTAGATGTTATATTTTATTAAAATATAAGTGTATATAAATTAATATTTATTTTATCACATTTTTTATTTAAATTTTAAATAATTTTAATTCAAAAACCTCAATAAAACCTATTTTATTGAGGTTTTTGATTTTTCCATTTGAATAACCCAACGGTCTCCCACCTACGTAATTTTTCCTTTTTCTATGTAGCGGACCGAAGTGTCGCGCCGTACGATACCTTTGGGAGAAAAACCTGACGCGGGATCGATACCGGATCGTAACTGAGAAAAAAAAAAAAAAATACCCGATCCCACCCTGGATCGGATCAGTTAGTTCTCCGTAAATAGAGTGTCACTTATGAGTTCCACTATGATGTCATCCTTGTAATTTCTTGCTCGAGTTTTTACTTCTTGCTAAAAACAATGGATTTTTGTGGTGCCTTCGAAGTGAACTGTCTACCACACACCAATGAGGCTGAATGATGTCCTCCATCAGCTCTCTAAAATTTGTCTTGTGCCTCTGTATTGATGTATCGATGTATTGAATCTTTTGAAACATAAACTGCTTTGACTCTGGTCGAAGCAGTTGACAATTTACCTTAGGGAGTGTTGCGTACTTCCATAGAATGCGAAAATAGTGTGTAATGTTTAGAGACGATTTATCAACTTTTAAGATTGCATAATATCAAAATAAAATCACTCACCCTGGAATCTAACTTTAATCTTTACAAACATTTATCCTTGTAACAGAACTTATGGCAGGTCCAAATGTATATAAATCAATTTTTCAGTTTTTTGTTTCTATAGATGTTTTTTTAGCACGTTTTATTGAAATCTAAGTACTTACATTTTCAACACAATTTTGGGCACACATTTTTGCCTTTTCATTATTACATTACACATCATTCTCGGAGTGTCATCAATATTGGTTTCACGTATTCGCAATAGTTACCCGTTATTCGATCAAATACGATAAATACAAAGGGCATCATGTTGGACCCAACTGATTCCCGAATTTGAACGAAATCGGACCAATGGATGATAAAAAATTGACGTTATAAGAAATTAACGTGTGCTCATGCGCACAAACTATTAATCAAACGGTAATTACATATATAGGGGACCGTCTGGAAACTAAACCGCACAATCCCTGAAAATGTCATAAAAATCGGTCCATCAGTCACGGAGTTTTTTGTCTTTGTCGATCAATTCTAATTTTGAGTATGTGCTATAGTAGTTATTACTCCACCTATCGCGATATAATCCATAGGGAAATTTAGTGCAACATACATATACCAAACTATACCGAGTTTGAACGAAATCGGACCAACAGATGCCGAGAAATCGAAGTTATGACAAATTCACGTTTATACGAACAGGCACGCTGTTGATCCGACGGCTTTGAAAATTATAGAGGACCGTCTAGGTAGGAGCTAATCCGCGCAATGCATGAACATTTCATCGAAATCGGACTGAAACTCGGTATATTTTTGGGAGTGACAAGGATTTACCACAGACTGACCCGGAAACAAAAGTTGCAGCATGTACTTATGAGCGAATTTTCGTAGGTACTATATGTAACATTAATTTGAAAATTGAGGACTTTGAGTGAAAACAAATGGTCAAATACCTAGTTTTATGCCCCCCCCCCCCCCCCCCAACAAGTAACAATCTGTGATTCAAATAAGATTTTGGATTTTAGTTTTATCGAATTTTCGTAAAAAAATAAGCTATTGCAATGGCTGCAAAATTTTTAAAATGAAAATTTTCAAAACATTTCTTGATTGAAATCCGTTGTGGTTGAGGCATTCTGAAACGAATCCAAGAGTGTAAAGTTTTTTCATATATATATGTCATTCCAGACGATAAATCATTAGGATTGAGATGAAAATTCCGTTCAAATGAAAGGATGAGTTCGTTGACCAACACTTTTTGGGCACATTAAATTGGCCTAATTTCAAAAAAGGGCTGATAAAAATCTCTAAAAATGGCTATGAACGGCCGAAGATCGTCAATTTATATTTTTTAGCAGAATGTACCTCAAATAACTATAAAAATAGAACATTGACAATTTTATGTACAAAAATTATGCTGAAAAATTCAATTAAATTTCATTGAAATTTGCTTAAAAAAAATCTATAAAAACTGCAAAAAAGATTAAAATCCAAAATCTTTTTTGAATTGCAGATTATTATTAAGAATACGTTTTTTGCCATAAAATTAACAGTTAATAATTTCTTTGCAATCAAAAAGCTCAAATTTCAAAAAAAATTTAATATTTCACAATATGACAATTTACCAAAACTGGCCAATACGATCATGCACCATGACTGGAACTTTTTCTGCAGCTTTTTACCATTTTTTTTTTTGCATATATAAGTATTATTGAAATTAAGTAGGTATATTTTTCTACGTAAATTTTTTCATACATTTTTAATGTTCTAGTTCATCGTGGATAAACTTCTTTTGATTAAAATTCTGCTAAAAATATAAATTGAATAATTTTCAGCCGTTTTTAGTGATTTTTTAAGCTTTTTTTTTTTTGGAAATTTGACCAATTGAATGGGTTTAAAAAATGGTGGCCAACAAACTCGTCTTTTCGTTAGAAAAGCTTGATTTTTTGGCGCAAATATGGAATTTTTATATTTGCAATTGAAAAATTCCATATTTGCGCCAAAAAATCAAGATATATATACGCATGAAAAAGCGTTAAACCCTAGAATCCGTTTCAGAATGCCTCAAAACGGATTTCGATGAAAATAATTTCCAAAAATGTTTATTTTAAAAAATTTGCTAAATGGTCAACACGTTCTTAATCGCAAGAAACAAGTGGAAATTTTGATTTTGGAGGATACAAATTTTTCGACTTCTTTCCCGATCACAAAGCTTCCCTACCTTCGGTAGTGAGGAAGCAAAAAATCTGTTTTGTGAAGCATAGTGTTGCAGGCCATCTGTAGGAGCAAGAGTGATATGTTAAATAAACGCTAGCACCTACTACGTACTCTAAAGAAACCTTGCAATTGGGCTGATCCCCGCTAGAATGCACTTGCCTTAAAGTGGTAAATCGTAAGTGGCCATATTCGGCAATATGCTATAATGGGGCACTTTCCCCTGCAATAAAATAACGCTATTAGCGGACAGGTTTTCCTCGTCCTCCCGTCATCGGCCAATCTTCCGCCTCAGGTTGATTTGAAGCGTGCGAAGCGAAACTCAGTTCGCAACGTAGCTGAGTAGAGTTGGTGGGGGCTCAGGAAGCTGATAGCCACTCATTCGTACTCCAGTTCAACTCAACTCAGCCGACCAGTTCGTCAGTCATTCACCGCGTCGTGACATGTTGATCGCCTCGTTGCCTCCGCTTGATTACCCGACAATCGCGTTTTGTTGTCCCGTCTCTACCCATTGTGGCCGGCTACCTCGTTATCTTCGAATTCCTTTCTTCAAAGCTCATTTATGCTCAGTTTGTTCAATTCGGCTTACCAGTACTCTGTGTCTATGATAGACAAAGTTATCCTTAATCCAGGTACATTGAAAAAAGTAGTAGGTTTCATAACATAAGTAAATTCGCACAATTCGATAGAAATTTGCTTAACCAGGGTTACCTGGTTGAAACTTCCAAAATCAGGACATTCAATATGAAAAAAAAGGTCAAACGAAGGACAATTACTTAAATTATGAGCAATTACTGTGCACATATTAATTCACTGTTAATTTTAATGAACAAAAACACCTCTGCAATATTTGGCTATCAAACACAAATTCTTGGATTTTAGCGCATGTTCGTAGATAATAAAGCTATTGCAGTGGCTTCAAAAATGTAAAAGTCATTTTTTTCAGTTAAAAAAAAAAAATCAAATCTTTTTCTTTTTCCGTTTTTTTTTTTTTTTTTTTTTTGTTTCGAGGTATTCTGAAACGAATCCTAGAGTTTAACGTTATATATATATATATATATATATATATATTGGGTGGGCGTATGTGTGTGTCATTCCAGACAGTCTCCTCAGGATTGATAAAAAATCAGCATTCCAAAAGATAGGAAGAGATCGTTCGGCAGCACTTTTTGAGCAAATTAAATTGGTAAAATAAAAAAAAGTGTTGAAAAAATAACTACCAATGGCAAAAAACGGCTAAAAACAATCAAGTTGATATTTTTCAGCGGTATATTACTCAAAAGACGTATACAAACTAAGAACTAGAACAGTAGAAAAATTATGCACACAAATGTGCTGAAAATTTTATTTGAAAATCATTAATATTTGCTAAAAAAAACTTATAAAACTGCTAATAATGCTAAAAATGTCCTAAATCTTTGTTTGAATAATAGATCCTTTAAATCACTTGAACTTGGTTTTTCGCCATAAAATTGAAAATTAACAATTTCATTGCACTCAAAGTTCTCAAATTTCGATACAATTCAAAAAAATTTAACGAAAATTCGCTCATACCATCACACTCGTTGACTGTTTTTATTTTTTTTTTAACACGTTTTTGAATTTTTTTTTTTCAATATTTATGGAGTTCAAAAAGTGCTGTCTAACTAAATCATCCTTTCTTGTGGAATGCTTCATTTTTTGGCAAAAAACGGATTTTTTATCACAATCTTAAGGAGAGTTATCGTCTGGAACGGCATATATATATATATATATATATATATATATATATATATATATATATATATATATATATATATATATATATATATATATATATAGTGTCTGTGTGTGTGTGTACTACTTACGAAAAAGCGCAAACACCTGAAATCGTTCAATAATTCCCCAAAACGGATTTCGGCGAAGAATGTTTTGAAATAATTTAATTTTAATATTTTTTGGGGCCATTGCAATAGCTGCAATTGCTTCGAAAATTATCTAAAAAGGAAGTTGAAGAGGCTCACTTTTATAGCTCTGCAAAATATCAACCTATACTGTCCCAATCGTACTACGTAATTATGGCGCCAACCGTTACAGTCTCAGCCTAATTGAGAATCTAGACTTTGGAATAAAATTATGAAGCCTCCAAAATAATTTTCGATTTCATTAATGTTCAAAAAATCACATTAAAACTTGATCTGGTCTATATGATAGAAGAGTTGTCGGCCGTGATGATTCATAGTTGTGTATAGTCGGGATTCGGCCCAAGGAGGAAGAAATAATAACAAAATCTTTGTAATATTTACTGTCGTTTCAGTCACCATTCTGTGACCATCATCAAAAAGTTTAAAAGCATTTTCCGGAAAATGTTTGGAAATGAGTGAATATTTTCTTTTCTTTCTGATGGCCGATTTTGATCTGTTCTGGTGTATTTTATTTCTGGCACTTTGAAAATTTCACAAAAAAATATTGTTTCTCAATAACATTTCCCCAAATTCAATTGTTGATCCTGGCTCTAGCCATTTTATGATGTTTTTAAACCCAACTGTTGTTGCTGTATCTGACGCTGCTCTCTTTTAGGGCAGAGCTTTTAAACCTTTTAATGATGGTCACAATGGCAATTTTGTAATTATTTCTTCCTCCATGGGCCGAATCCCGACTAAACACAATTTTGAACAAGTCTAGATCAACATGGAACAATTGGGCGAAAAGCACTATTTTGTTCAAAAATTTATTGAAACTGACATCAAACTCTATACCGACAAGAATATGAGGAACTACGTTATAGGTATATTTTGCATTGCACTGAAATAGGGGTTGTGAAATGCAATTGGCGCAGACTAGGAATAGGTGTGTAGGCAATGCCTTTATTACTTATACTTATTGAATGAACCGACTTCAGCTAACAGTTTTTGTTCCTTCATAATCATTCTATTAAATTCATCGCCCGATCTCATGTTTCACCTGCGCTGCTTAGCAAGATAGGTTGGAAAACCTGGAATCGGTACCTGGAAATGTCACGGGATTTGACGCATCGGGAAATGTCAGAGAAACGTCTGGGAATTTGGTATAAAAAAGTTCCAGCCATGTAGCATGATCGTATGAGCGAATTTTCGTAAATATGGTACTATATTATGTCAAAAAATTGGACTTTGAAAATAAATTGTTGAATACCAACTTTGCGGCAAAGCACTCGTTCTAAATAATATTCTGCTATTCAAAAAAGCTGATTTTTTCCGTTTTTATCCATTTTTCGGCAAATATTAATGAAACTTAGTTACATTTTTCAGCATAAATTTGTGCATAAATTTTTTTATGTCCTCATTCGTTGTCGATAAACTTTTGTTGACCCACTGAGAGCCCACCGATAAACTAGGGCGAAACACTGTATAACCAGCTACGCCGGAATAAAGTATACTGATCAATTTATTGCGACGAACCAAATTTAGGATTTGATTCGGTGTATTTGTTTCTTCTTTTAGACCAATTGGATAGCTTATTATAATGATAAATTATATAGTTTTTGTTATTATATACCTAATAAATGAATGACTAAGATTGAAGATCGGTTAGAATTAATATTGCGTTTTTTTTTTTCATATTCCTAATACTAATGGTTTTGTTCAGTCAGGGAAATCGCTTGAACAGTTAGGGCTTTGAAAGTCAGGGAATTTTGAAATGTTGATTTGGCGGCCACCTTGACTTGTTCCTTGAACATTTCACTAAACTATTATTGCTTATGAGAAAAAAGGATAAAATGAAGAAAAGGACATTTTAAATTAACTTAAAAAATTGACCCCCTTTTATGCACATGCTGCCTCTATGTGGCCTTCGAACCATCAGTGCTTTTACGGATTCTTTTGTGTCCCATCAGCCAGTTGTTCATAGTAGAATACCCCTGCTTCCCCAAATTTTTTCCAACAGATTCCCCATGTAATCATCTTAAGCAATTGAATTACGGTTATCTTAATGAAACTAAAGCCATTTCTAACCATAGTGACTCTAAACTACCTCATTCATGTCCATGCTCTAGAACTAGTGCAAAACGTAAAATGCTAACCTTCCACTACTTACCTGGGAATGATGCAACCCTAGCATATGAAAATGACTACCCATTATTTGCTGAGAGACATCTCATTTTGAAGAGTTGTTAGTGCTGAACACGATGATGAAACCAAAATTGTATTATCTTCGGTATTCCGATCTCTGTTTAGAGCTGATTCATTCTGTTTTGGTTCAAATGGGAGCATGATATCGCTAGCCGTTCTCAGTGTTTGAGTGGAAAAAAAGAAGGTGCATTTCACCCCACCTAGGTACCTAAACATGAGATACAACGTGAACTTTGTCCGATTGATCTGGGGTCTTTGACATCTACAAGGAAAATTGATCTCTACATTCTTTTGAGGTGTGTGTAAATGATACCTCTCACAATTACACCCCTGACGAAGCCTAACGGCGAAAGCTTGGATACCACATAATAAATACGTCCGTATCATTCCTTCCCATTTACCCCACCTGTGTAACTGAAAGGCACCTTTTACCTATATAATGAGAAAAGGACAAAATGAAAATAGGACATTTTCAATCAATTTTGAAAAAAAGAGACCCCAGTTTTTATTCCCTTCATCATAATTATGCACACATAACTTCTTGGTTGGCCTTTGAACCTCAGTATTTCAACGGATTTCCTCTCCAATTAGTGAAACTCCATTGTAAATATCGGAGGGGTGGTTTCTAACCACTGAAAAATCTGGAATGTTAGTAAAAACTCTGCTTAAAAAAAAAAAAAAAACTTAATTAAACTGTTAGGTCATTTCTGAGAACTACTGAACTCAACCTGCCCCTGGACGGGTCGTCAATACTTAGGGGCCCAACTATTTACGAACTTTTCTAGTTATTATGTTTATTGTACTTACATTTTCTCTTATCGTACAAAATATTCTGCAAAGAAAGACAATGAAAATTTAAATAAATAAATACAAATAATAACTATCAATTACATCCAATAATTCCTAAGATACTGTAACATTAAAAGTTTTCTAGATGATCGGATATTTATTTCATGTAGACACATGTGCTACACACCTTAGCTCCAAAAGTAGAACCCATGAAATCATGTAGGTATTGATCTGCATGAGGAAGATCAACGAATATGCTAAGTTAGCAGACTTGCTTACATGTATCATTCATTCAACGTCTTTCGCTAACATTTATCAGAAAAATATTACTTGTAAATTATATAGACGTAAATTTCCGATTTTCCTATATTTTTGGATAACATTTTCATTTCTGTTACAGGTAAGTTCCAGTTTCTTTCAAATCGTGTTGGGCATGGGATTTTTCTGGTAAGTAGGTCTGTGGTTTCTTTTAATATAAGGAGGTATCACTGTATCCAATCTCCCCAAATCTGCTCCAATTTTCCCTTGAAACTGTTCTCAAGAAATTTGTAAGGAAGCTAATATTCTCGTGAATTGAAAGCTTGTGTTTATTGAAAGTGTGACAGTGCGAGACTAGCGTCTCACTTGGTGTCATACTCACTAGGCTCATGATCTTTCGGAGAATAACTAATTCCCAATCCCTAAATCTCGATAGCGCCTGGATGAGTAATCAATGATTGACTGATCGTTAATGCATGTGGACCATCATACACACCATACACCATGTTCACTGTATTCTTGAAAAATTTCAAGGACTTGGAGCATTGTGTTTGGAGCATAAATGTTTGGTCCATTGTACTTCTATTATGTCGGAAACCAGCCTGGAGGAAGATGATCCACTATCTTCCTCCCTCAACCCACATAATTTTATTTAGAAAATAATTTATGGTGTAGAACGTAGATCATGATGATGTCGTCACTCACTGTATGATAATACGAGTTCGAGTCGACGTTTGAGGGTATTGGTGGCTCTCCTTCGATAACACTCGTCCCAGTTGGTGTTTAATGCATGGACTATTTAACATAGAAAACCCGGAAGGACTCTTTGCAAAGGTCGTCCTCTGAAAGACCCTCGAAAAGTAAAAAGAGCCCGAGGTGGAAATTGGCATTCGACCTAAGATTATTCAACTCATTTGAGATGTATGAATTCGTCACCGGAGGTTTCCCTAAGTAAGTTTCCCTTACAAAATGCTACTTCTCTCTTCCTTCCTGAGTTAAAATGGGGATTATTTACTGTATTTGCCCGTTTAATCTGACTTCTACAATTCATATTTCTGAATTCTGTTACTCCAGCAATTAGCTTATCTAGAGACACCGGTCATTTTTATTGTTTAGATACAACTACAGTGCTGTGCAAAATTAAGGGATCACTGTTGAAAACTCATTTTTGGGTTCCTGGTGGCCGGATCGTAAAATACCTGTCAACTAAGACAAATTCTCACTTTTCGGTAAATAGTCTCTAGAAAAAGAGTTTGACGACAAATCCGAGCTCAATAGAGTCGTCCAGTCTGAAATAAACCAAGAACATATTTTGTAATACAATCGATTTTCGCGTCTTCAAACAGTCGTCCAATTGGTCTCTTTTAAGGGTTTATGAAAATTGTATAGGTCATTGAAAAGCTGAATTCATGCTGAACAATAAAAAAAATCAAATTTTTTCCAGATTGGAACTAATGAGCTTGCACCAAATTAATAGAAATTATTAGACTTGCCAAGTCCTTACTTGGCAAACGTAATAATTTCCAGCGGTTCTGAAAACTTCAGCTATAGCCATAATATCAATCTACGTGTAAATGGGACCAGTTCGCTCATTAATTTATTTAATGTAATCTTTTCGACGATGCCAATGCGATCTGTGTGGAGAGAAGGTATGCCTTGTAGAAAACAGTAGGAAGCCGTTCTTGAGATGAACTCGGGAGCAGAAGGTTCGTCAGCGTAGAGCGTGTAGAAATCTTCGTACTTCGAGGTGTAGTCGTCGAGAGCGGAGAGTGGAATGAAATTCGGAGGGCTCCGAGCGGGGTAATTATAGGGAGGTGGCCGCCTCCTGCCGCCTCCTGATTGGTCCGCTTAATTTCGTTAATTCAACTGTGTAATCTCATTGGCTCGCACATTGTTTTCTCAGTATCTGCGAGTATGATAGCTGAGCTGGTCCTCCGGGGTGGTTTATGTAAAACTATATACTTATTTCAAGTTTGGGACCGGTTCGCTCATTAATTTATTTAATGTAATCGTTTCGACGTATGTAAAACTATATACTTATTTCAAGTTTCAATCATATAGGAATGTTTAATAATACAAATCAATTCGTATGTTTCGAAAAATCTTTCCTCTTCTACTGCCGGAAATATAAATCTATTTGATTCGGATGGTTTGAAACCTGTCCTTGAGATCCTGTAGTTTCGTGAAGAGCCACGACCAATAATTGTAATGATCCATACCTAAGCTCTGGCGACATGTTCTTGTATTGTGCATTGATTGCACCGTTATGAAGGCCCATTGCGGAACACTCCTGACGTTGATAGTTAAGAAGGGATAGAAACGTTTGGTTCCTCAAAGAAATACCAGAAAATAAACGGACCACAGTAAGAATCCGGAGGACGACGGCAATGCTGTTCAGACACCATCTGATTTCTGACTTCCCGCATACCTTGTCCTTGTGTCTTAGAATTCCTTCGTACTGACATTGAACTATATTAACAACCATGATGGTTATCATTAGATGATAAACCTGTGATGGTTCAATCGTAGCGTACTGCACAAAGCTTTGCAATAACTTTCATCGTGCAATCACAATTTCATGTTATCCTTCATTGTTCTGCCTTAAATGATTTTCCACTATACTGCAAGGTTTTGTGTTTGAAGAACGTAGGTACATACAAATAATGTTTCTTATTATATTTGCAAGACCTCTCGCATATTCGGATATCTCGCTCTCTGTAGAAGTATTCCATTGATCTTCGAATTATAACTTGGTTTGTTATTTCAATGGACAAATTGTTTGGGATTTCAGTGGAATATGTTTTGTCTGTGCGTGGAATCCAAGGTTGACGTTCAGATGGAATCTATTTTGGACTTATAGCTCGAATCTGTATCGGATCGCCGGATGAAACCTGTGGGATCTGTTTTTTTAGGCTTTCGGTTGAACTCTGGTTTAGACTTATAGATGTACTACTCAGTTTTCGAACTTTGGGTGGACTCTGTCTGGTATCTTTGGATGGGATCTGTTTCGAATTGTCAGGTGCGGCCTGTTTTAAAACTTTGGGTGGTACCTGTGTTTTCTCTTTGGGTAGATCTTGTTTTTGACCTTGGGGTGACATATTTTCTCGATTTTGGACCTTATCGTTAGAGGGCGAGTTTGAGGATGGCGATCGAGTGAATGATGCTTCGTACCTCTTCAGTTTACCAGTAGATGGTGATATCAGTATCGTCACAATCCACCCAGCTATCATGAATGCTGTTGTTGTGCAAATCACCGTAATCTCTCCGTAGGATTCGAAGAGTTTGGTCGACATGTATATCAGGATGATGGACGTGAACTCCCCGCTGGACAACAGAATGCTTGAGGAAATCGTTTCGCTAACAGGAAATGTCAATTCTGAAGAAAACTCGATAGCTATAATAACGTAGCTTGCTAGAAAGAATCCCATAAATATTGCTGAAACAATTAGCACGTGGTACTCACTTAGATACACTCCGACCCAAAACATTGCCATGCTTACAATTGAAATGCTGTAAGCAATCATAGCCATCTGCTTGAATTTATGAGTTCTGTCCAGTATCCAACCGAAGAACAAGCAACCAAAAATGCTCAATACTACCAATATCGTTCCAATAGCTCCTGCTCTTTCAGGTTCTTTAAAATGGATATCAAATATAATATTCATCAGAGTTGAAATACAGTAGTTTGTTGCCAAAATGAAAGAGTAACTTACTACCACAAGCAAATAGTTTTTGTTTGTAAATAAAATTCTCAGTAATTCTTTGGTTGCTGGCCATTTTCTTCTAAACACCTCTTTCTTCTGCTTCAAGCTATTGGAGCGAGAGAAACTGGGTGGCCTTGGCGGTACGGTTTTGAATACAAATATTATTAGTGGGAGCGTTAAAGTGGGTAAAACTGAAAAACCCACGTACAGCCAAAAAAATTGTATTTTCATTTGCTGCATGTCTTGGGATCTTGTCACCACCAGTGGAGGCACCAGGAAACTAATAGCGACTCCTATTTGTGTTGCCAAAACCCCAATGGAGCAGGCGGTAGACACTTCATTTGTTGGAAACCACAGTCCTGCTATGTAAGACGGGACGTTCACTATCGCAACCTGTGCTATGCCCACAATCACCTGTCCAACAAATCCTAGGTAAAATAGTTGTGGTTCTATGCTGGCTAGTTTCATCCAAGAACCGATTATCATCAATACGTCACCTAAAATCAGCATTATTTTGAGACCTACTTTTTCTATTAACCATGCTGCGGGAAACACGAAAATTATGAAAGTCACACTGAACATCATTGCAGTCATTGCAATCACAAGTGAAGAAACTCCATAATATTCTTCTGCAGTCCTGCTGATGATGGAGTATTGTAACCAATGTACCGCATTCGATATTGCACAAAGCACGAATATTCCTAGCATAACCCATCTCCTCTTGTAAACACTTATCTCGTCACTAATTGATTGATTTGACCATTGACTTATTGCTCTTGTCCCATCAAGTACGGCCGCTTTGGGGGTCACGTAGCGAAAGCGAAATGCCATTAACGTACCGACTTGTGAACTTCATGAATCAACCCTTTCAGCATAAAGTCGAAAAGTATAATAATTCAACCAGATTGGGAGTTTAGCCAAGATCCATGGCATCAAATATCCTAGCATCACGTCACTTCAACAATTTTATTGCACCTAACTACCATTTATTGCTATGCATCAGTGTAATAATAATCTAAATAACTAAAGTAAAATAAACTAGTAAACTAATAGGTACTCAAAATAAGAACCGTTTGCTCAAACTTTTTTTTTGTCCAAGGATTTTTTATTTTTTGATTTTTTTTGTGGGTGTTTTTGGCCACGAGGAATCGATTGGCGCTGGTCACCAGACTAGGATAAATCAGTTCAGCTGAGTATTCAGAGTCTAATTTCTTTGATATTACCCAAGAAGCTGAAATTTGAAATGGAGGCTTCTTGGTACGTCTGGAAACGAATCATGAAGTCTAGAGTCACCCAGATCAGCTGAGTGAGATCTGGAGCTAAGTTCTTTGCTATTCAACCCATGAAGCTGAAATTTGAAATGGAGGCCTCTTGAAACATCTAGAAATAAATTGTAAAGTCTGAAGCCCCGTAGATCAGCTGAGCTAGCTCCGGAGTTAATTTCTTTGCTATTTAACCTGTGAAGCTACAATTTGAAATGGAGAACCCTTGGGACGTCTAGAAACGAATCTTGAAGAGCCCCCCCCCCCCCCCCCCCCTCCCAGATCAGCTCAGGGAGATCCGGAGATGAGTTCTTTGCTAATCAACGTATGAAGGTGAAATTTGAAATAGAGTTTCACGTTCCTCAATTGTTAGCTGAAGGGTCAAGATGAAAGCAATATGGGTGGGGTCCCCCTAGCGGGGTCAAGGGGCGAAGCCCTTTGCGAGGCGCGCTGATTCCTATATATGCAGGTTGTTTTAATTTTTGCGCGAGTTTTCCTTTTCATTAGTCGCTTACGCAGTCAGTGTAGAACATTCCTAAGAATTTCGCTATAGTTATTTAGCAGTAAAAGGTTAACCCCTATAGTTTACAGTAACCGGCAACGTTTAGACTTATATATTAGGTAGACAGTGCATGCACATATGTATTATATGTTACATATTGTGTGTACAGGTTGTCCCATCTAAACGGGCCCATCGGAAAATTCAGCCGTACGGTGCGAGCTATCGAAAAAATAAACTGGACCTTTTTTATAGTATTTTAACTCAGCTTCACGATGCGGAAGTCCGATTTTTATTTTCCCATGTTTTAGGGTCTAAAATCATTGATTGAAACTTACCTCTTGACCCCCCTTTTTTATTGCTTTTTTTCAATTCTAGGTTGAATTTGGAACAGAAAATGCCTCCTTGAAATTTAGTTTTTGGGGCTTTGTTTCTGAGTTATTCCACTTTTTGCGAAAAACAGAAAATCGCCGATTCTTGTTAGACATTACCAACACTTTCTTACTATTTTTATCTTCAATTTTTGAGATGTTCACCACACTTTTGAAATCAGCATTAAACTATATATCATCAGACCCCAGCGTCCATAATCAACAATCACCATCAGGGGGATGACATTACACTTGAACCGCTTGCGATTTAAAAAAAAGTTTTCCAAATCGTCGTTTGAAAAAAAAAAAAAAAAAAAAAAAAAAAAAAAACCCTCAAACTTTTCAGTACTATTACTCATTTATTAGGAGTACGTATGAGGAGACGCCGTCTTCTGGACTAATGTAAGGTTCTTTAAATAATAAAGATCATAGTGCAGACTGAACAATAAGTATCAAGAAGCTGCTGTTTTTTTTACCTTGAATACAGTTTGCAGGAGAACGAGCAGAGGCTGCAGAAGGAGCAGGTGGCATTTTCGATTTGTCACAACACAACTGACAGGAAGTCTCCTCGTGGTACATTTTTTAAACTGCATTCGGAACAGTGATTCTGTGTGTACTGAACAGTTTGAGGGGTTTTTTTTTCAAACGACAATTTGGAAAACTTTTTTTAATTCGTAGTGGTTCAAGTGTAATGTCATCCCCCTGATGGTGATTGTTGGCTATGGACGCTGGGGTCTGATGATAGATAGTTTAATGCTGATTTCAGAAGTGTGGTGAACATCTCAAAAATTGAAGATAAAAATAGTAAGAAAGTGTTGGTAATGTCTAAAAGAAATTGGCGATTTTCTGTATTTCGCAAAAAGTGGAATAACTCAGGAACGAAGCCCCAAAAACAAAATTTCAAGGAGGCATTTTCTGTTCCAAATTCAACCTAGAATTGAAAAAAGCAATAAAAAAGGGGAGTCAAGAGGAAACCGTAAGTTTCAATCAATGATTTGAGACCCTAAAACATGGAAAAATAAAAATCGGACTTCCGCATCGTGAAGTTGAGTTAAAATACTATAAAAAAGGTCCAGTTCAATTTTTCGATAGCTCGCACCGTAAGGCTGTAAATTCCCGATGGGCCCGTTTAGATGGGACACCCTGTATAATAAATAAACTTTTGTGATTTACTTAATTAACTTATCAAATGAATGCGTTGTCTTAACCGATAACTTGTCATAAACTAAACAAGGAGTAGGAACTCGCTTTTACCCGGACCTAAATGCTACAAATTTCACGAAACAAAGTTTTTTACAAAAAAGTTATCAAACATTGCGTAATACTTCCCAGCTTTATCCCGAGATCATTCTCATGCATTCAGCATGTTTCACGTTCTCCTATGTTCAATCGTAAAGCTCTAGGTGAAAATAAAGAAAGTCCACTCCGGCGGGGCGTGGAACGCCGAGTTTTCAGCTAAAATTGCACTAAATTGCTAAATCTCAAAAGTTCTAGTAGTGCAGCGAAACCATATGAGAAAATTTATGTCTCTTTATCAATTTTTAAAAAATTGAGCGGTTTTGTGCTCAGAAATGATTTACTATCCAACTTATTGCAAACAACCTGTTCCCAAATAAAATTTAAGTACATTTTTCAGTACGATTTCATTAAAAAATGTCTGAATCTTTAAGTTGATTTAACTATCATTTTAAAGTAATATTCAGCTTTAAAAAAGAAGAGAAAAAAAAAAAAAAAAAAAATCGGATTTAAGCCGTTTTTGTGTGATTGTAGGAACGTTTTTGAGCGAATTATCGTAGAAAATGAAGTTATTCCTATGGCTCCAAAAATTTTAAAATAACAATTTTCGAAAATTTTCTTTATTGAAATAGGTTTTGTGACATTCTGAAACTCATATATGAGTCATTCCAGACGATAACTCTCCCTAGGATTGAGATGAAAATCCCGTTCCTGTGCCAACAAATCAAGCTTCCCAAACAAAAAGTTGAGTTTGTTGACCAACAATCTTTGAGCACACTAAATTGGTCAAATTTCAAAAAACATGCTAAAAAAATCCCTAACAATGGCTAAAAACGGCAAAAAATCGTTGAATTTACAATTGTTAGCTGTGTTTTAGTCAAAACTAAATTATTAACGCTTATCTAGTACAATAAGAAATTTTTGCTCAAAATTATGCTGAAAAACATACTTGAATTTCATTAATATTTGCTAAAATATCTACGAAAATCCAAAATAATATTTTTGATTTATCGAATTTCATTTTAGTATGAGTTGTTTGACATAAAATTGGTTTTTAACATTTCTTACTACTGACATTGCTCAAATTTCAATGCAATTTATAATATTATAACACGAAGTAGAAGGTACATAATTAAAGAAATTTCGCTAATACGGTCATGCTGCATTACTGGAACTTTTATTTAATTTACCTGCTTATTCAATTCTTGCGTTCTTGCGCCAAAAAATCAAGCTTTCCAAACGAAAGGATGAGTTCGTTGGCCAACTCTTTTTGAGCACATCAAATTGGTCACATAAAAAAAAAAAAAAAAGTACTACAAAAATAACTAAAAATGGTTTAAAGCAGCAAAAATCGTTAAATTTATATTGTTTAGCAAAAATTTAGTCAATTAAAGTTAATCAACAACGAATTACAACACTATTAAATTTATGCAAAAAATTATGCAGAAAAATGTACTTGAATTTCATTATTATTTTCTGAAAAATCTATTAAAAATCTGAAAAATTGCTAATTATCAAATTTCTTTTTTGTGTCGTAGAATGTTATTTAGTAGGTGCAACTTTATTTTTAATTTTATAGTTTTTTGCCATGAAAGTGTTCAAATTTCAAAACAATGTAACAATAAAATGATGTAATCTACAAAAATTCGCTCATACGAACATGTGACAATTTTTGAGACGTTTTCCACTTGTTAGGTCCCGATAAAAGCGTGTTCCACGCTAAAGCACACAGTAACTTTTAATCACCTTTTCATCTTTTAAGGTTTAATCACTATGTAATAAATATGTAAATTGGGTAGGTACTGCTCTTACCATTTGAGTAGGCACCTTTTATACGTAGATATCAATTTTGTTATTAGGTACGTATGTTATTAGGTTTTGTTATGGGGTCCGTAAGAAACCGAAAATGCCTAACAACAATTATTATTGGAAGTTTAGACTTCGTCAATAACAAGACAATGGGAGCAGGCCGGATTTGAATCGCGATCGCAGCGAACCTGGTGGTATAGTCGTAGGCTCGGTCCAATTTAGATTAGTGTTAATATGTATAGTTTGGTGGTCTAGATGCTCGCAAGTCCGTATCTCAGAATTAGATGACATCAAATAGTCAATCCCTTTGTAAGAATTCGGATTAATTGGGTATACCGCCAAGTTCGCTGCGATCGCGATTCGAATCCGGCCTGCCCCCATTGTCTACTCTTGGTTACCTAATAATAATTGATGATTTATTTATTTTGTTCAAAATTTGAAAAGGCGGAGGTTTTGTTTTCACCTATGGTAGAACCCGGGATTTGTGCTGCCAATAATCGAAGTCATCCTTTGATTACTCTCTACCAGTATGGCCGTATCACGATACGCAACCTTAGAAGGAGCTCAGGAAGACGGAAGCAGACTATCAGCATCTTTGAGGGGCAATTCCACGTCTCCAATTCAAAATGAAGAGTAGTTATTGTTTTGTTGGAATTAGTCGGGATGCGGCCCAGGGAAAATAAATGAAGGAGAAAGCAAGAGAAGTTCAAGCCTACCTTTGAAAGGGAATAAACTTCCGAGTTTTTCGAGTTGAAAATGAATAAAACAATTACCTACAGAAAACCTAGAACGGTAGAGAGAACAAGAAGGTATAAAATAACTCATAGGTATTGGTATCCGTCAGGATGGAAGAAGCACACTGAGGACTAGAATCAGCTCGCACCTCACACACCTCAAAATGTAGGTAGCAGCACCTTACGCGGGTGCCATGATGACGGAACGGAGGGGCGACTGGGGTAGGTGTTGTCAGGAGGGGGGAAGCCTATCTCATAGTGGGTCGAGCTGCAGCTAAGACCCCAAATTTCATTTATTTTCCCTGGGCCGCATCCCGACTAATTCCAACAAAACAATAAGTACTTTGTACTTACGGCCGACCAAACTACTAGCAAATGAAGAGTACTGGGAAAGAACGGGCTAGCATGATTTTTCCTCATTTGGAGAAAAACGAGTTTGAATGAAAAAAGTTCCAGTCATGCAGCGTGATCGTATGAGCGAATTTCCTAGATTATCGTATCATGTTTCCTACTTTGTTTTGAAATTTAAGCACTTCGAGCACAAAGAAATCGTTACTTAACCACAAATTTTATGGCTAATAAACTCGTTCTAAATCATATTCTACGATTCAAAACAGATTTTGGATATTTATCAATTGTTCAGTTTTTTAAATAGATTTTTCAGGGAATATTAATGAAATTTTAGTAAATTTCTCACCATTTTGTGATGTTTTATTCATTGTTGATGAACTTTCTTGACTAAAATGTTGATAAAAATGTAAATTCACGCACGCTCACACAAACTAAAAACTCAAGCTAAAGCTAAAGCAACTAAAGCTAAAAACTAAATGAAATGTATGTCTTGCGTTCAAAAAATCTCAAATTTTGAAATTATAATGTCAACGTATAAGTAAAAGTGGTAAAAATGTGGTGAAAATGTCAAAATACCTCATAAAATTGATTATACTGAAATATAACCGGAAAAAGTACCGATCATAATAAAAAACAGCGAAAGAACGGAATGACGCACTTGCCAGCGATTTATTTCCTCACCAGTGGGGTAATTTCTCGAAAAACTTCTTGTCTTCCTCTATACCGATTATTTTTAAATGAATCAAATCCCTGAATTTTTCGGAAGAGATTGCAATTTTCTTGTGTAGGTTCTTGATGGGAAGTGAAATTCTGATGAAAGATCTGGTGCTGGGATAAATCCTGAAATTTGGGAAGCCGCTGCAAATCATTTCTTCTTTTTAGGCTGATTCGGTGTCACAAACTTGCTAGTAAACGCTTCATTATAGCTCTCACGATGGTAAACTAGGTGAGGGTAATCAACGCGAAATTTCACTTTTCTTAGCCATCTTGTCATCGTTGGAGCTTTAGGAATATACCTTGGGTCTGGTACCCGCCCAGTCAAAATATCTGATACTGATCAGGTCAAAAAAATCAATGTATAACACAATACCAAACGATGAATATTGAATAGAGACAGCAACAGGTCGGAAAAGTGGAAGAATGTGAAATGTGAAACACAGCTAACCTGCTGTGATTTACAGGCTGGATAATGAACACACAAGGATGGAGGAAGCGGCTACTACTTTAGCCCGTTATTTCTGTGGACCGCTCCCATAAGCCCGTTCTTTCGCTGTATACGAAATACTCACCCGCTGCTTGAATCATTGAGACCCATTATTTTCCTGTTTTGACCGCACCACCTTTTTGGCTACCCCCAATACATAAGGTACCACTCTCAACTCGTTTTGACAAAAAATCGTGTTAGCCCGTTCTTCCACTGTACTCTTCAAATGATATGACTAAAACTTACAAACGGAAGTGGGCAATGTTTGTAATTCACCTTTCCATCTTTTAAAAGTTTAATAAATATGTGATCGGGTACTGCTCATACCATTACGTGTACCTATTATACGTAGATATCAATTTTGTTATTAGGTACGCAAGAAACCGAAAATGCCTAACGACAGTTATTGGAAGTTAAGACTTTATCAATAACCTACCTTAGTTGGTTACCTAATAATAATTGATGTTTGATTTATTTTATTTTTTCAAAATTTGAAAAGGCGGACATTCTTGTTTTTACCTATGGTAGAACCTGGGATTTGTGTTGTCAATAATCGTAATCATCCTCTGATTACTCTCTACCAGTATGGCCACATCACGATACGCAACTTTAGACGGAGCTCAGGAAGAAGGAAGAAGACTATCAGCATCTATGAAGAGCCATTCCACGTCTCCACTTCAAAATGATGTCACCAAAACTTATAAACGGAGGTGGCTGATGTTAGCAATATTCGTACTATGTACAATCGCTGATGCTATCCATTGGTTGCAATATGCTATCATAGCCAAGGCAGTTGGAAAGTTCTATAACGTGTCCACTTTAGTGATTGACCTTGCTGGCGTGTCTTTCAGCTTGACATTCATAGCCTTCGTTTTTCCAGCAGTGTGGATGATTGAAAGATACGGACTCAGATGGATGCTAATACTGGGTGACTTGTTTATGATTATTGGTTCCTTCATGAAACTAGCGAGTATGCGTCCGAAATTATTCTACTGCGGATTCGCTGGACAAATTTTAATAGGCATAGCGCAAGTTTTTATAGTGAACGTCACGTCTTATCTTGCCGGGAGTTGGTTCCCATCAAATGAAGTGTCCACAGCATGTGCCATTGGAGTTTTAGGCACTCAAATTGGCGTCGCGTTGGGATTCTTCATTCCTCCTCTAATAGTACACGATGAGAGCGATATAGTACAATTGGAAAAGGAATTCTGTTGGCTATACGCGGCTTACACAGCTTTGCCAATCATAGCATTACCATTACTGGTGATTTTCTTTCGAAGCATACCCCCTATACCTCCATCTCTCGCACGCGCTGCACCATCTCCACATGCTAACGATAGTTTAATTATCATCTTCAAAGCTTTGATGCGCATCAAGAACTATAACCTGATGCTCGTAAGTTACTCCCTGAGCGTAGCTACATTTTACTGCGTTTCTATTTTGTTGGATCAATTAATTGCAATTCACTATTCGAAAGATCACAACCTAGCTGGAATTTCCGGGACGATTCTCATAATCTTTGGGGTATGTGGATGCCTTGGATGTGGATGGTTTATGGACAAGACGCACAAATTTAAACTGATAGCAGTTGTAATGTACATCTTCTCACTTGTAGGCTTGGTGTTATTTTGGGTAGCTTTGTTCATGAAATGGTACTATGCGGTGCTGGGTTCTGCTGTAATTATGGGGTTTTTTATGGTAAGTTACGTGATAGTCGCCATCGAGTTCTCTTCAGAAGTGACTTATCCAATCAACGAAACCGTATCTACCAGCGTTCTCTTGATGTTTGGAGAAGTGGCTTCCGTTATACTTATTTACGTTTCCGCAGAATTAATGGAACACTATGGAGACGTTCCCGTTATCTGCACTACCGGTGGGTTTCTTGCAGCGGGTATGATTGTGACCTGTTGTTTCACAGATGTTAATTTGAAACGTTACCAAGCTAGCATAGGAATCAATCTGCACCATACACGTCCATCACCTGTTCCTGCTAGTGCACGTACCCAGACTAAAGCCTGATTCACGAATTCCTCTTGAATATCCAATATTACGGAAGAGATGAGAGGTCCATCTTCGGAGAATATGATTATGGGTGCAACGATAGTAGCTTCAATTGGTAATAGTAATACCATATTTTGGTTCAACTGCAGAAAGGAAATCGTATCTCTTATTGCGAATTTTTATGGATGCAGCCCCATTATCATCACTCGCGTTGGAGTCATTCAACCTTGTATTTTAGTAACTGGGACACGTGGTTCTATCAAACGATTTTGTGATTCTCTGTCCACTTCAAAATCACGTTGTTTAAAATAATACGTAGACAAACAAGAACGAAAAATGAACACTGAAGCCTACTGGATACTTCATGCAGAAGCGACCAGCTTCTGAAGGAAATATTATTCATTCCAGGCTGTTTTATAACATTAAATTGTATCAGAATCTCGTTGACCTCATTTTGTTGTTCTTGAGATAGCACGGAAAATTCTTTGTTTTGACTTGTATAGTTGACGTTTTTGAAAATGAGACTTACCTACCTTCGTGTTAGAATATAATAGAATAGGTTTTTAGTTGTAGTAGCCTTCAGTTAGGCAATGCAAACGGGGGATATATAATGTTACGGTAAAATAAAATGAGCGCACAGTATATTTTTTAAAAGCACGGTTGGAAAAAACTTTCACTGTTAGAAAATACATTTCATGGTAGAAAAAAACATTGCACGGTGAACAGAAAATTGAACGTTGGATAAATGTATTTAACATCAAATTAATACTACAGCTAAAAAAATGTCTGCCAAGTTGGGTGTAGTGCATAGCTTCTTCGTTTTCCTACCATGAATGTATTAGATCATTGAAAAGTTTTAAATGATCTTGAAAAATTCCATGGCGGAAAAGAGTAAATCAAGAAGTAGCGTGAAATGTCATAATTTGTCAATTAAGAAACGAAAAAATGATACTCAATATAGTTTACGTTTGTGCAAGCGCAGAATGAACTGATGTGTTGAAAACAATGAAATAGGTACGGAACCATCTACAACCTAAACCGAGCATTCACTGACGATTTCGTCAAAATCGGATGAAAACTGTGGAAATTAATGTCATTACAAGTATTTTACATTGGCGCATGCGCAGTAGCTATTAATGATGCAATTGTGTTGAAATTAATACGAGGTACTTAATCAAGTCATCTTCTCCCAACTATCATTCAAATTTAAGGAAATCGAACGACTAGAGTGTGAAAAATGGAGCATAATGGAATTTACGTTTGCGCATGCGCAGAGTGAACTATTGATTTGGCAGCAATGAAACTGACAGGGGACCGTCTTCCCCTTAGCCCGCACATTCCCTGAAAACCTACCATGTTGAAATTGATATAAGATGATCAAATTGTCAACTCCGAACTATCATCCGAATTTGAGCGAGATCGGACGACTAGGGCGTGAGAAAATGATGCTTGGTAGAGTTTACGTTTGCGCATGCGCAGATTGAGGTATTGATTTTTTTGCTGAACTGATAGGTTGTCATTAATATAGATGAGGGAACAGCACGGTCCTTGCACACTTCCATGCCTTACTGCACTCGGTATATAAACCTCAGCTGATACACAGCCATTATAAGAAACTACCTGCTTTCCAACCTTCCAGAAAGTAAGGTATTAATTTTATAGTAAGGGGCGTAGCTATAGGGGAAGGGGTATGAGGGGGTGGTGGCTTCATCCTCAGTTTTCACTGACTTGGGAGCAGTTAGGAAAATTTCGGAGGTGGCAATAAAACGAATTATTAGAAGTGACTTATTGGGAAGTGTAATCCTAATCAAATTCTCATTTTCCCAACTGTATGTACCAGACACTCTTAAAAGACTTTTATTTTCATTTTGTGCTTAAAACTGGCATTTTTCGTTCAAATTCTCCCAACTTTCCTCAGCGTTTCTCATTTGTTATATCTCAAAAACGAATTAAGGCAGAAAATTGCTAGCGAAAAACGCTAGTTAACGACTTCTATATATACTTCCACTGCGTTGTCAATCCAAGCTCGGACAACCAGGGTCCCCCCCACGCCTGAGAAATCAAGAGATAAAAAAGTTATAAGTAAAATTCATCTTCTCTTGGTTTCTCTAGCTTGGGGGTCCTGTATCCAGGGCCGTCGCGTGCTTTGTTGGCGCCCGGGTTCGACCTGGATAAGGTCAGTTGCACCCACACCGATTTTGGAATATCGGTAAAAAGTCGGCCGGTATCTTATCGGTAGCAGGTGATTGCAAACACATCGGATTTTTATCGGCAAAACAATCAGTTGCTAGGTGTTTGTGACGCGAGATTCTTGAACAACAATGAATCTTAAACGTGTAATTGCTATGTGGTTATTGTATCGCCGCATTAAGCGCCATAGGATTATGCGCAAGTGGTGGATTCATCCTATCAATCAAAGAAGGGAACACAGTGGAACATTCTATACTCTTTTTGAAGAACTGAGGCGTGATGGTACTAAGTTTTTCAACTTCTTTAGAATGTCAATTGAATCCTTCGACGAACTCCATGAGAAGATAAAAAATAAGATCCAACGTCAGAATACCAACATGAGAAATTGTATTCCTTCCAATAAAACTAGTCCTGTATCACGAGAGCACTCAAATGGAATAGAAGTGATGCTACGCATCCGATGCGTAGCGACTAGTGAGAACTGCTGAGATCGGTCGGTAAACAATGGTTACTGTGCAAGCGTGTATTTAGTCATGTACGCCACTGTGGGGTCGGGTCTTCCCGGTACCGGCGGTCTGCAGTGGCAGTGGCCGGCTGCTCCCCGATATTTTACCGGTATTATTTCACTGTCGGCGTGTGTGCCAAGTCCAGTTCCATCCAATGGTTCACCATTGGAATTTCGACGGCCAGAATAAAACCGACCGTCCGAAATCGGTGTGTGTGCAATAACACTAAGATGTTCGACCTGGATAAGAGGTTTGCTCTGGATAAGTGGTTCGGCCTGCATAATTGGCTCGACCTGGATTAGTAGTTCAACCTGGTTAAGTGGTTCTACTATGTTTCGCTCCGGTTCTGCAAAAATGCGGTCCTGCGTTTCTGCAATAATTCAAATCATGGGACATCCTAAAGACACATTTCCTAAAGAAACATTTCGAAATGAATCATTACTCTAATTAATCATTACCTTCCAACTCTGGATATGAGTAGGCGCGACGGTTGGTTCAAACGTGTGGCTGCGACGTCAATCATATTTGGCAGCATGCTTGATCGTGTGTGGGGTCTCCTTTAGGGATTGAGGAAGCGCAAATGGATTGAACGATAAATGGACGTTCAGAATGTGGACTCCGGACTTTGAAGGTGGGTGGGGTCCGCTTGCCAGAGAAAATGTTGAAATGAACTTGGGCTGAGAAGAGGCCGTAAAAGCTGCAACGTTAAACGCAAGCAACAAACTGGAAGTTTCCAAGAAATTCCCAGATTGAGAGCACAGACCGTGGAAAATATAATGTTGCGAACAAAGATTCGAATGAACGTGGCGGGATCCTAAAGTGGCTCGTATATAACCGGCGTCGGACCCTGCTTCGGGTGGATTTATCAGATATATTTGTCACCTTCAGTTCCACCGCCTCCCTCAACCAGAGAGAGGTTGTCCAAGAAAATTCCTCTATCGGGCTGGAAACCGTATTAAACTTTCAGGAAAGCGTTGTGGAGAATAACATCCGTAAAGCTGGAGTTTCTCTCGTCATCAATCGAAAAAGGGGAACTGATACGACTCGACTGAATTAACTCGTGAACGTTTGAACGTGTAATTTATTAGAAAAGTACATTTGACACTCGCTAAAGAAAGGGGATGGGCGGTCAGAACTTTTTTTTTCCAAATTTTTAACAAATTAAACAAGGAGATCAGTGCTCACGAAGTGAGTCACTTGATAGCGCATTTTCTTGTAAGGAGATCCGCGTGAAATAGACGCTTCCTGCGTTGAATTGGAGACAAGATAAATGGCTTTGGAGCTCACTCAGCTGATCGATGACCTCTCATTCGTCTTCACTATTCTCCCTTGAGCCTCCCTTTCAAAATTTCAGCTTCCTGCGTCGAATAGGAACAAAATGGCTTTGGAGGTCACTCCGCTGATCAATGACCTCTCATGCGTCAGCGGCCCCTGATACATCTTTATCCTCGCCACGTTGCAGATTACATCCATACCAAGTTTCACAAGGAATGAGAAAATAAGAAATAATAAGAATTTCGAGGATGTCGAACGCTTGAACTTAGCATTAAAAGCGCACTCAGCTGATGGGCTGTTTCGGCAATTTAAAATCCTGTTCTACCTGTCTCACTGAGGTTCCGTTCCAAATTTCAGCTTCTTAGGAAAAATTGCATTGAAATTAGCGTTTAGAGTTCACTCAGCTAATTGGGGTTTCATTTATTGCGAGTAACTAATAACTAAATTAGTTATTAGTTTCACCTGCGTGTAACTAATAACTGAACACCAATTATCTATTAGTTATTGGTTCAACTAATTTCTCCAAAATTATCTATTAGTTGAAGGGTTGTAAAAAAACTAATTCGCGTGAATTTAGCCATAGGTAACTAATAAATTGAAGTCACAGTTATCAATTACAACGCTAGTTACACCAAAAAATTAGGTTATCAAATTTAGTTATGGGTGGTAACTAATAACTAGTATTTATAAATTACAGTGTTAGTTGAACTAAAAAATTAGTTGAATAATGCCCCACTCTGATTCAAGGTACTTATTTCTCTCTACTCGCTCAATATAATTGTACTATTTGTCATTTAATGTCAGTTTTTAGTGCCCTTAGTTGAGTTGGAGCTTTTATATTTTGATCAGATCCCTTCTCACTTGTCGGAAAATTAAAATGACTATTCTTGCGGACACTTGCGACCCCCATTATTCACCGTCTTGGCATTTCTTCTTCCCCCAAAAGGAGTGTGATAAATGCTCGAAGTTGAATACACTTCCAGTAAGTGGTCCGCCTGATTTCGCTTTAATTTCCTCACTTAGAAATTGTTTAAGCGGGAAGGGCGTGCTCACTGAAAACTTTCACACTTTTCATAATTCAGAATAATCTGCAAAGAGTCAACAGTAACTTCCAGGAAGTCACGACCCGTGGACTTACTTTCGGTGGCTCCTTAGGCGTAGACTCACAGAGCAGAATATCAGTTCAAAGTTTCTCAATCATATTTAAATATAATAGCTTGTCCGCTCAATTCGCTCGCTCATCGCATTCGACTTTTCGTTCATTATTTTCTGTAATTAACGTTTATAATCGACCAGCGAGAAAAAGTATGATGGAAAAGGTATGATGAGATAAGGGGGTGTAGTAGAGTACTCTATTAATCATGGATACTGATGTAAAAGTGTTGATGTATGCTGATTATTTGGTCATTATACAAAGGAGCTTCAGGATAATATAGTTGTATTGGAAGGTTACTGCTGCAAACGGGGTCTCACGGTGAATTTGACGAAGTCAAAAAGATTGGTCTTCCAGAACGATGGGAGAAGGCGCTCAACTGTTCATTGGAGCTTTGGAGGGGACGATGTTGAAATTAAATACATACGGATATTTGGGTGTAGATCTGACGCCTCGCTGAGCGCATCAAGCAAAAAACTAGTTCAGCTAAAGTTTGCTCTCTATAATCTTGGGAAGGTTATTTGCCAATCCTACAGTACCTTTAAAGGCAAAAGTGTTGGTTTATAATGCTACAGTTCGGGCAATATTGTGCTACGCCGCTCCATGTTGTGGATTTCAATAGTATTCACGAGCAGAGGGAGTGCAGCTAATGTTCATCTGAGAGTTGTTTGGTTTACCTGCTTTTTCTCCAAATAATATTTTGTACTTGAAAATTGGGTAAGATACAGTTTTGGCGTTCTCATTGGAATCTCACTTAAAATACTTGATGGAACTGGCTTGCCTTCCTGACACACGCATGCCGAAAGTCATTGCAAAAGCGGTAACAGAGAGAAAGGTTTTTTGGGCTGGGCCCCTGGATCGGCTTTCGAAGGGATTAGACGTGCCTAACGATGTGGCTTCTCTCAAGCCGTGCAATGATACTGTTGCAGCCGAACAGAATTGCATTTTTCCCGATTGCACTTTTTTCCCCCAAGTAGGTGTTGCAAATATCAATAAATGAACACTATTACGTGGTTAAGCACGAAAAAATGTCCGAATTGAACATGTGGCATATACTCGTAATATTTTTCAAAACTCAGTATTTCACTAATTTGCACTTCTAGAGCTGAATCGCGCACTTTTGGAGCGGAATTACGTCTGCTCCGAAGTTGGTGTCATACATAACTAAGTTGATGTCAATTGTACACGTTTGCGCGAGTGCGCAATGCGCAAGTTTGTTATTTTTGAGATCCTTACAAAAAAAATTCAATATTGAATTTTTTTTTTTAGACTCAATACTAATGATTTTAGCAGAGGAAGGGTTTGGGGACACTCTGTGTGTGTATATATATATATATAGCCAAATGGTTTTCTTGAACACTCAGTAAATAAATTCTTGTTTTGATTTTTGAGGATTGGTCAAATGAATAATCAGTTTATCTAGGCCGACGTTTCTTCCAATTTATTGAACATCTTCAGGGCTTAGTTAGTGTTATCTTCAGTGTCTTCCTCTCCTACATCACCACTCTGGTAGACGATAAACAAACACTTTTTCCTTATATAGAAACACTTAGTGAGTAGGGATTGGACAACAGTCTATGATTATCTGATTATCAACAGTCTAGATAAACTGATTATTCATATGACCAACCCTCAAAAATCAAAACTAACTAAACAGCTCGTAAACGAGTTCCACTATCTGCTTTACAAGCAGATACCATGTTACATGGATATGTCTTTGATTGGGGATTTCATAACGGTTGTCCTCGAGAGTTGTAAACAAATCCTTTAACTTTAAACAAATCCCTGGGCCGCATGGCCGCATCCCGACTAATTCCAACAAAACAACGGTTTACTTATAGAAATGTTGAAAATAACTGTGGAGACTGTGGAGAGAAGCCACTACAATGAGTTGTTGTTAACAGTCGACTGTTGTCAAGAGTATGAAAATGTTTCCTATGGAGTGGAGTAAATGATGCTATTGCTTTACGTTAAGAATATTGTAACCGGCTTATTAAAATTGTTTATAGTCCAATCAACTTAGTTTAGGAATGTAGCCAGGTACGTAAGGAGGGAGATGTGAACATTTATCACATAAATCAAGCGCTTTCTAATGAGCGGCGAACGATTTATGTGCTATGAAAACTGTGGAAGTTCCATTCACCTAGCAACGACTGGGTTGTACGTGAAAAACACTGAAATTGTGACACAAATTTTGCATCACGGAAATTTTTGGTTGACCCCCCAGAGCAAAGACATATCCATGTCAACAAGAATTTATATGTATACTAGCCGCTCCGGCTCGCTCCGCTCGCCTCCACGTCCAGCCGGGGGGCAAGCCCCCCGGACCCCCCGTTAAATTGCTCGCTTCGCTCGCAAAGTGTGGCATGTAGGGAATGTTGCTCGCTTCGCTCGCAAAGTGTGGTATGTAGGGAATGTTGCTCGCTTCGCTCGCAAAGTGTGGCTGTATACATGGAATGTATTACAATTGAAACATGTAGGGGATGTTGCTCGCTTCGCTCGCAAACGGTAGATCTCTAAGGGTAGATTTAACTTCTGTGGGGGATGCTGCTCGCTTCGCTCGCTTGAGGAAGTTATACTGCCCACCCAACTTGGCAGACGTTAATTAAAATAGAATATAACAATTTTGTCTACAAAATAAAAAAAAAATTTAGGGGTGGACTACCCCTAACATTTAGGGGGATGAAAAATAGATGTTGGCCGATTCTCATAGATACCGGATAAGCACAAAAAATTTCATCAAAATCGATCAAGCCGTTTCGGAGGAGTATGGCAACAAAAACTGTGACACGAGAATTTTATATATTAGATGTATATAGCTGTGCGTTGAAACCGGGAGTTACGGAGGGTGTTAAATCCGTTTTTGAGGTTACAAAAGTAGAGTAAGTTTGACCCCACAACCGTTGTATACTGATCGTGGTCGATATTGGCCGCCACTTGACGAATGAGACAATTTTCCTTTGCCCGGGAAACTGGGTTGCGCCATTCGGGACTCTCATGTCTCTCTTTTCGTGACCGTGGCCAATAGGTGGGTTCTGTTTCCACATTACAACGGTCTCGTGTGTTTTAACGAGAGGAGCTAACTGCTTCCCATTTATCACAAGCGTGAGCGTCCGTCCGCACTCAACACTCGAAAAAAGGTCATTATGAAAGATTCAAAAGAGTTTATTTGAATAATGATAGTAATCAACTTGGCTGGCACTAAGAACAACAAGGCGCCTTCTATAATTAATAAATTACATTAATTATTATAATTAATTGCTTATTATTTGGCGTTTCACACATCAGAAGGGTAGTATTAGGTGCAGCTGCCCTCTGACATCACAATCTTCCAGTCTTTTATTTAGTGCGAATTTTCTTAGATAATGATACTATTGCAATGGGTAAAAAAATTTAAATTTAGAAATTTCCAAAAAGTGGAAATCCATTTTGAGGCATTCTGAAACGATTCCTGAAGTGTGTGTTTTCATATGTGTATATATGTTTCTTTCCAAACGATAACTCTCATTAGGATTGAAACAAAACTAGTTGGGTTCTGTTTTCACATTACAACGGTCTCGTGTGTTATAACGAGAGAAGCTAACTGCTTCCCATTTATCACACAAGCGTGAGCGAGCGTCCGCAATCAACACTTGAAAAGAGGTCATTATGATAGATTCAAAAGAGTTTGTTTTAATAATAACTAGCCGGTTACCCGTCCGTTGCACGGACCCCCTGTACGGGTTAGTCGGTGCATATACTGCTGAAATGACCATATCCAGACTGTGTTTGTAACTACGGAGTCTACATGCCAAATTACAGCATAAAAGTAGCAAAATCAGGCTCTAACTGATCAGGAAAGAGCCCATAATTGCAATCGTCACTTATTGTCCCAAAGAGTCACCCTATCAAATTTCAATTTCCGAGGGTGGACAGTAGAGAATTTAGCTCACTCAGCTGATTAGAAAAGAGACCACCATCTCAATCGTCCCTTAATGACCCAGAGAGTCTCCCTGTCAAATTTCAACTTCCTAGGACGAACAGGAGACAATTTTACCCATGCTTCACTCAGAACACCCGTATAGCAACCCGTCAAGGCTTCTCCACTTGTCACGAATTTCCGCCGCTAACAAACTGCCTCTTATTTACCATGATAACAAAAGTTTGGGAACTAAACAAATCGGTTGCGAAGGGTAGCTCCGTTTATGAGGTAGAAGGATGTTTTGGAGGTTCAGACCTAGCCTATGTAGTGCGCCGGAACTTGCTTATCATTTTACGACCCCTTCCATCAGAATCGGTCCAGCCGTTTAGCCGTCTATTGGGAACACCCATACATAAATACATAGATAAATAGAAACAAACTTTGAGTTTTATATATAAGGATCGTAATCAACTAGGTTGGCACTGAGAACAACAAGGCGCCTTCTGTAAATAAATTACATTATTTATTATAATTAATAGCTAACTAGTCGGCACTTCACACATCGGGAGGGCAGTATTAGCAGCAGCTGCCCACTGACATCACGATATTCTGGGAAAATGTTCAATAACATGTTTTTTCTTCATTTTTTACCGAATTTTCTTAGAAATTGAAGCTATTGCAATGAGTAAAAAGAAATGTTAAACTAAAATTTTCCAAAATTTCTTCATGGAAATCCATTTTGAGGCATTCTGAAACGACTTGTAATTCCAAACGGTAACTCTTCCTAGTTTTGAGGGGGGGAAAAAACGTTCTTTCGCCAAAAAATTACCCTTTCCAAAAGATATGATGAGTTCGTTGGACAAAACTTTTTGAATACAATAAATCGGTCAAATTTGAAAACCTGGTCCCCCATGATACGTGTGCACGAATTAAGTGAAAAAATGTCTATGCCATGATGCAACAATGATTGTATAATCGAATTTTCATAAATTATTGTAATTTTATAATATGCTACTTAGTTCTACTAGTTCAAAAAGGTAATAAAAGCAATAAGTTGTAATTATGTTGTGCAGTTCAAAATGGTTTTATTTTATTTAATTTTATTTTTTCAGTTTTGATAGATTTTTATGTACATTGTGCAAATTTTAATGTACCTAGTACACATTTTTCAGCACAATTATGTGCCATTTTATTTAATGTTTTAGTTCATTAAATAAAACAGGTAGGAAAGTGGTGATGTAATTTCAGCGCTTTTAGTTCAAAGGAACTGTTAACACAAATTTTATTATAAAAAAAAAAAAAAAAAAAAAAAAAAAACGTTTTTACCCATTTTTTTAACCCAATTTACCCATTTTACCCAATGACTAGCTATATATAGGCGTTAAACTCTGTTTAAAGTTTCAAAACGGATTTCAATCTAAATTTTTTTTTTTTTAATTTTAAAATTTTTGCATCCATTGCAGCTTCTTTCTTTATGAAAATTCGCTAACTACTTACATTTAATTTAATTTAAATGTGCTGAAAATCGATAGAAAACAGTAAACAATTTAAAAAATTATCTTTAGGTAAAACAGAATCTAGAACGTGTTTTGTCATAAAGTTGGTAGATAACAATTTGGCGCAAATGAAGTGCTCACATTTCGAAACAATTCAACATAGATATGATATGGAAAAAACCGAAAAATTCGCTCATACGATCATGCTGCCTGACTGGAATTTGTTACTAAATATTACTTGATAATCCGTACGCCCAATTTATAAGTTTTTGTAGGGGAAAAAAAAAAAAAAAAACTGCCATTTACTTTTACCAATCCATTTTTGAAGGGCTTTAGAAAGGAAAATGGGCAGAGGCTGAACTATCGTAGCTCACCCAATGTGATGTTTATCGTGAGTGGGCTTGGATACTCACAGATTAGCGGCCATCAAGGGAATGGATCGCACGATGACGCCAACAACAGTTTTGTCACGAGTTGTGTCAGACTTGCAGGACAAACACACGATACGAAGGAAAACAGATCATTGTTAAAACGGCATTCGCAGCGAATGGACGACCTCCAAAGTGGGATGAACAAATGACCGCAAACTAGGTTCACTGACCCGCGAACAGGGACAGTGGCGGCTAGGCTGGCGGAATAACTCCCACACATGTTCTGTAATCAGACATCTTTCACTATTGGCTCTATCAACATTAAAAATAAATATGTGTACGCGTTATCCAATGTTTTGAGGCTCTTCATTAGTACTAGTACTATTAACGATACTTAGGTACGAGTACTGACCTTGACACCAGTATCCAATTTTGACCAACATTAGTTCTCAAGACTGTTCTGTTAAATTTATATTCGTACTGGCGCCGCCATTAAAGGTCTGACCAAAATTAAACTCATTTAATGCCTTAAACCTTGTTTAAAGTGTCCAGGGAAAAATTTCTCCATTGCTGGGAAAAACAATAGATCATGGATGTTAAGTACCTACTGCTTACAAGTACTTACTATTCAATAGTACTTCAATAGTAGTGCCTTCTTTTCACATTACAGTTCATTATGGTTACTTAGCAATATTAGTTTATAACTTAGCATAATGAATCAGATTTCCTTGACACTACAATGAGATGTTGTGATAAAATGAGAGCATTCCAAAAAGTGGGGAACGGTTTTCCCGCTATGGAAACTGTTTTCCCGCTATGGAAACTAAGGGAGTTACACTTCGCTAGTAACAAGTTGGTTGTACGTGAAAATCAACAGAAAATGAAGCTTCCTGTACACTTTTCGGGCTAAAAAAACGTTACACAATTTTTACCCAACTTTTCGTAGAAAAAGGGGTATTACAGACGTCGGCACTTGGGGGGGGGGGGGGGGGGGGTGCATTTTCTTTGCGTTTCAGAGGGCGTAGATCACGTTTACAATAGTCAATCATTTTTAGATTTCTTTATATATATATGGACAAAATGTTGTACTCAATGACCTTACAGGCTCCATCCTGATCAGCTGAGTGAGCTAAAATCTCTCCTGTTCACTGTATGACGTTGAAAATTAAATGGGAGCTTTTCTGGAATAACTAGAGACGAATGACCTTACAGGCGCCATCCTGATCAGCTGAGTGAGCTAAAATCTCTCCTGTTCACCGTAGGACATTAAAAATTAATTGGGAGCTTCTCTGGAATAACTAGAGACGAATGACCTTACAGGCTCCATCCTGATTAGCTGAGTATGCTCAAAGTTATGTCGTTTATCTGATTAAAGCGAAATTTGATAGGGAGCCTCTCTAGGACATCAAGGGGCGAATGAACACCAGCTGATCAATTCACGTAGCTTTTTTTGCAACATGCTCCGCTAACCAGCGGCACGTAAATAGGAAAGCATTTTGTAAACAAATTTTCCACTGATTAAGTCAAAATTACTATTAACCACGGCTCACCTAGCGACAAATAATCACCGAAATTTGTTCAGTGAAACTTGACATTCGCGTTTGAAGCTTGACTTTTCACCTACTAATATTTTACCTACCTCCATTCGAAAAGTTGGTTCTGCTTACGCAAACTGCGTAAGTGTTTTTTTCAAATACCCCAGCTAAAAGACACATCCATGTCAAAAATATTACTCCAGGTCTGTATTTGTTGTTGACTTAAATTGTTACAGCTATACAGGGTGTCCCAATCGTCCCCCCCACCTGCTTTTTTCACGATTTTGGGACATCGAAGTGAAATATGGAGAGCGTTTTTGGGGAGCCCAATATTAAGTTTCAAGCAATTAGATATCAGAAAAGAAATCCAAAAGTTTGTGGACTACCCGAGGGGGGAATATTGGGTACTTACAAAAATTTTTTTCCATTTTTTGCCGACTGATTCCTCATTTTAAAGATTTTTTAGTGTTGATCACGATGGTGAAACCGCAATTCCGATATCTTATTCTGATCTAGGTTTAGAGCTAATAAACCAGGAAGGAGCGCGATTTTTTCTTACTGTACAGCCTATCTTTACAAAAATCGCGCTTCTTTTTATTTGTTTATTTGACTAGAAACACGGGCAGAGCCCACTTCACAAGGAAATGACATTGAAAAAAGTTAATTAAATAGTTACATAATGAGCGATAATTACAGAATAATTCAAAATAATCAGATTAACATAGTGATACACAAAAAGGAATTCAACAATATATTGTATTAAATATTATATTAAATTTGAATGGCAAAAAATAATAAGAAATTAAATCGTCTTTCTGGTGATTGTTTTTATGGTTTTAATGTATTGTCAATCGGAAGAGTTCAGGGCTGTGAGAACATTGCGACGAAAAAGAGGAAGGCTGTCACCAATCAGATCTACCTGCATTAAATTCGCATTGCTCTGCATCCGAATCAATGACGAGTTTGATAGGTAATTAGTTGCGCAAGCCTGGATGTAAAAGGTAGGTGTGGAACGGGTAGTAGGGTGGCACATAAAAGCTAATAGCCTCCAGTAGTTGAGGAGCATCAATAAAATTGTGCATCAGCTTATGAAGAAATACCGTATAATTTAGATGTCTTCGACTCTGTTACTATCCCTTAGGCCTCTTGTCCACTGGAAACGGAAAGCTGCGAACTGCGAAGCAACGAATTTTGTGCGAATGCCTCTCGTCCATTGGCTCAGTATTCGTCCGGATTCGTAATAGACGAGATGGCTCTTCGGAACAGCTTTTCTGATTAAGATTCTGATGAAGAATTTCTCGCTTTGGAACTATCACCTTTGATTCATCGACGTATCAAGCACAGGTGAAATCAGCAAAGACGGGAAATGTGGGTGAATCACATAAACGCCAATAGGAACGAGTTCGGTGAATTTTCTCATTTGTGGCATGATCTTCAAATCGACGATGACCACCACTTTTCCTATTTTCGAATGAGAAAGGATAAATTTCAATACATTCTTGACAACCTACATCCTAAAATCGAAATCGAATCGTCTTTGTATATGTCGCATATGATAGTTCGTTTCCCGTTGGTCCCACAGATATTTCCTTTCCTGTACAAGCAAAATTAACTTTTCACAGTCCATTTTCACTGGTTCACACAGTCCAAGTTCGCACTCGTTCGCAACTTGACGTCCGAAAAATCCCAGCAGAATGGGATCCATTCGCACTTCGCACGTGGTCGGACGAAAACGGACGAACGGTACGGGCCCAGTGGACGCCCTCCCCTACCGAGCCACGTGTTTGGATCGTTCGACCGTTTTCGTGCGGATTCGGCCGAATTAGTTTTCGCCACTTTTCGCAGCTTTCCGCTCCCAGTGGACGAGAGGCCTTAGAGCAGCAGCCACACTGATGTCAGACAAAGAAGTACCCAATTTTAGTGCACAGAAGCGCAAAAATCTTCTCTGGACCCTCTCGATGACTGCGTTTTCATTTCCATAGTAAGGTGACCACACAGATGAGCAGTATTCGAGGGTGGGCATACCAGTGCGCAATACGTATGCGTAAGATGTGGACAAGTGTACAATCTCTTGCGGAACGAAGTTCGAAACCGAGCATCCTCATCGCTTTACCTGCTATGTGCTCTAAATGGAAGCAAAACTATTCTTGGTGGTTCATCAGCTCCAATCCATGTACGAAATAAGATATTGCTATACTGGTTTCACCATCTTGTTCACTACAAACAAGTCCTTAAAATGAGGTGTAACTCGGCAAAAAATGAAAATTTTTTTTCGAAGCACCCAATGGCAGTCCAATTTGTGGGTAGCACAAAAACTTTTAGATTTTTTCTGATTATTATTTGCTTAAAACTTGGTATCAGGCACCCCAAAAAAGGTCTCCAAGTTTCACTTTGATATCTCAGAAATAGAGGAACAACATGGGGGGTTACTTTTGGGACACCCTGTATTTATAATTGAAAACAAGATACAGCACTTCATTTGACAATACTTAAAATCAGTATCAGCCAATATATCAGCGATTCAAATCCCCTGTGTTAGTCCGTATTGTTTTCTTCCCGTCAATAGCGCAAAGTGTTTACCGAAAAAATTTCGATCAGAAATGTGCTCTAGAATCGACTCTTGAAGTTTACGCTATTAGGCATGGAACACCCTGGATATAAAATTGTATATAGTTGTTGTTTTATTACTTGACATTAAAATTAATTGGACACGAAAAATATCTCAAACAAACGTAAATTTAAAACCCAAACAAATGATATGACAATGAAAGCCGATAGCGGAGATTATTGATAGCCATTCACTGCCGTTTCCAACCTAAATTTTTTGAATAATATAGGTGGAACAGCGTTGTGCATATAAAGACTTTTTGAGCCTCTTTCATTCGCGCGATCCTAGGAATGAGCGAATACAAATACAATTTGAATGCAAATCACTGTCTTTGATTCATTTTTTTGGCCAATGGACTTTTTTCTTACAGCATATACCTAGATGCTTATGTATAAAACTCAAAGTTTGTTTATGATTGTATTAATATATGTTCCCAATAGAAAGCTAAACGGCTGGACCGATTCTGATGGGGGCGGTCGTGAAATGATCAGCAAGTTCCAGCGCACAACATGGGCTAAGTCTGAACCTTCAAAACATCCTTCTACTTCACTAACGGCGCTTGCTTCGCAACCGATTTGTTTGGTTCCGAAACTTTTGTTATGGTTGCTAACAGGCAGTTTGTTAGCGGCGGAAATTCGTGACAAGTGGAGAAGCCTTGATAGGGTGACTCTTTGTCTTATTGACCAATAAGACGATTGAAATTATGGGCAGTCTGGGCCTGATTTTTCTACTTTTATGCTGTAATTTGGCATGTAGCCTATGTAGTTACGAACTCAGTCTGGATATGGTTATTTCAGCAATCTATGCACCGACTGAAGGCCGAGACACACATATCCGCGCCGTGTCCGCACCGCATGACGGCCGTGTGTTGGACTACACACGGGGAAGAAGTTATAAGAAGGGAGTTTACCAGGAAGTCCACACCTATCCGCACCGTCACCCCTCCGCGTCAGCGTTCCGTGTCCGCACCGTGCCGGACTAGTTTGGTTTAGTTTTAACACGGACGCGGAGACCTCGACAATGGATCCAGAACTATTAATTGAAGAGATTCGAAAGTTTCCAGTGCTCTACGACTGAATGAATACAAATGATGTATATTATTAACTAAAAATATCAATCAATGAACAAAATAAATTTTATCGGTTTCAATATCTATACTACAAATATTCACCAACTGCAACTGAAAAATTATTTTGGTCGGAGAACATTATTAAAATGATTTTAAATTCAATGCTACACATTTTTTGTCACAACAAACATTTTGTGATTTATTAACTAAAATAGGGTTTTAGTTTATACAATAAATTTTTTGATTAGCTTTTATTTTCACAATAGCTACTGCGAATTTAATTTAAATTTAAAATTTACACCTGTAAATTTTGAGGTGATAGAGTGCAAACCAAATTGTGATAGACCTCCGTATGCACGGCCAACGCTCGGAACCGTGTGGCCTCCCACCTCCGTCTCTGACACTCGGACGTGTTGCGGAGAGGGTCCGGTGCGGACACGGGGCGGATATGTGTCTCCCGGCCTTGACCCGTACAGGTAGGTCCGTGCAACTCACGGGTAACCGGCTGGTAATGATATAATCATAGATGGATATAACGAAATTCAGTATAAAGTTAATCAATTACAAACCTCTTTAAGCAGTAGAATAACAACTTGGCCATTTAGACTTTGGTGCTTAATCTGCTGTGAATTCAGAGATAAAGAAAACTATCCAAGCACTCGTCAACTTCATAGTTCATTTTCTGAAACAAATTCTTATCGGCGAACCGATTTCTCTTCCTCTGCTATTCCTTCTTCCTCCTTGTTTTGTCTTATTTTGAGACCGGGAGGCAGCTCAGACCCCAGAAAACTCTCCTCCTAATGGAGGACCCTTGTTGGATCAATTGCCCCTTTAGGCTCTTCTCATTCTTCCTCTTTCCCCTCCCTTTTTCGGAATATTAACGCCCTCCGATTTGTCACTTTCTTTTCACCTCGCCTAAGGGCTTCCCTATCCTTACTGTTTAATCACTCCAGTGACTATCACAAATCTTGTTTGCGCCTTTTCATCGAGGTTTGCCCTGAACCATGCACAATGGAACTTTCCTTTTAGCGAACAATGTCTCCCCCCTTGTCCGCCGGCCTCCCTTCTTTTTCTCTTGTCATCTTTTATTTCGCTGGCTCATCTTTCCACTTGCCTAATTCCATCTTATGTCTGAAAAAAAAAGTAGGACCTCATTGTTGGTCGAGTAGGTCTCCACAGGTGCATTAACTGAAGATTTACTAAACCTTTTTTGTTACTCTGCATTATCACAAATGTAATGAAATAGTCCGAACAAACTGAAATAATATAAGTTTGGTATTTAAAAAAGTCCAGTCATGCAGCATGACCCCATGAGCTAATTTTTGAAGAAATTTTCGACATTTCAGTCGCTATTGATCGTGTGGAGAAATTTTAGTTTATGATTTTGGGTCTGCGTGCTAGTACGTACATAAATAGAACTTCTTCATAATTTCATTTTCTTACCCACAGTCAGTATTAAAGCTACATCAAGTCCTAAAACAGTTGAGCGTAAAACATTAAAGAGAGCGACCGAGAGAATCGGAGGACGGAATATTTCACAGAATAAACTTATCAGTTGTGATTACATTTTTTTCTTTCTTTTTTTAACAAGCACCTACTACCTACGTTTTAAACAGCATGGTTCTGGGATTGGTTATACAGGTATACTTCCATAAGAGTAGTTCAATCTGAATTTGGACAATGTTTCATGCAAATATTACCGATTTTTACATCTAGCGAACGGCATTATTTCGATTTTTGACTGATTTTTCAACTTTGAAATTTTTGAAAACTTGATACATATTATTATAGGAAATTTTACGCTGATTCCGAATAGACCACTTGTTAGTATGCTGAAAAAATTATTTCGCACAACAAATCGCAAAAAACAGGCTATTTTGAAATTGTTGACTACATATTTGAAAATTTCAACCCGAAGATGTAATCCGATCATGCTGGCCAACGAACTTGAACTTTCATTTTGTGTCCTTAACATTTTAAAATTTGTTTGAAGTTTCTAGCACAATTCTACGGACAGTTATCGTCTGGAATGACACATACATATATACATACATACATACATACATAAAAAAATGCGTTTAACTTCCGAATATGATTCAGAATAGCCTGAAACGGATTTCTGCATAAAATGTTTTCAAAAATTCACATTCTACAAATTTTGAGGCGAGAGCAATAGCTTAATTTTCTTCAAAAATTCGCTAAAAGTTCCATCATGCAGCATGATCATTCTGTCGAATTTTCGTAAATTATCGTAGATTATAACTTTTAAGCATTATAACTAATTTAAGCACATAGAGCGTACAGAAATTGTTAACTACCGATCTTACGGCAAAAAACTCGTTCTAAATAATATTCTGCAATTCAAAAAAGGTTTAGAAGTTTCAGCTTTTTATGGCAATTTTTATCGATTTTTTCAGAAAATATTAATGAAATGTAAGTACATTATTCACCATTTCATTAATATTTTCTGAAAAAATCGATAAAAATTGCCATAAAAAGCTGAAACTTCTAAACGTTTTTTGAATTGCAGAATATTATTTAGAACGAGTTTTTTGCCATAAGATCGGTATGTATATATCGGGTGTCCCTACAAACGTCCCCCTCCTGCCAAAATCGTCACCTTAAATCTTAATTTTTTTTTAAGGGTCTCAAAAGTATGTGTAAGAAAAGTAAATTCTGGTTAGGGATGGGATTCAGGGATTAGTGCAAGAATGAAAAGACTTCAGCATGCGGATGACAAGAAAAATGAGGTATATGTTCAGAGTCGCAAATCAGCACGTACGAGTATGTATCCATTATCTATTGAACAATTATTTGTTCAGACTACGTAGTTCAAGGATTTCACTCAATTCACTCGCGCAGTTCGATCTCCCGTCCATGTATATTGCTGCTGTATTTGTGCGAGCGAGGGAAGTCTGCGGGCATCGTAAGCAAAATATAAAGAGCAGATCGTGGAAGACGGCGAGAGCGAAGAAATGAGTCTCGAGGAATGAATAGGCGAAAGAGCGTCTAAATACGAACCAGGAAACTGTCTGGAAGGAGGAGTGATGGATGCTGATAGCAATCGCAAACATACATTCGAGCCTCCAACAAGTGTGATAAAGCTCCGAAAGGGGAGAGGAAGAGGCTGCATGAGAAGGAATAAATATTGCTACCGCGTGGGACGATGGAGAAAATGGAGAGGAGTTGGGATTGGCGGAACCAACGAAATGGAATATACACATACACACTTTTTTTTTTCTTTGGTTGATAAAAGTTTCCCTCCCATGCCGCATGAAGGAAATATTCACAATTTGTTTCTTCTTACTTTCAACGGACGTTCGCTTTTTAGATTCTCATACATGAAAGTTCCAGTCAAGCAGCATGATCGTAAGAGCGATTTTTCTTAAACTACTACCTTTTGTATTAGGTATATAATATGTTGAATTGTACTGAAATTTGTGCACCTTAAGTAAAAAGAAGTTGTTAAAAATCAATTTTGTAAAAAAAAAAAAAAAAAAAAAAAAAAAAAAAAAAAAAAAAAAAAAAAAAAAAAAAAAAAAAAACTCATACTGTCTAAAATTTGGCAATTGAGGACTTGCTGGACGCGAAAATGGAGCCTTCCTCTTGCGGTTACTGAAGCAAGGTTATCCATGTTGCAGGACCACTGTTAGCGGCGATCGACAAGTACAAATTCTACTGCAGGAAATTAGTTTCTCGACGAGGCTCATTCGATGTATTTCGGTGCTAATTCGCATTATTTTGCCCTTCTACTTAATCAGATTACTCATAATACCGCTATCCATAAAAATAGGATGGGTAAAACTATGAAAACAAATGAAATAGAAGATGGAGGATTGAGAAATATGCGTAGGTACATTGACAAAAATTTTGAACAAAAATTGTAATTGTATTGACAAAAAAGTTTGAACAATTAATATCCTGAAAAAGTGCTGACCAACGAACTTGTCCTTTCGTTCGGAATGCTTGATTTTTTGGCGCAAGAACGGAATTTTTATCTCAATCCTGAGAACCGTAATCGTCAGCAATGACATTTAAATATACTTGAATAAATTAATGAATAAATAAATAAATGTATATGAAAAGTATTATAATCCTGGAATCGTTTCAAAATGCCTCAAAATAGATTTTGACGAAGAAAATTTTGAAAAGTTTAGGTTTTAAAATTTTCGGACCCGTTGTAACAGCTTCATTTTCTACAAAAATTAATTTTCTACTAACTAGGACTGTGTTCTTTGATGTATGCAACGGATTTGTAGAGGGTCCCTGCTCCTTCCCCCCTCATTTAAAATTTTGAAGCCATCTGAATAGCTCATTTTTTTTTTGAAAATTTACTAAGATTACCTAACTTCAGGTATGTACATAAAGCAAAATACGTAAATGATCAATGTTGATTTTTTCCCCTTAGTTTTGTTCATCAAAAACTAATATGACTAACGATACACTATTTTTAATTTTCTACCGTGTTGTAAACCATACAGAGGCGTTTGTAAAAAACTTTTATGTACTTATACCTGAATTAGTAACTTGTACTTAGCTCATGCAAGATGAATTATTATTCTGAACTCCCTCCACTGAGAGGTAGGCGGAAATACGGCGCTGAATCAGGGCGAAGCCACCTAAAGAGTGTAGTAGCGGTGATACGGCCGCAGTTACTGGCAAGGTCCCCCGCTTATCGGTCGGAATTACAGCCAAGTGACTCTAGTTTAGACTCAGCTGTGAGCCTCGGGGGCTCCAACGCATTCAAGTGAATAAGTCACAACAGACGAGGGCTGATAGGCTTTAGGATCTTCAGGAGAAGCCAAGAGTGAACATAGTTCCACAGGATTTATGCACTAACCTTAGCGACAATGATATACTTGGGAGGAGAGACTAGCAATATTACGTTAGGATCACCTACATCAAAATCCAAGCGATTTGAGGAAGTAATCTGAAAAAACGCTGCAAATTATTACACAATGATTTCTGAATTTTCGGATGCTGGTCTGTTTATTTTGTGGAATTCCATTTTTGTAGATAGAGAATGACTTCTATCCCACAATTAAATTTTAACTACAATGTACATATATTTCACCTGTTTACAGGCATCGACAGGTAGGTTAGGTTCCTAAAAATTAAAACCAACTAATTCCCATGACTTCCTGGCAAAAGACTTAGAGATTTTTGATTACATACATATAACCCAACAGGTACCTAAACAATTTAGTAGACTTACTTATTACATTGAACAAGAAATTTCTGTTTCAGAACACTAGACAAGGAACAATTCAACTGAAAAACTAACAATGACTACAGAAAACAAAATAGGAAAGGTTTAGCTGATAACTGTGTTTAGAACTGTGTGGGCAACTTCACAGTGTAGCCAACCTTCTTCTCACTTCTCGTACGTTAATGTGGTTTAGTTGTTATTTCCAAAATTTAATTTCCTAACGCACTTTTCATCTCCTTTAACTGTTCATTCAATCTCTTCTTCACTATTCTTCACTGAGATCAAAATTTCTAAAGCTTCTAGAATATTAAGTCTTTTCCCGTATTTTTCTGCATAGAGACCATCAAAATCCTCTTGTTTGCTGACGTTTAAATTAAATTGTGGAATACAATTCATTTTCTCTATCCACCGAATGATTTGTTATTCCTGTATTGAATAGCCCTTCTACGCACATCGCTCTTCAGTATCAGAGATCGGCATAGTATTCAGTTGTGTGAATGCAGATGTATTCAAACACGTAACTTTGAACACCTACACTTTTATTCATATTCATATACAGGGTTTCCCTCTTAAGCTCCTCTTGGAAATTTTTTTTAAACGCTTAGTTTTCAAGCAGTTCAGTTTTTGAGATTTTTTCGTGTTTTCGACCTTAAGTCACTAAAACAGCAATAACTGCACTAATTAAAACAGTAATTTCAAATTTGAGGATACCGTTGGAAAGAGCGTTGAATTTCCTTTCCGTCTAATGCCAAATCGAATTTTTTAAAAGGGTTCTTTTGGTGAAAAAGCTGCTTTAACATGGAATTTCCACGAATGTGAGGAAATTCCAATGTTTTAAATCAGCGGTGAGTGTCCCATTTCGGTACTGTATTTTGCGTACCTCATCTGTAAAAACTAGCCCAAGATCTCAGATTTCTAACGGTATAATCAAGTTTTATTTTACTTTACTAATTAGAGGATAAAACTATGTTTGTATGTTAAAAAACGTGGTTTTTTCTATGAAATCGAGGGTTTTTGTGAAAAATGACCCTCTAAAAAAATTTGAGTTTCGGGCCGGTTTCTAGGTATTTTTTCACGCTGAATCGAATGGTAACACTTGCAAATCTCCCCTACTCCATTATAACAGAGTTTTACTCTTTAACATCAGAATTTTTAATACATTTGTTATGCTCAATTTTACGTGTTTTAAGGGTAAAACTAGTTAGTTGAAGTGTGAACCTCTGTTAGGACGGCGTTGGGGATATCTGCAAGTGTTACCATACCATTGAGTTTTACATTGAGTTGATATTGAAATACTAAAGAGACTTTAGTGACGATAGCGTTTGGTTATTCGTGTACATACGCGTAAAAATACGTGTAGAAATACGCGAAGAGCTAGCATCTGCACTACCTTACCTTCAATCGTACCTACTCTGTTATTGAAATTTAATTTCAATGATCTGATACTTATAATTTATGTAACGAATACAAGAAAGTTATGCGACACCACCCAACTTGGCAGATTTGTTTTTCTTTTAGAAATTCAGTTTCATTCAGGTAATTTTTAGTTTTTGCTTTGTCTATCCGTTTTGTACGGTCACTAGGGTGATATCATTGCGGTCCTGACCTCACGTGTTTCATTTGTGTAATACATAGGTACATTTCATTATACACTTGGTACCGAAATGATTGAGACAAGAAATTATACTGGAGACAATATATTATCAATGATGGATGACCAAGCAGAATACACTTTTAATATAAAAATTTCTAGGTACAGTAGATAAATAAAATAACCATTAACGCGCAACCTTTCAAGGAATTTTTTAAGAAACAAATTTTACGGGTAAAATTGTAAACATTTTTTGCATGCCAAAAGTTGATACCCAGTTAGGTACTCATATTTTAAAACAAAACCAATAAATTTTTCTCAGAAAAACCCCTATCCGTTGTTCGTCCCCATTTTACAGGTTCCAGACACTGCTTATTGGTAGGCACGTTGGAGATTTATTTGACCTCATTAATTTTAATGAGTATTATGACATTATAGTGCTCAGTTTAATACATATTAAAATTAGGTTAAATGCGATGACTTGCGTTTGCTAGCGACTTAGGTACGCGACATCCTACAATTACTGCGTCAACTAAGTAGGTAGTCTAATGTTCTTTTTGACATTTTATGTCTTTACTTTGGCACATAAACGAAAAAAGCGTTATGAAAAAGCGTTAAAAAAAGCGTTACGGTTGGTTTTCTGATGATTTCCGCTTACAACCGAGCCGTTGTTAGGGAAATGGTACTTCGTCGTTTTTCATCCCACAAAATTCGTTGACCATTCGTTCGAAAGCTCTCGATTTATCCAACCATATTACGTTAACTACTTGCGAAGTGCGTGGCCAACAAGCTGAGTTATGAGCATGGTTATTTGAATAATTGTGTACACTTGGGTGATCATTCTCAATAATTGATATTGTGAACATGATTGCAACCGCTTGTTAATTTCTGATGATTTCATTGAGCTGGTGTTTCGATGTTTTGATTCATAGCAGGTGATCCGAATATTGTGAGAACGGTTTGATTTGTGAAGCGGTGGCTGTAATTTCGTATGTAGCCTCTTTAGGATATTTACTTGACGATGCCCAGGGTCTGGATCAGATGAGTGGCTGTTGAAGCTAATTTCTATGCTTTACACTCTATATGAAGCTGTAATTTTGTATGAAACCTCTTTAGGACATTTACTTGACGATGCGTAGGGCCCGGATCATATGAATGGCTCTTAAAGCAAATTTCTATGCTTTACACTATAGGAAGCTGTAATTTCGTATGCAGCTTCTGTAGGACATTTACTTGACGATTCCCAGGGTTCGGATCAGCTGAGTGGCTCTTAGAGCTTGCATACGAGTCTGTAGCTTAAGACATAAAATGCCCCAATGTGTTGCAGACTCTTGTGCAAGCGGTTCTTTTCTTTTTTTGACATTTTTGAACAATTTTTTATAATAACTATAAACCGTAAAATTGTGGAGTCCTGGAGCTGAGAAAGTGTGTTTTGGGAGGCACAATGCGATAAGTTTTGATCAATTACTATATTGCAATATACCACACACAGGTGCAAAAAATTTGGCCCACTCTCCAAAATGGTAGATTTTATGAAGTTGCGACTAATATTCTCTTGTTTTCGACTGGGTTACTGTCTGAACTCATTCAGAGGCGTTGTTTGTTGTTTTCTAGCCAGACGGATGGAATTGTTTTGATTCCTCAACGGTAGGGAGTCGTATCGAAACGTGATCGTGTTTCATTGCCTCCTACTTTCATGTTATCTTCCAAACTGCGATTATGTTGTTCATCTCTTCCACAGTAGTACTCAGCCGAGGGGCGAGTGTTTTCCTGTACATTGAGTGCATTCCTCCCAAAATAATCGCTTTAAAAGAAAACAAAAAGTCTTTCCCACCAGAAATGGACGCGCAAACTGTAGCTCTCATTAATGATGGAAGGTAACTGAGATATACCGCTCAAATGCTTGGACGGCTGGCTCTCTTCCAGTCATTGTGGCAGGAACAAACCTTTCTCCAGGTCTTCTCCACTCTCTTTCAAGACCATCTGAGCTCCGCAGGCTGAACCTAGACTCATCGCTGAAAATGGCATCCCTCCACTCTTGAAGTTCCCAAGCACTGTGATTTCGAGCAAACTGAAGGCGCAACATCCTGTGCTGACGGGTTAAACTTGGAACGTGAGCGGGTCTTCTGGCAGACAAATGCCGATCCAACCATCATCTTCGAACAGTCCAAACACCTAAATCCACTCCCGTTGCATTTTCAAGTGAGTTACGACCATGTGAAGCTGTTAATCGTCGATTTCTTAAAGCTAAGGTATACAAGTACCCGTCTTGAGCGGCTGTTGTTTTTCATGGGCGGCTAGAACTCTGCCTTCCAGAGTACGATCCCGTCTCTCGAAAGCGTCTAAAAGTGGCACGGACGGTTTCATAAGGCCGTCCTAGAATTTGAGCTGCATATCTCAGTGACCTTCCATAATTAATGAGAGCTACAGCTTTCGCGACGATTTCCGGTGAGAAAGAAATTTTTTCTCTTAAAATTAATTTTAATTTTTTATTAATTTTAATTTTATTTTATTATTATTTTTTTGTTGGGATGCACTCAACGTACAGGAAAACACTCGCTCCTAAGCTGAGGACTACTGTGGAAGAGATGAACAACATAATCGCAGTTTGGAAGATAACATGAAAGTAGGAGGCAATGAAACACGATCACGTTTCGATACGACTCCCTACCGTTGAGGAATCAAAACAATTCCATCCGTCTGGCTAGAAAACAACAAACAACGCCTCTGAATGAGTTCAGACAGTAACCCAGTCGAAAACAAGAGAATATTAGTCGCAACTTCATAAAATCTTTCATTTTAGGGAGTGGGCCAAAGTTTTTGCACCTGAGTGTATATCTGCATAAATGGGCTCTCTAAATACAGAAATAATAATCCTTTGTGTAATAATTTGCAGCGTTTTTCAGAGTCTCGCAGCGTACGCAGGGGCGACTGTTGGTTAGGGAGCGGTCGGTAAGAGGAGGAAGCATTTCGGTAAGGGGATGAAGCAGTCGGTAAGGGGAGGGAGCAGCGAGGAAAAGGAGGGTTGTTATGGGATGATGTAGTGCGGGACGAGGGGGGAGGCGGACAGGAAGAAAGGATAGGTAGCCCCAGCGGGGGCGGATCGCGGGTGAGCTCGGCGGGATCGATGTCCCGGGGTGTGGCTATCCTGACACACTGACCTCTCTTCCTCTTTGACTATTTCCCCTTCCACCTCCCGGCTATTCCCCGCCACCTCCTGGCTATTCCCGTGTCATAATCCGCATATTCCCCCGAGTCCTCTCACCTCCCTCCGCCCCGCTCCTGTTTTCTCTTTCGTAATTCTTCTTTCCGCTTCACTTTCCCCCATCTCTGGCTCCACCACCTGACTCACAACGCGGCCTCCCAACCCATCTTGTAACGCCAGCCAACATGTTTAGAATAATATTTTATCTACGTCCTCTCACTCCATTAAATCTGTTCTGTGTTATTTATATAGCCACGTAATTACAGCGCATCTTCTTTATTTAATTTCAGTTATGGTCATATTATTACACAAAGGTTTATTATTTCAGTACTATGGGACTCATTCAAAATGTCCAGATTGAGAGGGTGTTGTGCCAGTTGCGTCTGTCCTCAAAGTTTTTCGTAACTGTTTATTATAGAGGTACTTTTCATAAGTTTAGAAGCGAGAGCTTATGCAATATGAAAGAAGCTGACACTCTCTGCCATTTTTGTCTACGTTGCCCGATCTTAGAACCGTACCGAAGGCAATTCATTGCGAAATACATCTGTGGGCTCCCAGTGGTTGAGGATGAGGATCGTCTGGCTAATTTGCTCGATTTTGGTGATTATAGGGAGAAAGAGTTGAATTGATTTAATTTTGTTACTAGTGCACTAGCGCTTTTATCAATTGCGCTCACCGAATAGGTCTCTGATATGTACAGCATTAGTATTGTATAGTGTACAACAGGATAGGCTTGTTGTGGATATTGTACGAGTACCACAGGTATAGCGTGGATGTTATGGATTCATAACGGATTATTATTCTTTATATTAATTTCATATCGATGACCTCGTTTATTTTGCATGTACTTCATTAAGCTGTAATGCCCTGTTAACTAGATTAGGAAGAAGATATTTGACTTATTTCTTATCTATTATATATTTTTCTAATGATGATGTGTAAGTGGACCTGAACTCTTTGTAATAATCATTGATTTAATACAATAAACAACTTACTACTACTACTATTTCAGTTCAGACTCGAAGTTCAGACTTCGTTCTGCCTCAACCGATAAATAAAAGACCTAAACTTTTGTATGAAATAAACTTAGAACAAACAAAAGGAATCAGTAATTAATATTTAAAAAAAAAAATGCTCAGTATGAATGAAGTTTAATTATTACTTTCGATTAATTACACAATACAGAGTTTTTCTGAAACACTGGCTATTTATAAGGTTCCCATTTGATATTGACAGACAATCTGTTAATCGATGTTAAGCTTTCCGACAAACAAATTTTTTGTTTGGTTTTGTGGTGCATAAATAAACGAAGATGACGGATTTCAGACGCGTGAACACGCGACGTATAATTATCTATGTGCGAAACAGGGAAATTCCAAGTTGTCACGAAGATCTTTCAACGTTCTGTCTAGTGCCTTAAAGAAATGTTATGGTTGCCGAGTCACTATCACAAAAGATCAACAACTACACCTTTTAAACCTTCTCTGAGGTATCGGTTTTAAACCTTCTCTTTGTCTGAGGTATCGATCGACATAGAGGATGGATCGACATATTAGTTGGTTGTCAAATGTTATAGTTGCCGGGTCACTTATCGACATAAGTATTTTGGTTGTCACGAAGATCTTCCAACGTTCTGTCCAGTGCCTAAAAGAAGTGTTATGGTTGCCGTGTCACTATCACAAATGACCAACAACTACCTACACCTTTTAAACCTTCTCTGGACTTCCACAAATAATTTAAGACCAAAATTAGCCAAATCGGTCCATCCGTTCTCGAGTTTTAGCGAGACTAACGAACAGTAATTGATTTATATATATATATATATATATATATATATATATATATATATATATATATATATATATATATATATATATATTGTGGGCGACGGAACGAATTTAATTTATTTTTGTTTTCATGATTTGATTTATTTTCAAAGTTAATTTTTCGTTTCCAAGATCAAAATTACTAACTTCATGTTTGATTATTTTTAGGCCCACATGTTAATTTTATTACTTAGAGATTTTTTCATTCGAATAAAAGCAGTCCGTTCTAAAACTCCAAACCGACCATTTCTTACAAATTAATTTTTCATAAATATTTTCAATTAAGTACAGCACAAAAATAATAGTTAATAATTTACACGTCCCACAAGTACATCACGAACACGCACAAAACCTTCTAATTAACAACAGATACAAGACACAAGGGGACAAGTGGTGAACCACCGACTTACAAATGGAGAGAGACACCTATTTCGTACCACCCGAAAATGTCTCGGAAATTCTCGCCAGGCAAATTGATGAACTGAAGCGAAGTATTGACCAATTGAAACGAACAAAAAGATCTTCATCAAAATCAAGTTCAAGTCGTGATAGCAGTTCTAGTCGAAAAAGCAACTCACTAGCTTCTATCATAGACGTAGACGTTTCAATCCGAATGGTAAGTTTTGTTACTATCATTTTAGATATGGTCGTAGATGTCAGCCAGGCAAGTGTGTACCTCCATGCAAATGGTCAGACCAGGGAAACGCCAACAGACAGAACCAGTAGCGACCCTCTGTGCTGTCAACGATAGGAATGGTCGTAGTTTTCGATTATTCATACGAGATCGGAACACTAAATTGCGATTCTTGGTTGACAGTGGAGCAGACGTTTCTGTTCTCCCTGCCAAGAAACATCATAAAGCCGAATTCTCCAAATTTAAATTATTTGCAGCAAATGGATCCGAAATTTCAACTTATGGTAATCAGCTTCTAAATTTAGATCTCGGTTTAAGACGAAAATTTGAATGGCAATTTATTATAGCAGATACGAACAAAGGAATTCTTGGTGCAGATTTTCTCCATCACTTTGAGCTATTAATTGATCTAAAAAATAAGTGTTTAGTAGATAACAAAACAAAACTAACAGTGAAGGCCGACAAAACAGAAATTACTGAATCCGACGTACTAAGCACAGTGCAAGCGAATTGCATATTCACGAACCTGTTGCGTAAATATCCAGGACTTACGAAACCTTCACTAATCCCCGATGGAAATTTTCATGATGTTAAGCATTTCATCAAAACATCTCATGGCCCACCCGTTTTTAGCAAGGCACGAAGATTAGATCCTGAAAAACTAAAAATTGCTAAACAAGAGTTTCAATTTCTTCTAGACAACAATATTATTCGACCTTCTAAATCACAATGGGCAAGTCCTCTTCATATGGTAAAAAAGAAAAATGGTTCATGGCGTTGTTGTGGAGACTACAGAAGACTCAATGATCGAACTTTTCCAGACAGATATCCCCTTCCCCATATTGACGATGTTAACCAAATTTTAGTCGGAAAAACTATATTCTCAAAAATTGATCTGTTGTCTGCTTACCATCTAATCCCTCTTGCGGAAGAAGATAAAGATAAATCGGCTATAATCACACCTTTTGGCTTATTCGAATATAATTTTATGCCTTTTGGGTTAAGAAATGCTCCATCAACATTCCAACGTTTCATTAATTCTATTATTTCTGGACTCGACTTTTGTTTTGCCTACTTGGACGATATCTGCATTGCATCTCGCACAGTGGGTGAACATAAAGAACATCTTGACAAAGTTTTCGCAAGACTGAATAATTACGGTATCAAAATTAACGTCAGCAAGCCGGAAATTGGAGTGAACGAAACAATATTTCTCGGCCATTTGATAACACCAGAAGGAGCCAAACCTGATCCAGAAAAGATCAAAATTATAAAAGATCATAAACTTCCTAAAACTGTTCGAGAGCTTCGAAGATTTTTAGGAATGTTAAATTTTTATAGACGATACTTGAAAAATGCAGCTATGCATCAGGCACTTTTGAATAACTACTTGAAAGGAGCTAACAAAAAAGATAACAGACAAATTCAGTGGACAGACGAAACAATTGAACAGTTTGAGAAATGTAAAGAACAATTGGCAAATGCCGCATTACTCACCTACCCTGACACAAAATTCGAATTAGCCTTATTCGTGGACGCTTCCGATTTTGCTGTTGGTGCAGTGCTTCAACAAAAAGAACCTAATGGTTGGAAGCCTATTTCTTTCTTTTCGAAAAAATTGAATGATGCACAACAAAAGTATAGCACATACGATAGAGAACTTCTTGCAGTGTATCTTGGCATAAAGTATTTTAGACACATGGTAGAAGGAAGAGACTTTGTTGTGTACACAGATCACAAACCATTAACATATGCTTTTATTCAAAGAAATGAAAAGGCTTCTCCACGACAATTGAGACACTTGCAATACATTTCACAATTCACCACCAACCTAAATTATTTAACAGGCAAAGATAATGTAGTTGCTGATCATTTTTCAAGAATTGAAGAAATAAACCAAATTGATTACTCCGAAATAGCGAAATTTCAACAAAATGACGAAGAGTTGAAAGAGCTCATGAACAATTCATCACTAAAATTCAAAAAGTATTCCTTATTTCCGGATGTTTCCTTATATTGTGATATATCAACAGAAAATATTCGGCCATACATTCCTTCCAAATTCCGTCAATCTATTTTCAATCTATACCACAACTTAGCACACTCTGGAATCAAATCAACTGTAAAATTGATAACAACAAAAGTAATATGGAAAAATATCAAAAGTGATGTATCTTTATGGGCTAAAACATGTCAAGAATGTCAAAAAAGTAAAATATCCAGGCACACTAAATCTCCAATTGGCAAATTTCCAAAAACTGATGAGCGATTTCATACCATTCATATAGATATTGTAGGACCTCTTCCATTGTCAGATGGATTTTCCTACTGTCTAACATGTATAGATAGATTTACGTCATGGACGGAGGTTATCCCATTGAAAAATATAGACGCCCAAACAATTGCAGAAAATTTTTATGCCAATTGGATATGCCGTTTCGGAACACCCACATGTATTATCACAGATCGTGGAAGACAATTCCAGTCGGAACTGTTCCACGAGCTAGCAAATTTATGTGGAGCAAAAGTTCAACACACAACTGCTTACCATCCCCAAGCCAATGGAAAAGTAGAGCGGTTTCATCGAACACTCAAAGCAGCGATCAGGGCTTATGGAAAGCAGAAATGGACAGCAGTCATCCCAACAATTCTGTTAGGCTTGAGATGTGCATTCAGAGAAGATGCCATGTGCACAATCGCGGAGATGGTGTACGGAACAACGCTGAAGATACCTGGAGATTTCCTTGAAGAGAGAGACTCTAAATTAGCGGAGCCATCTGTTTTCGTCCATCAATTACGAGAACAGATGAGAATGCTGAAACCAGTTCCCATTAAAACAAGAAACAGCACATCCACATTTGTACACGAGGATTTGAAACGGTGTAGCCACGTTTTCTTGAGGATCGATAGAATGAAACCCTCGTTAGACAAACCATACGAAGGTCCGTATGAAGTACAAGCACGTACAGAAAAGTATTTCACTCTCAACATTAAACAAAAACAGATAAACGTAACAGTAGACCGACTCAAACCAGCATACATCCTTTCAGAAGACGAAAACTCAAGAACCACTAACAACAGAGAAGAATACAAGAAAGAAGAACACATGAAATAAGAACAAGAGAAAGAAGAACTCAAGACAGATGAACAAATCACACGCAAAACACGCTTTGGAAGAAAAGTCAGATTTCCCTCTCGATATTTGGAATCGTAACTTCGTTACTAAGGGGGGAGTGAATGTGGGCGACGGAACGAATTTAATTTATTTTTGTTTTCATGATTTGATTTATTTTCAAAGTTAATTTTTCGTTTCCAAGATCAAAATTACTAACTTCATGTTTGATTATTTTTAGGCCCACATGTTAATTTTATTACTTAGAGATTTTTTCATTCGAATAAAAGCAGTCCGTTCTAAAACTCCAAACCGACCATTTCTTACAAATTAATTTTTCATAAATATTTTCAATTAAGTACAGCACAAAAATAATAGTTAATAATTTACACGTCCCACAAGTACATCACGAACACGCACAAAACCTTCTAATTAACAACAGATACAAGACACAAGGGGACATATATATATATACATATATTAATTGCTATGCAATTCTTAGCCCGACCCCCAACAACTTTTTTTGTAACGTCCGTAACGAAATTAACGATGATTTTCACGTACAACCGAGTAGTTGAGTAGTTGCTATAGATCACATGGCTACCAATCGTCCAACCATAGCAAACGACTCATTATAGAGTTTTTATTCTTCCCATAAGATTTTCTCCCGTTGACGTGTAGAGCAGCGTCTAGAGCAAGCAGCTGGAGATGCTAGCTCTTCACATGATTTTTACGCGTATTTCTACACGTATACGTGAAAAACCAAACGCTAACGTCACGTTAACGTCTCTATAAGTGTTTCAGAAGCTGTTCTTATCTTCTGTTTCTTCTTGTTCTTATCTTAGCTGTACCTTAGTACAACCTATTCTTATTTAAATAATTAATTGCTTTATAATTATTTATAAATACATAATTATAAATACATTTATTGCTTAGGTACCTTAAATGGCTGAATTTTGTAGCGGAGCACTTCACTATAACCTCTCGACTTGTTGGCCAACCAACGTGTTGTTGGCAATCACACTGTAGTTACCTTTGCTGATAACTGCGTAACTGCGGTTACCTTGGTCACACTGATTACCGGCAACTGTTGTTACCTTTGCGTCAGGCTATGATGACTACCCGTAGGCCGAAATTCCAACGAATGCATTTCCCCGTGCACGTGTAGATAGGCCTTTTTCCCGTACACGCGTAGTTCTACACGTTGACGTGAAGATTCGCGCATGCGCAGTTGGTATTTCAGTCTTTTCACGTACACGGGTAGAAAATTACGGGAAGAACAAAAACTCTCAATTATATCACCTGGTTACCCCACGCAAAAAAAAAAAAAAAAAAAAATCCTCTCTTGAAAAGTTGAAGTGGTTTTTCGCTGAAGCGAGTGATATAACATACTACATTTTTCTATGCTAAGAATTGCATAGCAAATTATCCTCGTTTTCTACGCAGTACAAAAGAGAAAAGATCCGGGGGGTCCAGGGGGGCGAAGCCCCCGGCGAGGCGCGAAGCGCCGAGTATGTATATATATATATATATATATATATATATATATATATATATATATATATATATATATATATATATAGATTAGACAGCCCTTGTACACAGATCATTGGTCTATAACACAGATTTACAAAAGAAAAGTCATGTTTCGCGACGGAGATCTCATTATCAAATCTAGGGGTTCTTGAGTGTGCTGAACGCGTATCCGAAGCTCGTTTTCTTCATCTCATCAGGATTTTGAGTTATTGTCAAAATTTTTCCAATTTTTGGCCAATGAGAAAACATGTTTTTTGGGCTTTCAAGTACTCCAGCTCCGTAACCTTTAATCGTAACGACTTGTGGTTGGAGGAGATCGAAAACGATAGGAAACGATGCCTCACGCTCTTTAAATACAACAACTAGAAAAATACAATTGTGCCGAAATTGGACACATTTTGACAATATCTCAATACCCTGGTGTGATGAAAAAGTGGCGCCCGTTTGCGAGCACTAAAAAAAAAATCGATTGATGGGTCATTTCTTCTTAAAATTCCACGTAGAATTCGAATCTGCAATAAAATGGCGGTTTCTATAACAAAAACAAAGTTTTTGACCCATGAATTACCATTTCGGTGGGGGGGGGGGGGGGGGGGGGGCTGTATAAGGCATTAAGTCATAATGGAATGACTTGTTATTATCTCGTTATTATTTGGATTTATTCATATTCCTAACCACTACCCGTTAGAGTTGAAGTTGAATAAGAGAGAGTTATAGCCTCGTTCAACTTCGGGCGGACTCGACGGTTAAAGTTAAACAAGTTTGAACAAACAAATATATTGCAAAAAAGATTGTTAACAAAATGCCCTTTAAGGGTCCGGCCCGTTAGAAGTCTAAAAAACACATTTTTGAAGTTTTAAGTTGCAACACGTAGAAGTTATTCAGAATGTGTCATGGCGATCACCAACCGGTTAAAAACCGACTCAATATTATGAAACGACATGCGATATTGATGAACTTTGTTGCAAACCTTCGCTTATTATTCACAGCAGTGGCTATGCGGAGGATTACTAAACTCTCTTGTTTATGTGTTTCTTACACATTATTATGCTTAGGTTAGTTTATGGATACGAGTTCAATGAGTTACCTGGTTATTAATCTTGCTTATTTTCGGAAAAACAACATTTTATCTTGATACCTCATTCTTTAATTCCACTAATTATTCTGTAATTCTGTAGTTATTGGTGACTCATCTGTAATTCGACTATACCTGTTATTAGAGGTCCCACTCCCTCATTTATGAGACGAACCTTGTTATATGTCGCATTTTCACGGGTGGAGGACCACTATCCATTTTTCAGCAATGTTGTGGATAAGTATAAAGTTGAGTTGTTTAGCAGTTATCTTAGTGACTATCATCACATGATCCGATTTTTAGTAGATGTTATAATTGACAGTAGTTCCCAAGGAGTGCTTTAATTCCTAATGGAGTTCACATACTTACCAATGCTTAGGGCCCGGATCACCTGATTGGCTCTTACAGCTAATTTGAAGGATCGGGCATTCTTATTTTAGAATTCTTACTGTTTCATATTGTGTAGGTTTTAAATAGAAATCAGTCAGTAGCTGAATTACAATTTAAAAATATTTTATTGAAAGCTTTGTATGTTTAAAATCACAATGAACGAACTATGACGATTCATTTCATATATTTCCACAACACCTTCCCTTTCAAAGTTTAGAACAATTTCAAAATGAGCAGTAGTAATCGATATACTTCAAGGGCCTGTTGATGACTCGCCTTGGTGGTCCCTCCTCTTCTGATGCAGGTGCTATAGGTTCTGGGGCTGGTGTTGGTTGATGCTGTTGTTTTGACTGACTGTGCTCAGCCAGAGTACAGGAGGAACCTGACTGTGATTGTCTTGAGACAGGAGCTGCAACTTCAGCAAACTTTTAAATAATTTAGACATATAGTTGAAGACTCCTAAGATCTTTTGCAACTCGGTTTTGTCCTTAGGAGGTTGCGAAGCGCCGTTTTTCTCTGGATCACATTTCACCCCCATTGACCCAAAAGAATTCCCCTGGAATTCCACGTGCTGCACATTGAACAAAAATTTGGCAGGATTGAACTTGATTCCATTCTTTGCAGCTGTTTCCAGGACTTCGACTAAAGTGGCTTGCAACTCTTCCTTTGTCTTACCCTACAGAAAAATTTCATCTTGTAAGGACTCCACATTTTTAATATGAGCAAACATCTTCTCCAGTGTACGATGGATTTCTGAGGCTGAGTTTATGCCAAACGGAACCCTGAGAAATGATTATCTACTCCAGGGGGCTTGGAAGGTGCATAGTTTTGACCTGTCCTGATCCAAAGCATCCAAAATCCTGACAAAGCACCCAACTTGCTGAAGAACCTTGCTCCTTCAAGTTTCGCTGCAATGTCTTCCACCAATGGGAAATTAAAATAGCACTTTTAATAGCTTTATTTAAGGGACCAGGATCCAGGCAGATCTTCACAACAACCTCCATTTGACTCACCCAGTCATTTGGTTCAGTCACTCGCTTGATAATGCCCTTGGCAACCATCCTATCCAGGCTCTGTATTCACCTTAGGCATCAAGGCATGTGGTATTCGACGACCAGGAAGCAAAACGGGTTCCACTCTGGCCTTAATTGTCTGAGGTAAAAATAGCATTCTGTATTTTCGTAACTTCATATGGAGTGTGGAAAAATAATCAACCGGTGGAGGGGGGGGGGGGGGGCTCCCCACCGTGGTGCGAAGCGCCAAGTTTTTTCCAATAATAAGCCTATGTGATCGTGTAGCAAAAAATTTTTATAACCCCCCCTCAAACTTTGTCACTTTACGTTTCAAGGTGCGTAGAATCCAAATTTGAAATGTCCGTCCGCCGTCCGCCGTTCGACGTCCGGTCCATAAAAGGCCTAAGAATTGTCTTAAAAAACCCGTTCTTTCGCACATGGACTCCATTTGGGGTCTAGTTGGTCCTAACGTTTAACCATCCCGATCGCTTTACTCGCATAGATGCTATGGGCCAAAAACGGGCTAAAAAGTGTCTTTTTCAAGGCTTTGAGTGTTAGACTTACGCACGCACGCCTGGCACGATTGGCAGGGGGTCACGGTGGGTGGTGAGGGTTGGGTGAGCGGGGGGTGCAGTGAGAGGAGGCGCCGCGGCACCTTGTGGTGGGTACGCCGTTCCTTCGAGGCATGAATATATGTTTTTTTCTAGGTCATATTTGTGTGTTAATACCAATGCTTTTCCTACGCATATTTAAAGGCCGCCATTCACGACGGAGCCAAATGGCCCGAGGCCGCTCTCTCGAGTCCATTTGGCTCCGGTCCAAATTAAGGCCGCCATTCACGACGGAGCCAAATGGCCCGAGGCCGCTCGCTCGCATTTTTAGCGAATTTTTGAAGAAAATTAAGCTATTGCTCTCGCCTCAAAATTTGTAGAATGTGAATTTTTGAAAACATTTTATGCAAAAATCCGTTTCAGGCTATTCTGAATCATATTCTGAAGTTTAACGCATTTTTTATGTATGTATGTATGTATATATGTATGTATGTATGTATGTATATATGTATGTATGTATGTATGTATATATGTATGTATATATGTATGTATGTATATATAGTATATATGTATGTATATATGTATGTATGTGTCATTCCAGACGATAACTGTCCGTAGAATTGTGCCAGAAACTTCAAACAAATTTTAAAATGTTAAGGATACAAAACGAAAGTTCAAGTTCGTTGGCCAGCATAATCGGATTACATCTTCGGGTTGAAATTTTCAAAAATGTAGTCAAAAATTTCAAAATAGCCTGTTTTTTGCGATTTGTTGTGCGAAATAATTTTTTCAGCATACTAACATGTGGTATATTCGGAATCAGCGTAAAATTTCCTATAAGAATATGTATCAAGTTTTCAAAGATTTCAAAGTTGAAAAATCAGTCAAAAATCGAAATAATGCCGTTCGCTAGTTGTAAAAATCGGTAATATTTGGATGAATATTGTCCAAATTCAGATTGAAATACTCTTATGGAAGTATCCCTGTATAAACAATCCTAGAACCATGCGTCTTTAAATCTACAAGATTAGATTAATAATAATAAGGTATGAGTACCTCCTAATTATTTTTAATAATTTGATTCCATGTTTGTCTATCAAAATCATAAACTAAAATTTCTCTACACGATCAATAGCGACTGAAATGTCGAAGATTTCTTCAAAAATTCGCTCATGCTGCATGACTGGACTTTTTTTTTAATCACCTCCAGGACGAAGTCCCGGTCACTCACACTTGCCATCGTACACGTAGCTATCACCTCGACGTCTAGAAGTACACTGAACGGATTTTGGCCCGGGGGATGATACCACACACGGAACAGCCAGTCAATGGCGCCGGTCCATTTGGCGTGCCGATCCCCACACACGGCGAGTCCACTCGACGGCTCCGTGGCTCGGCTCCATGGATTTTGGCCCGTCCGAAAATCCAGCAAGGCCGCAAGGTGGCTCGGGGCCACTTGAAATTTCCCCACACACGGTGGAATATGGATCGGCCCGAGGCCGTTTGGCTCGTTGGCTCCGTCGTGAATGGCCCCCTTAATAACATATCCTCTCGACTTTTCGTACGTACCTACTTAGATAATGATATTATTAAGGCAATAACTATTTGAATAGATAGGAGCTCAAATCGAGAAATATAAACAGCGTATATAATTATAGAATTATAGGTTGTGGCAACTCGAAATAGGACACGCCGTCTGGACGGGCCTTATGACGTACGCAAGCCAACTAAAACTACGATCATACTCAATTGAAAAAATAATAAACCTTTGTGATGTAATTTGCAGTGTTTTTAAATCCGTTATAAATAATATGAGCCATTGATTCTGTACTCCGGAGCCGATAGACCTTTAAAGAGCTTTGATGTGTAAAGCTAGATGCATTGTTGAAAGCCCGTAATCGGACTTTCAAACCGATATTTTATTAAAAATAACCCACTGCGAACAATGGGAACCCAGAGAACATGCACGTAACAACAGAGGAAATAATATATAAAACATTCGAGCTGCCGCGCCCGAAAGGTCGTATATCTGCAGTTTACCATCGGACAGCACGTTTCACATCCTCATGGCGATTCGCCTCGTTTATAACCCCCCCCTCCCCCCCTCCCACCTACGTGCGTTTCATTCGGTCATCGCGTAGGCCGACTCGCGCATCAAAAGGTCCGTCGTTATCTCAGTTTCCAGGGGAGATGAATGATGGAAAAATCCGTCTGATCCTTTGAGAACAAGTTGAAAGGAGGTGAGTTTCAGCAATCGATGAAATGATGCCAATAGTCCCGGTGGGGAAAACTCGGATTTACCTACCGATATTTCCCTTCATATCTTTTCATGTTGAATATACGAGTACGTACATTGAATGTATGTATAGATCAGCGGTCCGCTACATTTTATTTGCGGCGAACCCCTTTTGTGGCTCCACCGCCCTGCGGCGCACCATCATAGAAACACACGATTTCACATTAGGTAACAGCACAATATTTGTATACCTATTTGAATTTTCCCTTACGGGGAAGAGCTTTAGATCATGGATCTGTTGATTCAAACTAGAAAAAAGTCCAGTCATGCAGCATGACCCCATGAGCGAATTTTTGAAGAAATCTTCGACATTTCAGTCGCTATTGATCGTGTAGAGAAATTTGAAATTTCAGTTTATGATTTTGATGATATGACAAAAATTGAATCAAATTATTAAACAGTTGTGATCACTTTTTTATTTATTTTAAGAAGCACCTACTACCTACGTTTTAAACAGCATGGTTCTACGATTGGTTATACAGGGATACTTCCATAAGAGTAGTTCAATCAGAATTTGGACAATGTTTCATGCAAATATTACCGACTTTTACAACTAGCGAACGGCATTATTTCGATTTTTGACTGATTTTTCAACTTTGAAATTTTTGAAAACTTGATACATATTCTTATAGGAAATTTTACGCTGATTCCAAATATACCTCATGTTAGTATGCTGAAAAAATTATTTCGCACAACAAATCGCAAAAAACAGGCTATTTTGAAATTTTTGACTACATTTTTGAAAGTTTCAACCCGAAGATCTAATCCGATCATGCTGGCCAACCAACTTGAACTTTCGTTTTGTGTACTTCACATTTTAAAATTTGTTTGAAGTTTCTAGCACAATTCTACGGACAGTTATAGTCTGGAATGACACATACATACATACATACATACATATATACATACATACATACATCATACATACATTAACAAATACGTTAAACTTCAGAATATAATTCAGAATAGCCTGAAACGGATTTCTGCATAAAATGTTTTCAAAAATTCACATTCTACAAATTTTTAGGCGAAAGCAATAGCTTAATTTTCTTCAAAAATTCGCTAAAAACACACAGTTTGCGTAAATAGTACCAACTTTTCGGTATAAGGGAAAGTCCGTAATTGGCACACGCCAATGTCAAGTTTCACTGAACAGAGTTCGGTGGTTAATTTTCGCTAGGTGAACCGTGGTTACAAGTAATTTTGTCTTAATCACTGGAAAATTTGTTTACAAAATGCTTTTCTTTTGAAAATCTTCGCTGCTGGTTCGCGGAGCATGTTGCGAAAAACGCCACGCGAATCGGTCAGCTGGAACTCAGGGTGGAGCCCGTCATTTCATTCGTCCCTTGACGTCCTAGATAGGCTTCCTATCAAATTTCGTTGTAATCAGACAGGAAGCATAACTTTTAGCCCACTCAGCTGATCACGATTAAGCCTGTAAGGTCATTTTCCTATTGTTGTCCCAGAGAAGCTCCGTATCAAATGTTGACGTCATACGGTGAATAGGAGAGATTTGCGCACAGTTTTACTACCATCATTATAATAGATATCACGGCTTGTGGTCAGCGGATCCTCACCAAAGTCAGCGAACAAGTTACGACATGGTAATACAACATATCAAAATTTTCTCTGAAAATCTGAAAGCAATAAATCTGAAATTGAATGACTATTGTAAACGTGGTCTACATCCTCTGAAACGCAAAGAAAGCAAAGAAAATGCATCCCCACCCTTAAGTGCCGCCATGCTGACAGCTGTTATTATACCCCGTTTCTACGAAAAGTTGGATTAAAAAAAAAAAAAAAAAAAAAAAAAAAATGATGATCATGAAAAATGATCATCTGTGTGTAAACAATTGATTCAAATAACCATGCTCATAACTCAGGTTGATGGCCACGCACTTCGCAGTAGTTAACATAATATGGTTGGATAAATCAGGAGCTTTCCAACGAATGGTGAACGATTTCTGTGCGATTAAAATTGCGGAAGTTCCATTTCCCTACCAACGGCTCGGTTGTACGTGAAAATCATCACCGTCACACATTTCGTTACATCCCGCGTTCCATTTTCGGCTAGTTAGTCCATGGCTAAAACACATTCTGTGTTAAAAAAAAAACCAAGTACAAAATTATAACATCATTTGGTTGTCAAATTCGCCTTCTGGTAATGAAACAAGTAATAAGCCTGGTTGCTACCAAACGTTATTATACCTCTTTTTTTACCACAATAGCATTTATTGTTTGAAAAATAAACAATTCAGTTTTAATGACAGTGTTCTGGGCGCATTTGGAGACATTTTTTTTTGTGTATATGCCGGGAATTGATTGTGTAAATGGCGTCAATATTACCTCGTGTTAATGACTTCTAGCCTTTACTCGGGTTACCGCCCGTAGTTAGTCGTTTAATGAAAAATCTCGTGGCTAATTAGAACAAATTATTACTTTCGGGAGATTGAAAATTTGTTGTCTCCAAAATCACAATTTCCACTCGCATTTTATGATTTAGAACATTCTGGACAACTTTAGTTGTGTGTGTCCGCAAGTCCTTGTAACAAGCTTAACTTCCACAGTTTCCATCCGGTTTCGATGAGATTTGCAGGCTGTTCGTGCGGGTTAGGCTGTAGATGGTCCTCTAACAGTTTCATATCTCACAAATCAATACTTCAATCTACACATGCGCAAACTTAAAATCTAATAAGCATCGTTTCCACATATTATAATCGTCTGATCTTGCACAAATTCAGAGGATAGTCGGTGAAAAACGATTGGTTATCACATATTAATTTTGAGACGATCACTAGTGTATGGGTATATTTTTCATATACAATGTATATTCGTGTTCCTTGATTTTTCTCCATTATCTGCTTGGTTATGTTTTTCGACTACATTGAATGATAGTATTCACATCAATCCTTATGGTCTCATCTATTTCGATTCTACCCGATTCGATTACTATCGGAAAACAAACATTATGTATATTAGATTGAATCTAGATTTAATCAATGTAGAGATGTCGACTCCTCAGTATGCAAATGGATAGTGCGAACCCCTGGATTGGGTAGAAATTAGACCGCACGGCACAACACACAGTCAAACGAGTTCCATTGCGGAATCAAACGAGGGAATATTGAATGAAGGGATTCGACCTTTGATCGGATTGACAATCGTGGCTCTGATACGGAGTTAGGGAGTTACGAAGTCCTCCGAACAAGACATCCGTTTGAGGCGAACCGCAACTTGCCTCGCGAGGCCATCACTGCGATCTTCGCCTGATCAGCTCATTGTTTGCCGGCGATGAGCACGCAATCGACGCAAATACTCCAGAGCGGGTGGAGCGGGCAAGTGCGTAATTGGCGGGGTAATTGTGAACGGATTTCATTACTGTTGAATGTAAACCTAAGTACCTGAGGCAAGTCTTGAGACTAGTTTTCCTCAACATTTATCGAATTTGAAAACTAAATTAACTGGCGCAGACTAGTAACCAAAATATCAATGTGCTTATTATTATATTTCAGTTGGTCATAAATGAAAACTTCTAAATATTTGAAATTTTCTTTGAACGGAAGAGAAGGACAAACACAACTCGAACCATCAGACAGGAAGACTTCCTAATAATCTTCAACGTAGGATGCTGCTGAAATACTCCCGTACCAATCGATAATCTAAGGACAGAAGTTTCATCGACATTTAAACATAAATTGTTAAGACATTGTTTTACAGAAAAAAGATCAGAGTTTATGTTGTCTACCAAAACTTTATAATCATGACGAGGTTTGGCTACACCAAATCATTTTCACTTAGAAAATATGTGTGCAGCACTTACCTGAAAGTCTCAGGGAAATTGATCAATCGCTAAAGCTGGATGGGTTGAAAATGGTATAGAAAGCGTATAACACTTTTGAAACTAAGCATCTGTATTCACAATTCGCTTCAACAAAAGTGTAACCACACAGTCGAACTACGAAAAGCAAGTGAAACAGACTCGTAGAATCTTAAATTTAAGTTTCTATCCATCCTCCGCATTACGTACGTTGCGGTGGGTGGCCGTTGTCACTACACTCACTATTAGAGTGTGCGGATAGTTCGAATTCAAAATGAATGGAACAGTGAAGTACTTTTTCTTCAAAAAATCATAATATCAAGGACTTATCAAGCCCCTTTGCTTGCATCAGCATCAGCGTCGTACTTGGTGCCAGAACATATCAAATGATTACGGCGGTCAAAATGATAGATTCTTTCCAATTTGAATCATTATGTTTGATAATGTCTTGCAAAGAGTTGAGCTCATTCTTCAATAGCTGATTTTTCTCATTGAGTGATTCATGATTTAGGCATACATGGAGCTCGCAAACGCTGGCGAAGTGCAGAAGAACTTATTGGGTTTTATGACGGCGCAGCAACCCATTTTCACTGAGATATTTACCGACATATTTAGACACACATCACAAACAGTACCAAGTTATTCTCATTAAACGCCTCCTTTCCCCAACAACCTCTGAACCACAATAAAAAAAAAAAAAAAAAAAAAAAAAAAAAGGCTTCCTTCACCCATCATACCACCCTGAAAGTCCAATACCGCACTCTAAGGTTATCTCGAAACTGTGTTGGTGACTGTCCATACTATCAAATGATAGGAGCCTGTTATTGCCCCTGAGACGCAATGCCTTCCGTGATTGTAGAATCGTACGTTTTGGTAGTACGAGTATCGATGTACTAGTAAAAATGTATCAACAAGTGTCATCATAGAAAAGCAGGGGAGAATAATGTAGAGTACATGTAGAAATACAAACATCTTACATTGTATGTCGAACTTTGGGTTGACCTGAAGACGGCACTAACTCTTGACATTTCACGTTGGACGTATCTCACCGTAACTTCAGCTGGGGGCCTCATCCCAGTTTCCTTCTTTGTCACGTAACGACTCCAGTACAATAGCTTACCCGCGAGTAAAACCTACGGCATTTAAAGACAACTATAGCTTTTTCCAGGCTCGTGCGTCCGACTCCATTCCCTTCCTTTTTATGGGTGACAATATATTTCGCGAAGATTTACTTTAGTGGGAGGGTTGTGGGACACGATCTCGCTTTATGTTTTATCCCGCTCTGTATCACCTGCGGCGGGAAATATACAGGTACGACCTCAGATATATTTAATTGCAACCAACTGATTCACCAGTAGGTGCACCATCAGGTGAATTAACAGAAATTTTAGTAACAAAACACGATAAGCTGGTTATTATAAGCGTTTTAGAAAAACCGCATCAAAATCATTTTAGCGAATGTTTGAAGAAAAATGAAGCTATAACCAATTGTAAAAGTGATCATTATCAACATTTTCATCATAAAATCCGTTTTGTGTCATTCTGAAAGGAAAGTAGGTAGGTACCTTGCCACGAAGGGAATACATGGACCTCATAGGCCAGCTTCACTGGGCCAAGAATATTTCTAACTAGACTCATAAAATTAGATTACATCGAAATTGTGCATGTTTATTTTGTCCAACAGGCCAGAAACCTTTAGATGGAGCCCATCATTTCATTCGCCTCAATGTCCAAGCGAGTCTCTCAATCAAATACCAACTTCCCAGGGTGAACAGGAGAGAATTAACTTCACTCAGCTCATCATTTCAATCGGCTCTCGTTGTCCAAGAGAGTCTCCCGCTCAAATTGCAACTTCCTGTCCTAGGGTGAGAGAGAATTACTTCCTCCAGCTGGTCATGAAAGATACCTTCTTTTCAATCGTCTCTTGATGTCCTAGAGAGTTTCCCTATCAAATTTCAACTTCTTAGGGTGAACAGGGGAGAATTACCTCCCACAGCTGATCAGAAAAGACCCCTTCATTTCAATCGTCTCTTAATGCCAGAGAGTCTTCCTATCAAATTTCAATCCAAGGGTGAACAGAATTTAGCTCACCCAGCTGATCAGAAAACACGTCATAATTTCAATCGTCTCTTAATGTCCTAGAGAATCTCCAGATCAAGTTTCAACTTCCTAGGGCGAACAGGAAAGAATATACTTCCTTTTTTCAGCCTTTAGCAAGAAATGTTGACTATGGAGGGGGAAAAAACCGTTTTGTTGTTGGAGGAAAATAAAAAACCTAATTAAGGGAAGACAGTAAAAGGCTTGTTTTCTAATCGATCAAACTATCCAAAAAACCAACATTGAGAACACGTTTTTGACTTCATTGGGAACATTGATATGTTCATTTGGATGAGTCCATACATTATTAAGATGGTTTTATAATATTTTGAATAACACTATAACAATAAATGTTTTGTAATTTGACCAGACGGTGGTTCCGTGTACATAAACAGTTGTTCGTTCGGGCTATCCCTAATGGGTTTGAATGTTGTCCAACTTGATCCGATGCCAAGCCCGCACAACAGCTGACCCTTGCCTACTTGTATCAAGCGCCGTGTATCCTGTATTTTCATATTACGGCGCGCGCTCTCTTCTCTGGCCGTCCATGGATCGAGCACTTCATTTCATTTGCCTCTTAACGCTCCAGTGAGTCACACTATCAAATTTCAACTTCCAAGGGTGAATAGGAGAAGAGAATAGGAAAGAGGCCATAATTTCAATCGTCTCCCATTGAGTCTCCCTATCAAATTTGAACTTCCTATGGTGTACATGGGTGAATCAAACTCACTCAGCTGATCAGGAAAGACCCTATCATTTCAATTGCCTCCTTATGTCTCAGTGAATCTTTATTCAAATGTCAACTTTCTAGGGTAAGTAGGAGAGAATTTACTTCCTTTTTTAGCCTTTAGCAGGAAATGTTGGTTTTGGCGAGCAAAAATCTTTTTCAAACCCTTAAATAAGTACTCAGTAAGCGCTTAATATGGTTTTCATTTTCCTCCAGCGTTTCTCCCCAGGTACTAGGTCTTCATCAGAGAGAAGCTGAAAATTAGATTTAAAATAAAAACTTTAAAACTGTAAAGCCTCTAACAATATTTTCTCTATGTTGACGAAAATCAAATTTACAATTGCCTTTTCATAAAAATTAAATTTAAAGTCTTTTTTATAAAAGACTACATTATCTACATTGGCATTGACATGTTCAGTTGGATAATGAGTCTATACATTATAAAGAAGGCTTTGTAATATTTCGGATAATACTAAAACAATAACTGTTATGTAATTTGACCAGACGGAGGTTCCGTGTACATAAACAGCTGTTCCGTTCGGGCGATCCCTGATGGGTTTGAACGTTGTCCAACTTGATCCGATGCCAAGCCCGCACAACAGCTGACCCTTGCTTAACTGTATCGAGCGCCGTGCACCCAGTATTTTCATATTACTGGCCCTTCAACCCCGACTATCTCCCGCGCCTGACGCCACCCGATAACTCGCCTGCGGTAATTCCGCCCCGTAAATAGTAATTAAAATGTCAGGGAAGTATTAAAACGTGCCAAGTGAAGCTTTAGAAAACTCCAAAATGTTTCACTTTTGATGTCTCATTTCTCTTCGCATGGAATCCTTTCGTCCTCTTATTACCTCATTCAGTTGGCAATTCGAAACAGGTGGGATTGGCTCATTTCACTATAATATGGATGCGGAAAATGAAAAGGAACATCTTGTAGAAAATTTTCGAAATTAAGTTATTGTTATTTCGTTAAAAGGGTTAATATCTGAAAATTTTAATGCAAACATTATAATTCTATCTAAAAAATTGACAAAGTTATGGACAAATAAAAATTAGTCACGGGATAAAGGTATTTTTGAGAAAAAACGCATCTTATGTTTTGAATAACATCTCTTCATTTGTTTAATCATACTTATTTGAAAATAATCATATTTAAGAATAATCATATTTAAGAAAAAATAGATACGTGAAATTTACTGTCAGACTGCCTATTAATGGCTTAAAACAAAAAAATTACGTTGAGCGTTTTCGCTTCTTTGCAACTTTTTTAGGCTGCTGTGGACCTGGTGTGGATTAATCGAGTTGATTAAAACTTTTTTATCGACTGTTTCTCGGTTTGAAACGACTATTCCGTTGATTCTAGCTTATAAATAAAGAGTTGGAGAACAATAATCGATTACAACTCGAAAATGTATATTTTCGACCCTGACAACTCATTTCACCTGTATTGAACTGAACATTTTAATCGCGCGAAAGGAGGTTCCTTTTCATTTTCCGCGTCACTTTTTTATTTAATTGTAGTATAACTATTTAATATTATTTAGATGATAATCCTACCACCTTTGTCGTCTTCAAATTAATAATGAAATATGAAGGTTTCTCTACTTACCATGTCTTTGAATGATCAACAATTTCACCCAATACCTAATCATAAAATAATTCCATCACCTGAATGATCTTGAATAGAGCTTTCGAAACAGTGCTGCATGAAGGTTATCAGGCGTCACGCTTAAATCATAACTTGCTAATTAGCGAATTTATGTTGAAAAAAAAAAAATTATATATATTTATATATATATAACAAGGTGTTAAGAAAAAGTGGTCGAGAACTCAACATATTGTATGTATGTATATATATATATATATATATATATATATATATATATATATATTTATATATATATATATATATATATATATATATATATATATATATATATATATATATATATATATATATATATATATATATATATATATATATATATATATATATATATATCCAGAGAATAGCTTTCCTTAGGATTGAGATAAAAAAATCTGTTCTTTCGCACAAAACGACTTATCTTACAAAAAAAAAGTTGAGCAGTACATTGGTCAAATTTAAGAAATTTGCAGAAAAAGTTACATAAAGTGGCAATTAACGGATAAAATTAGCGGAATATTACTCAAAAGAAGTTGATCAACTAGGGACCAGAGCAACAAAACTCAAGCACAATAATTATATGCTGAATAATGTACTTTAATACCATTTTTATGGGTTACAAAAATTAATGAAAACTGCAGAAAATGCTTAAAAAATGTGAATAGCAGATTATTATATAGAACAAGTTTTTTTTTTGGGCGTCCCTCTGAACCTAGGCTTCCTTAATAGAGGGACGACCTATTGGAATTGGTACAGGGGGGGTAGGGGACAACCCATGCTTGAGAAAAAAATAACCGCATACAAATCCGTTTCACACATTCTAAAATCGAATCCATGAATAAAACCATTGGTCTGTGTGTGAAAAAATTTTTTGTCGACGCTGCCCAAGCCACAATTATTAACCAATATTCAAGATTATTTCTTTGTTCGATCCCAATTTTAGTCTAGTTGTGCAACAAACCTCGGAAATTTTGAATTTCAAGATGGAAGAGGGAGAATGTAAGGGAAAAAGCCGAAAAACCATAGTTTTTTAGGCAAGTTTTCTCGACGCCACTCAGGCTACGATTCTCAACCGATTTTCGTCGTCCTTATTTCGTTCGATTCCAATTTCGGTGTAGTTGTGCGACATTTCGGGATTTCGGATTTGCTGGAGGGTGGAGGGGATAATTACTGATTTTTTAAAGCGCTGCCCATGCTTCAAATCTCGTCCGATTTCCGTGATTGATTTTTTGTTCAACTATGAATTTGATATAGTTTTGGAAATTATGTCAGGATTTTCAAATTACATTAAGAGAGGGGGTCGTTGGAGGGGGTAATAGTAATAAATCATTATGTTTAAACACTTTTCGTCCGATTTTCGTGATTTGTTTTGTTCCTAGTTGGTCTGGTTTTGGGAATTTATGTCGGATGTTTCAAATTTCATGACGGAAGGAGGTAAATGGAGGGGGTAATAGCGATAAATCGTGATATTTTTGCTATATCCATATGATTTCCGTGACGGTTTTTACTGTTTGATTCAGATTTCAGTCCAGTTATGCAACCTTGGATGTTTTAAAGTTACTGTAATTGAAGGGGTTAAAGTTGGGGGGGGGGGTGGTTGTTTAGTATTTCAGAGAAATCACATTTTTTTATTCCTCATTTTTTAATTCTCACCAAAATTATATATTCAGAGGGACGGGACCCTGTTATGCATGCATTACTTGATTTGTTTTTGCCTCGAAATTAATAGTTAACGATTTCTTTGCTCTCAAATTCGTCAAATTTCGGAATAATTTTATATAAACATAATACAATAATTTAAGAAAATTCCTTCATATATGAGGCATGACAGGAATGTTATAAATTTCGTAAATTTGGCAAATTTGCCTGTTACTGAGTAAATATACTTGGGTACTCATTAATTTTTAATAGCACCTATTTACACAAAGAGGGAAATTTGTTCCTGTGTTTATCTGTGATAAATGAATAAACTTCCCATTCGCAATTACTTGTGGATTAGCCCTTCGCTGCAGTTAGCCCTTTTCTGCAGGTCGCCCTATCACATTTTCCGCCCTTTAAACTAAATAGTTTTTTTTCTCGCGTCGCTGCCTCAGAAAGAAGTGCAGTTTGGTTGCCTGGAGGCTCCGCGTTCTAATTGGCGGAAGGGAACTAAAACATTCAGCGCCGAGGAGAGCGCGGGGGAGCGGTGGCGCGGATGTTACGGAAGCTGCGATAGGGGATGGGGGCTGGGGAGGGGAGGTTTATGGGAGGGGAGGGGATGGTGTGGATGGGAGGGGAAGGGATGGTTAGGATGGGAGCCGGTGGGGAAGTGAAGCTCGTTAAAGTGCTCACTTGCTCGGGCATTCTCTCGCTTCCCTTCTCTAGCGATTCCTGTAATCCCCCTCCCTTTCGTAACTCCAGTTTATTTATATTTCAAAGTCCTATGAAGTTTAGAGGTGTTGTGGATACCTCGGTAGGTGTTGAACATAACCTTTAATACCGTTTTTGAAACCTCCCCTCTTCCACCTCGTCGAATTTTCTAAGCCTATTTGCTGCTTGCATAGCTCTGGGATTTCTCGGCATAGCCTTTTCTTCTTGTTATTAACTTCCTTCTACTCGGATGCTGTGAGTAGGGCCTTAATCAAAACCCAGTTTAATACTAGTTGGTCCCCCTGCCAGGTTCCTCAGGAAGTTTGAAAAACTGGTTGTCAAGTGTAACGTACACGACCAAACTTGATTTTCGGTTGATTTTACGATGACCTTCGTCCAGAGCTTCGTTCTCTGTGTGCGTTCTGCCAGTTCGGAACGGTTCTGAGCAAGGGCTGTCGAGTTTTGTCGTTCGCAGTGCCAGAACGCCCAGTACCGCAACGCCGAGAACGCCGAGTTCGGCGTTCGCAGTGTATTGCGAACCCAGTTCCGAACGGTTCGGACAGACCCCGATTTTTTCCAAAACTGTCAGAACTCGAACGCAAGGACGTAGTTAACGCATGCGCATTTCACAATTTTTCGGAGCTCATGGAGTAAACAATACGCTCTCATCAGCTTTGGTTGCCGCGTGCTCCGTGTAATTTTCCCTGTAAAATTTCTCTTTGTTCTGTTGATCGCTTTTCCCCATTTGTTTCTTCATCGAAATGTCTACTAGTAGCTCGTCAAGTTCGGAAAGCGATAGTGGTGAAGTTTTATGGTTTGTAGACGATGAGGACGAAATTGAAGTTGTAGAGTTAGATCTCGGCTAAATCCACGAAACTCAAATTTTTTCGACGAAATTGTGCCATGATTGGACGACGAAGAGTTAGTTTACCATTTTAGAGAGCCGTGGGCGGAGGAGTTAGCCTACCGTTATCAGGCCAGTACCCTCAACCATTACCGTTCTGAAATCGTTCGCAGTGCAGAACGCGGTTCCACAAGTTCCGGAAAGGCCCGGGATTTTCCGTCCCAGTTCTGATGAGTTCGAGAACTGACGGAGCGCGCACTGAAAACTAAGCTAAGGATAACTTTTAAAGCTTTTATAGTAGTTTCAGTCGGTTCTGTGTGGCGGTAACTATTGAAAACCATAAAAAAATATATTTTTGATGTTTTGAAAATGATTGACGTCAGTGTGACGTTGTATTGTCGTCATGGACAACTTTTAAAGCTTTTATAGGCCATGCGCACATCGATCTAAATTGACTTAAGCCACTTTAAAAGCTTTAAAAGTGATCCTTGATCATCGTTATATCAACCGAAATAGTGTTGGTATCGTTGAATTTGTTGTATAAAGTTCTCTACGTGTGAGCCTACCCCATCCACATTTGACGTTAACAGTTCGTCGATGTCCGGGTTTTCCGTACAAAGTTGTTTACCCGGGCGACGCACAGTGGTTCAAAAACCCAATCTAGCTAGACAAAATTAAATTTTCGAGTTGAAAGGTATGACCCCAGAAGGTCTTGACAGGCATTCTTATACGTCTGGACTAGTGGAACTCAAGTCTGTTATCAATTTATTTTTTATGACCTGACGTGTCAGTATATGCTGAGAAATGCGGAAAAACTACGATTAATAACAACTTGTTACCAGATCACTTCAACAGATAAACGAGTGAACTTGCTATTCAATCTGGCTTGGTTCACGAGAAATCTTCCACAATGATCTGTATGAATAGAGGCAAGTAAAAAATTATTGATTTGGTGGATTTGTATGACATTTTGTATGAAAATAAGTAAATTTCCTGGATGTTTATTAGTATAAAGTCCAAGTCACTCAGATCTGGAACCAGAAATACATAGGCGAGATGTCTACAAAAAGAATTAGATAAAAATATTTTGCCTCTTTTTACCTTTAGTAAGGTTATATGTTTTTTCATATAAGAAGAAAACACGATTTCAAAATTTGTTTACAACTAATCTTCGCAAAAGAGTCAGATGTCTGTTTTCCAATAGGTACCTACGTTTTGCTAGGTCTTATTTAACGCATATTTGCATTTAGTGTACACTAATGTTTGTTCTAATTCCCGCCTGATTTAGATGTCTCAGAATTTAAAAGAAACTGTCCTACATTTTGAAAACGGGCAAAAGACAAGTAAGAAGGCTTCATTTATGGCCCATAATGTGGCATAGATTTGTTCAGCATTAAATATTCTTCATGATTAACTTTTTTGTTTTTTATTTTTAACAGAAAAGTTGGGAATTGAGCAATTTTTCCACAAATCAAACGTGTACATCTCAAAAACTACCGCTGATACTGGAAGACGAGTTTCAGAATTGGATTCAGCACCCTTGAAAAACCCCAGAACCAGTGTTCTTTCTTTTGCGACGAGGAAATTTAGTTTTGTCCAGCTAGATTGGGTTTGTGAACTGTGCGACGTTGTTAGGGAAAACAAGAGTTCTCGATGGAGGAGTAAGTCTAGGGGATTGTAATGTATCCTAAAACCATCCCTCGAACTTGCTCATATTTTCGGTAAAACCCGCTTTAAAATCCGTTGAGTCGTTTGCCCAGCAACTTGGGAGAAACAACAGAACATTCTCATTCATATAATAGACTAGCAGGTCACCCGTGCGTCACACGGATCCACATGTAAATGGGTGTATTTCACTTTGTCATTATACCCAAATGAACCTTGTCATGTTTACCCAGCAGTCCCAAGAAAGCTTCAATTCAAATTTCGGCAATCAAGTTTCAACTTTCACTTAATTAATTTTTCAACCAAGCATTCCCTCAATATAACCAACACAATATTATAACCTTGGTTCCGTTAAACTATTCCCGTTCCGTTGGAAAAATTAGAACAAGGATACAAGTTGCCAAAATTTTATTCAATAACTCAGCTGAGCTTATGGCGATATCTCTTGCATTTGACTATTTTAGCGAATTTTTGAAGAAAATTAAGCTATTGCTCTCGCCTCAAAATTTGTAGAATGTGAATTTTTGAAAAAAAATTATGCAGAAATCCGTTTCAGGCTATTCTGAATCATATTCTGAAGTTTAACGCATTTTTTTATGTATGTATATATATATGTATGTATGTATGTATTTATGTGTCATTCCAGACGATAACTGTCCGTAGAATTGTGCTAGAAACTTCAAACAAATTTGAAAATGTTAAGGACACAAAACGAAAGTTCAAGTTCGTTGGCCAGCATGATCGGATTACATCTTCGGGTTGAAATTTTCAAAAATGTAGTCAAAAATTTCAAAATACCCTGTTTTTTGCAATTTTTTATGCGAAATAATTTTTTCAGCATACTAACATGTGGTATATTCGGAATCAGCGTAAAATTTCCTATAAGAATATGTATCGAGTTTTCAAAAATTTCAAAGTTGAAAAATCAGTCAAAAATCGAAATAATGCCGTTCGCTGGTTGTAAAAATCGGTAATATTCTTCAAAAATTCGCTCATGGGGTCATGCTGCATGACTGGACTTTTTTTATCATCACACCATTTCAAGGCAATAGCAGTAACGGACAGTCAAAGTGCAGTTAAATATTTAGGTGCAGCCTGCAAATAAAAAATATGTTCCTTTATTGTAGGAGAAATGTTGGAGAAGCTAAGGCAGATCAGAGAATTTTAGAAATACATCACTATTGTGTGGGCATGCGGGTATCTATGGCAACGAAAAGGCAGACACACTTGCAATAAAAGTGGCTGTAGAGAGGAGGTTGTTGCAAAAACCTGACCCAAAGACGATTGTATTTGGGAAACAATGATATTACCAAGGAAATATTGGAAAGTGACCTATGAAGAAAGAAGACGGGCACCTGCAAGCAGATATTTAAGAAACGTGATAGAACTACTGAAAAGACCATACTGGAGAAATACATGAAGGGATAGGAAGAAGAGAAATTCAGATGATGGAAAGATTAAGAATGAATTTTGGAATCTGCTTATCATATCTCTTCCGTATTAATATAATGTCATCTCCCCTCTGTGAATTCTGTGGAGAAGAGGATTACTTTGAACAAGGAAAGATGACACAGGTGAGAATAAAGAGGAAACTTATCTCTCGCGTTTTTGTCAATTTTTGAAGATCTATCTTTACTTTTAAAAAATCGTTGTGGTATCGCTGAATTCGTTATAGAAAGTTTTCTACATATTAGCCTACTCCATCCAAATTTGACGTGAATAGTTTGACACGGGTTTTTCCTTACAAAGTTGTTTACCCGGGTGACGTCGTTAGGGAAAGCCGCGTTATCGATTAAGGAGTAGGTCTAAAAGATTGTAATACAGCTTAAAACCGTCCCTGAAACTTGCTCATAATTTCGGGAAAAACAGCTTTAAAATCCGATGAACCGCTTGGCCAGCAGCTTGGTAGAAACAAAACACCATTCTCATTTATATAATAGATGAGAGCCACGGGTCTATTCCTCCGTAGGATCTCGTTTTACCAACCAATGTAAAAACTTTTCCAGGCCGTATATAGCTCCTACATTCGCACTGGGATGTGAATTTTTCACAGCCTCAGACACTCTCCTGCAATAAGGAGGGCTAGGAGAGTCCCGAGCTAGGGGAAGCCAGGTCAAGCACATGCGCTCACTTCTACCTCAAGGAGCCTTTAGTTATCTTTCTCCCCGTTTAATTCAAGGGCTGGGCGGAAATTGTGTTTGAATTAACAATTTGAAGTACGTGGTTGGTCCTGCCCACCTGATCTGGAAACTAGGTCTTCGCAATTCACTTCCTCCTCTGCTTATTGCCACCAACTTATATTCAGGTTCCAGTCATGTAGCATGATCGTATGAGCGAATTTTCGTAAACTGTCGATTATAACATGTTACATTGTTTTGAAATTAAGCACTTTGATTCTTTGAGTGCAAATAAAATATTAACGTTCAATTTTATGGCAGGAAAAAAAAAATAAATATAATATATATATATATATATATATATATATATATATATATATATATATATATATATATATATTAGGTATGCAATGGGGAATTTTCATGGTAATATTTTATTCGCTCGATAGAAAGACCTGAGCGAGAGCTTTCCAATAAGGTGCCATATGCTTTGTATCTGACGAGTTATATAACTCTTGAAATCCATTTGCGCGATGACGTCACGGCCCCCGTCTGCCTGGGGGAACCCCTGTAACAATCCACCGATTGTCGTGATCAAAATTCTTAGATACCTACACTATATTTTGATATATTTTTGGGATTAAGGTTAAATGAGTAGAACAACAATTCAATCACTTGGATATTTTATCACTCTTTTCTTTATGGTGCTCCAAAAAGAAAGAAGTTTTTCTATCTAGCCTGTCGGTTGGTTATTTTCTTATAGTCACTTCTTTTAAAGATGAAAGAAATATCGAAGGAAAGAGGGATGTATGTGGGATAGCTATGGGTTAGGTATTCGTATAAACAATCAAGGTTTATACAATATTAGTTGCTGTACGCACAAGTGAAATTCTCACTCACCATAATTGAACTATAACTGAACTCACCGTTCACGGAGGTTGGAACTCGATTAAGATCAAGCGGTCCTGTGCGTGTTGGGGGTGCCAACTGGCACGCCGTTCTGTTGATTAGATCACCGTAACAGTTATCGATAACTGTTACACCCCTAAGTTCCCTTGCATCCCTCTCCCATATAACCAAGTCTTACAATTGGACGCAAAAATTTTCAGTTTGTTATGCATCATAAAAATTTTATGTATTTTTAGGAGAAAAACTAGTGAAATAAAGTGACCATTCTATTAAGCGTGAATAAATCCGTAGAAACTGACCCCGAACACGTGGGTTCATAGACGGTCATATTTCAAGAAAACTCTCCGTTTCATTGAAAATCCACGTTTGTTAACATCAAAACAAGCTTCTCTCCTCTAAATAGTAGAGTTAAAATAAAATTTACTATACCATTGGAAAGATTATTAAATAAAGCAGTTTCATGTAATTTGCCAGTTTCCTGGATTTTTTTTTTCGAAGAATTGTAACGTTTTAAAGATTTTCAAAAATTTTATTTTTTCAAAATTTTCTATGTTTGAGCTGCGGTTGTGGTCTGTAGACGGGGAATGTTCCTGAATCACAGTGCACCACGCTTATAGAAAATCCAACGCTGATTTCAAAAATGTGGTATAAAGTTGAAATTAAATGCATTAAAGTGGAGAAATCCAAGTTTAAGAGGGGGGAAAAACACAGGTTTCCCAGACAAAAACCGTTAACAAATCACATCTTGAGAACAGATTTAGATGAAAATATGCTGTTTACGGCATTTTACTTCATTTCGTGGTCATTACAAAGCTTTGTTATTGAACACAATAAACCAAAATTAATTCGAGTGGTGCATCCCTCCTCTTTGGAGTGAGTACTGGTGCTCCAGTCTGGCGCCCTCCCATAAATTGTCACCTTGTCACCTACTAAGGGGGGTACTCCGATTCGTCAGAGCTTAATTAATCGAACGTGGCACAATTGTGATTAATTGGTGTAATAACGTGTTCGATTACGTTTGCGATGAGCTCGATTAAACAAAGTGATATCATCTCCTATAATCGCATGAATTTATTATTCGGTTATTGGGCAGTTGAGCTGGTTACCCATCAAAAGGAAATGGTTGCTTTATGAGGATGATTCTAGTAATTTTAGTTAGAAACAATACTGTGAACCATACTTTCTCTTAATCCGATCTACAGGAGAGGGTTGCAGTGGAGAGACTAGCGATTTCTAGCATAAGTGGAAACGTTTCTTTTGAGCAACCTGATGGTTTTTAGGACGTCCTTCTGATGCTATGTCTCAATAGGCAAGGCTTCGTTAACAAGAGCGTTGCCTATTGGAATTGATCCAGGGGGGTGGGGGACAACCCAAGCATGAGAAAAAAAACCGTATTCAAATCCGTTCAAGACCATTCTAACATCGAATCCGTGGGGAAAAAATAACCCATAGGCCTATGTCTGGGTGTTTGTGTGTGTGTGTGTATGTGTTTGAACTAGTAACTCTGAAACGCTACGGTAATTAATATGTGTTGTCTCTAAAACACGACGGTTACGCTGGCTTCATTTTACACGTTGCTTAAAAAATGATCGTTGCTTATACCGTAGGTGGCTATAGTGACCTAAAATTATATAAAACCACGTGAACAAGGCCCGTATCACAATAACGGTGTGCGATCTCTACTCCAACGTCACTGAACAACTTCACGTAATCACCACAGAGGAGTTGGGCAAGTGAAATTCAAAGTACCTACTTTTTTTCCTCATTGCGATACGGAAGCATCCAAAAGAAAGAATGAGTTTGTCGGACAGCAAGATTGAGCACAATAAAAATTTTCAAATTTCAGAAAACGCCACTGAAAAACTGAAAATGGCAAAAAACGAATAAAAGTATAATTTAAATCAATACAAAAATATAGACTATAAATATTCAAGTCTTTAAAAAGTATAGACATATATTAGCAGAATATTACTTAGTTAAAGTTTTCAAACGATGAACTGCAACATTCAGAAACTTGTGCTGAAAAATTTACTTCAATTTCAAAACAATTTAACATTCATATAATGCGGAAAATAATGACGGAAGTTCGCTCATATATGGGCACAGTGAAGAGTCTTCCATTTTCCTCCATATGAAATGTTGTATTAATTTTGTAATTATTGCTATTATTATTTATTTATATATTTTTGTTTGTTTGTTGCAGGTGAGTTTCTTCTCAGAACTACAAGTATTATTCGCTCTGAGGTAAAGTGTAGTTTTGTAAACAGCTCTTAATTCAGGATTTATTGCATTTCATAGACAATTCTTACACATTACATTGTTGTAAGGAGGTTTCTATAACATAAATACCACATATCAGTTCTGTTTCGGTATTTAAATAAGCGATCATGTTTCTATGCTCAACTATTATAAGACTGCGGAACCTTTTATGGTTGAAAAACTAAATTGTGACGTCCGTAACTATGTGGAGATAGCGTGTGTGTGCTCTAGAAAGAAGGCGGGACAGTTAGTTACCATTGGGTGCAAAAAATTACCTTAACCGTTTTTAAATGAGAGAAGATTCCATCCTAAGAAGTTTAGCCTGAGGAGTTTTCTTTCTATTATTTTTCAAAGCACCCCGCTCAGTATGACATAACCAGTGCAGGAAACTTGGAAAAATCATGCCAAGAATCGTACTAGTTGTTAGCGTGCGGTTGATGCATAATTTCGTAGAATGGAATCTATTTCCATTTAAAAATACAAAAAGGAACACTCATTGGTTTTGGATTGATATAGAGAATCCTGAATTGGTTGCTAGATATTTTTAATAGATATTTGTAAATTTGCGCCCCTGTGGTTTATTACAAGTGGGGCTCAGGGAAAGTATTGAACACATCCGAAATATCAAACCAAATGTGTAATTTGAATGAAATATTACATAAAAGTCACGTAGGTACTTAGTACGATGTCAATATATTATTTCCTTAGCCATCGGTTTCGTTTGAGCAAGGGTCCGGCGGTATTATGTATTGCGAGTGACGTCATTCATGAGACATTTTCAACGCTTAGTTACGCAAGAGATGGTCTTGGTAGGTCATAGTAAATTTGTACTACATCCAACATGCACGTCAATTGCACTGAAAATCGACCAGGTCAACCTGGCACCTTAATTCATTGAATAGTACCGGTTATACAACTAAATCTTGATTTTGGTTTGTTATTTTCAATAATGAACCTTTGTAATCTACCCCAAGAAAATCAATTCTTAAATCCCTTAAAAATTTGTTAGTTTATGTTTCAAGATGCATAGAAATCAAAAATCGAATTAAAAAAACGTCCTTACGCCCTCCACCGGCCAGAGCTGTTCTCCATAACTACTGGACCAAAGTTTATGAAATGTGGCTGAAAAATACATCGGCTGGGGATGAGTGAGTAACGTTTACATCAATTTTGATCAATCCTAAACGGTAGTAATTAAGGGATGAAATATTGAAAAATCTTGATCACGAAAACTTTCTAGGTAACATTATTGTTTTTTGGTTGACATTTACGTATATTTTTCTAAAGAATGGAATGAAATCATTCGGAAAGTCGTACATTTTTCCCTTCACTCTTTACAAGGGATAAATGAGCAGTAACCTATGATTTTGCCCGTGAACAGCTAAGTTTCATCAATGTCCGCTAGATATTGTTAGGCTTGCAGCAGACGAGCGGCATCACACGGCATTCACGTGAGTCACGACACCGCATCAGCTGGTGTTGAATACTTACAAGGAAAGTGTAGGTGTGTTATTTAATTTGATTAATTTCTCTTCAGTAGGCGTCCACACCTATGCAGATATACAGATAGGTACTCACCGAAAATGATTCGTTTAATAAATTATAGACAGGTGTTCTGCGTAGAAGAGCTGTGTTATACAGAAATAATAAACCTTTCCGTAATGATCTGCAGCGTTTTCTTATTTCACTTTAACTCACCAACCTCGCGCAGAGACAAGAAGATATCAGCTTTCAACTTGATTTCATACTTTGCCCGGAGATTTAACAGATTGCCGAGCCCATTACTGAGATTTTATAAAAGAACAAGGAATAACTAGGGAAAGTAAATATAATCATTCACATTGACGGCCTTCGTTTGACATTATATGAAATGCCTAGGCGTTCTGTTATATTATTACACTGCCTAGGCCGGATTATACACTCCGCCACTAACATATATATGTGTTCGTATTTAAATGTATATCTATAATATTTGGCAAATGTATGCATATATTTGAATTATAAGTTGTGGAAGATTGTAGCAGTTTCTTGGCAGGGAAATAAATGGCTAGATGTTTTCAAAACCCTGTTAAATTTTATATTAGCAATAAACCTTTTGATGAAAAATGAAAGGCAGAACAGCAAACGATTTGCGTTCCGAATATTAGACGGAGGTTCTATACGATGAAAATAACCGGAGGGTTTATCTGCGCCCGACTCGGGGTTTTTTGAGATGGGAAATATGAACGTTAAATTCCCATGTGGCAAGATGAGCTCAACTACCTCTCTAAAGAAATGCAGATCGGATTTCTTCCTCCTGATCGGATCTCTTTTCTCTTTTGTAACCTGATATTTCTGTGACGCTGGTGGCGGAGACTGCAACTTTCCCTGGAAACTCTAATAAAAGTAGGGGAATTTCAACCCCCTGTCTTCCTCCTTTATAATCCGTAGTTATAATACGTTGACAAGAACTCTGGACCCATTACCTTTGTACGGTTTCTAAGGGAAGAGAGATCTTGAGCTATTTTGAGCAAGAAATGTTGAGTATCACTGCACGAATAGAAATGTTTGCTTCACGTCGAACACCTTGGGAAAATTGTTTTCAGTTGAGGGTTGTGACGATTCCTGACTTAAACGAGAAAATGTTTAGTTAGGGCAAATTCTCTGCCGTCGTAATTCAATAAAATGACTTTTAGCGAATTTTCGTAATAAATGAAGCTACTGCAATTGCTCCAAGAATTTTAAAATTCTAAATTTCTCGAAAAGTTTCTTCATTGAAATCCGTTTTGTGGCATTCTGTAACGACCCCTGGATTTTAACGCTTTTTCATATAAATATGTATTTATTTATATATTATGTGTATATCATACATAGTCTAGTTCATCATTGATAAACTTCTTCAAACAAGAATTCTCCTAAAAAATATGCATTCAATGATTTTTATCCAATTTTTAGTGATTTTTTGGCACATTTTTTTTTAAATTGAGAAATTTAATGTGGTCAAAAAGTGCTTGTCAACGAACTCATCCTTTCATTTGAAATGCTTGGTTATTTGAAGCAAGAACGGATTTTTTTCTCTCAATCCTAAGGAGAATAATTATCATCTGGAATAACTCATACCTACATTTATATAAACGTAGAAAAAGTTATTTAGAAAAAGTTTTGCTATAAATTGGTAGTTAACAACTTCTCTGTACTCAAAATGCTCAAATTCCAGAATAATGTAACATAATATAGTAAGATATTTTGCGAAAATTCTCTCATACTATCATGCTGTATGACTGAAACTTTTCATATTTCCCGTACAATCAAAGCACTGTATGGCGGGCCGAAAAAAAGTATTTATTTATATTGTTTTTTAATTTCCTCCATGGTTAAGTGCCAAAAGTGGCCATTTCACAAGAAAAACAAAATAATAATAATTCTAATAATAAAATAAATAAATACTTAAATAAAATAAACAATTAAAAGTTTCGGCCGAAAATATTGACATCTTCAGTCTGCACACAACCACTACACATTTACATCCTACCTGGATTCCACTGTTTTCCTCTGTCTTTCGAATATCAATAAATATTTCTGATCTAATACCCATGGTTTTATGTCTTTTGGGAAAGTCATCTCCGTGATATTTTATTCAGTGCTCATGGAAAATTGGGTGAAACGTCCTCGTTAAACCCTTCAAAGATTGCCGAGGTGTAGTGGGTGTCTTAAAATCCGCTCATTAGGTACCTTGTTCCGAGTTAGAAACCTTCTTTCTCGACCTCCCCCCCACTCCTACGAACAGGCAATGAACTTTTATGGGTAGCAATTAATTTATAAAAGGCGCCCGAAAACCGCTCGCCCTGTATAATAATGCTGCTTCAGCAAGCAAAAGGTCCCGGCACGACCCCCTGACGCTCGTCCCTTAGCAATAGCTTGAACCTTCCAACTTTACATGATCCCCCTCAACTCTCCTGCTCGCCTCAACGCTAACTTAATGTTTAGGTGAAGTGGGTTGGGGATGGTCCGACCCATTAGCCCCCGGGTATAGTCGGTTGATATGCGGCCCTGTATCCTATCCCACTTAGGAGGGGCTGGTGATGAAAAATGCAGGATCTTCCAAATTGCGCTTTGCTCTTAAACTCCGGCTCACTTTAAGATCTGCCCAACTCCTCGGCTGAACTGGATTACAAACTGAACCTGACTGGAGCATACTAGTGAGGTGATCATAAATAATCATTATTCCCCCATCGCCAGAACTCAGCAACTTTTTGTTTGGAGAAAAAATGCCTCTACTAATATTGATCGATCTTTGCGCGCGCGCGCGCGCGCGCGCGCGCGCGCGCGTGTGTGTGTGTGTGTGTGTGTGTGTGTGTGTGTGTGTGTGTGTGTGTGTGTGTGTGTGTGTGTGTGTGTGTGTGCGTGCGTGCGTGCGTGCGTGCGTGCGTGCGTCTGAGCTATTTCTGAGCTAAAAGGAGTGGCGACCAATAACATCAAGGTCATGGCCGCGACCGTGTCATGGCGTTGGGTGTGGTGCGGAAAAAAAGCTAAGGAGCTACTCGAGTTGGGTATTTCGGCAGGAGTGCTCCGTGGTATCACCATCCGCGTCCTGAGGGGTTCTTGCTTGAACTGTTGGTCATTTTATAGGGACACTTGCTTTTATACCACTCTCCCTTCTCTTCCTTCAGCTTCCTTAATCCCAAGGGCAGGTGACAGGTATACCTGGGCGTCCTCCCCACTTCATTTATTTATTTTCTCAAGTTAACGTTGTTAGACGATTTTTGTTGAAAAAAAGATGTGTGTAAAAGAATGTTATATTTATTGAATTTCGTTTTAGAAAATCAATGTATTTCGCTTTGATTTTTCTGGTTAAGTAACAACAAAGAACTCGTTTTTTCAATAATAAGGTATAGATGCTGCAACATACCATCGCCGCTCACTCGTTCGAAACAACTTAGCTTAAATGTTTTATAACGATTCAATATCCGTACTCTTGTTATCCAGAAAATGAAGACAACTCCGGGGAAGCAGCCGAGGAATTTGTTGAATATTACCCGTACTACTGTTGTAATATACTGGGAAATACTTTCCGAGTTTGAAAGTCATGAACAAAGTTTCCACAACTCTCGGAATTGGGCCTGAATTGCGGGGCTTTCGTTTCTATGAAAATTCTGCCTCAATCAAGTAGCGTTCATGTTAGATTTAGTGGATTTCAGATATTTATTAGATATCAATATAGTCTCTCGAGATGGATTCTGAAATGAAATGAAACTAAATTTTATCTGCCAATAGGATAATCACAAAACAATATAGTACAAAAATAAAAAATGGAGCACAATTACTTCCAAAATAATATCGCTATGGAACTATCCCACTCGGTGAACGATTTCGTATTGAGTGGGAAATCGCAACTCCCCGCACATCAGAGCCACAGGCTATTACTGTCCGTAAGTTAAGAATACAATATTGAGTAAATTCTTCAATAATCAAGTATACATTTTATATAACCTGTTGAAATATATTCGACAGAGAATTCTTCACATTCTTCAGTCACGGTCGATTTATTTTAGTTACACAGCACCTTAATTGCTTTCTAGTTGTCCTATATGTAACCGAAGCATTGTTTTCATTTTCGGGTGATGAAAAACTTTTTGTCTCGAAAATCCAAATTTCTACTCGTAATTTATGTTTTAGTCCATTCTGAACAAATAAGGTTTTGTGTGTGTTTTTTTTTTTTTTTTTTTTTTTCGTGTATCCGCAAATCCTTGCAATATGCAAAACTTCTACAGTTTTATCCGGTTTTGATGACTTTTCTTTTTTTTTTAATCTGTGGGGTAGGCTGTATAAAGCCACCTATCTGTTTCATTACTCACAAATCAATACTTCATTTTGGGCATGCACAAACATGAATTTCTATAATTTTGTCACGTTCTAGTCGTCCTATCTCGAGCTCAAATTTGGAGGGTAGTCGGTAAAAGACAATTTTAATTTTCAACACAATCGTATCATTAGTTGCTGTGAAATCCTTGCTACACGCATAACTTCTACAGTTTCCATTTCATTTTGATGGAAGTATTTTTTATACCCTGAAAGAAATGTAATTCCCATAAACTTAAAATCGTACAATGGGAGACTGGATAATGGTGTATGTGGGTTGGGCATGGCGGGATTTTTCTACGGTATTATCACGTTTTGCCAAACAATGTGATAAAACGTGTTGGAGTGATGAAAAATGCGAGTGATAAAAAATTTATACGACAAAAAATATTGGTTTAATCCCACATTAACGTTTTTAGTTAGATTGAGGGTTGGATTTCTCGTTTAAGTGCTAGAGGCTATTTCCCCACTCGTTCAGGCGCTAAATTATGTTCTGGAAATTCCAATTCTGTTAAAATTTCGAGAAAAAAAGTACTTGGCGTTTGCCTATACTGTAAAAGGAATTTCCATGTACCTAAAATTGCAACGTTCTACATTTGGGTTTTCTGATGAAGTATCCAGGTCAGTGACTAGTATTGGAGTATTCAAGCGTGGGCGTTGATGAAGATCTGCCTTCATGATGGATATCTTGTGATCTACACAATATATCATTTGAAAATACAATTCCGTGAATCCTGGTGAAGATTTTTTCTGTTGCAAGTTTCCCAGCAACAATGTTGTATCCACTCCTTGGAAACGATTGATTTTCGTTCAGCATTCTCTGTCTTCGCTCCTCCCTTCCAACACATTGGTGAATTGCTTGCCAGCTTTCCGCGCCGGCACAATAGCTCGGAGATCTAAAATACCGAATAACAGAGGTAATAGAAGTTCGGGATACCGGTATCACCCGGGGCCGCTATGAACACAAAAGGCTTGTTCTATAGAGGTATAGGATGTTAATGGAAAGGGCTCGGTGGACCCCTGGTGAAGGCAGTTATTGCCAAGAGCCCCGAGTCTTCAGAGCTCTATCCTTCCCCACTAATAGGAAATATTAGTCCCCCGAGGCACTTATATCCGCATTATACCTCTTCCCCTTAAAGCCTGCTGTATCCGCACAGTGCTCTATCGACTCTATCTCTCCTAGTGCAGGTTTACGATGTCACGACGTCCATTACAATAAGGCTATCAATTGGTACTTCTAGTTAACACTGTCGTTGACTCAGAATACAGATTTTACTATCTATTTCTTACATAAGAACTAAATCACTTGCACCCAAGTCCTAAGAAATAATTTCCGCCACCTTTTCCATCCGTTGGTCCTTACGTGCGGCATTCGAAGCTTTTCTCCGAAACTACTGGACCGAACTTTATGAAATTTGGCTCAAAACTCATGCATCGGCCGAGGATGTGCCAGTAACATCGGCATCAATTTAGACCAACCCTCGAAGGTAGTAATTAAAGGCTAAAATATCGTAAAATCGAGATCTCAGAGACTTTCAAGGTAACAGGTATTTGGGGTGAACTAACGTATCATTCCAAAGAATCGAATGAAACCGCCCAGGTCGCAGTCCGTAAGCTCTCCCCAAGGGATAGAACATTGACAGGCATATAATATATGAGTATGGGCGTGAATCGCAACTGGTGAAACAAAGAAAAAATCGCCTGAAAACTAAGACGCCCGTATCAGCTGATAGAATTCCAAGAGAATTCTCACTTCACGAAATAGAGTTAATTTAACTTTTGTTGGACTTGTCAAGCGTAGCGTAGGTCATTTCACGTCATTAATTTTCGGTTGAATTAATTAATTCGGATAATTGAAAGAGCTCTGGTTAAATACAGAAGGACTAGTAAAGTGCTGGTGTTTTATTTAATTGAATTAATGTCCCCTCGGTAAGCATCTACGCCTATGCTGTTACAGGGTGTCCCGCATAAGGTGGTCAGTACTTCGGGGCGTGATTGTAGAGCTCATTTCTGGTCGAGAGTTCCTTGTAGAGTTTTTTTTTTTTTTTTTTTTTAACTCTTTCTTTTAACTTCGATTCTCTTCTTGCTTTCTTGAGACAAAATTTCAGATCGATTTTGAACCCACTTCCCGATATCCAATCGATCTGAAATTTTGCACACGAGTTCATGCTGGCGTTCATTTTAATCTATCAAATTTTCGCAAAGAAAAAGTTAGTTATACTATAAATTTTCGAAAATTTGAAATTTAATATGGGACACCTTACAAGTGTTGTGTATTGTTGGGAGGAGGAGTGAGGGAGGAGGAGGAGGAGGGAGGAGGATGAGGAGGAGGAGTGAGGGAGGAGGAGGAGGGAGGAGAAGGATACTATTGAACGTCTGCATAAAATGACAACAAATCCCGGGTCAATAAAATATTAAATGATTTTCCTTGTCAATTTAATTTAAGTTATTATCAATGTGATTTTGAAACAATGTGATTTTGTTTTAATTTACTATTGCCAAGAAACTACCAAATATTGAAACAACATTAAAAACTTGTTTTTATGGGTTTCTTTTTTTAAACACTTAGTTTTTGAGTACCTAATTCAATTTTTCAGATTTTTTTCGTGTTTTCGACCTTAAATCACTAAAACAGAAATAACTACAGTAATTAAATCAGTACGTTTAAATTTGACGATACCGTTAGAAAGAGCGGTAAATTTGCTTCCTATCTAATACCAAATCAAATTTTTTTTATAGGATTCATTTGGGAAAAATAACGGCCTGAACATGAAATTTCCACGAGTACGAGAAATTTCAATTTTTTAAACCGGCTGTGATTTTCCCATTTCGGTACTGTTTTTCGCGTACCTCATCTGTAAAAACTGGCCCAAGATCTCAGCATTCTAGCGGTATAATCAATTTTCATTTTACTTTACTAATTAGAGGATAAAATTATTTTTTAAAGTTGAAAAACATGTTTTATCTTTTTTTCAATGAAATTTAGGGATTTTGTGAAAAATAACCCTCTAAAAAAATTCGAGTTTTTACGTATTTTTTACGCTGAGTCGAATGGTAACACTTGCAGGTCTCCCCAACTCCGCTATAACAGAGTTTTACACTTCAACACACACACATTTTCACTTCATTTGTTATGCTCAAGTTTATTTGTTTTTTAAGGGTAAAACTAGTTAAAGTGAAAAACTCTGCTTTAACGGCGTTGGGGAGATCTACGAGTGTTACCATTTGATTCAGCGTGAAAAAATATGCAGGAACCGACCCCAAACTAGAATTTTTTATAGGGTTATTTTTCACAAAATTCCTAAATTTCATTGAAAAAAAAAAGAAAAAAACCATGAAACGTACTTTTCTCCTATAATAATCAAAGTAAAATAAATATTGAATATACCGCTACAAAGTTGAGATCTTGGGCATGTTTTTACAGATGAGGTATGCGAAAACTAGTACGAAAATAGGACACTCACCGCCTGTTTACAAATAAAAAACCGGATTTTTTTCTTACTCGTGGAATTTTCATGTTCAGGCCGTTTTTTCACCAAATGGAGCCTATCAAAAAAATTTGATTTGGTATTAGATAGAAAGGAAATTTAACCCTCTTTCCAACGGTATCCTCAAATTTAAACTTACTGTTTTAATTATTGTAGTTATTGCTGTTTTAGTGACTCGAGGTGAAAAACATGAAAAAAATCTCAAAAATTGAATTACTCGAAAACTAAGCGTTTAACAAAAATCTCTAGGAGGCACTTTCGATCAGAAATGAGCTCTAGAATCACGCCCTAAAGTACTGACCACCTTATGCGGGACACCATATTTTCAGGAATACTGAAGGACTAGTACAGTGTTGGTATTTTATTCAATTAAATTAATGTCATCTGGGTAGGCGTCTACGCGCCTCACCGGATCTTTTCTCTTTTCTACTGCATAAAAAACGAGGATAATTTCCTATGCAATTCTTAGCCTGAATCAACTTAGTTTTGGAATGTAGCCAGGTACGTAAGGAGAGGGAAATTGGTAGCTTGAAATGTGAACATTTATCACATAAATCAAGCGCTTTCCAACGAGTGGCGAACGATTTTTGTGCGATGAAAACTGCGGAAGTTTCATTCCCCTAACAACAGCTGGGTCGTACGTGAAAATCATCTTTTAATTTCGTCCCGGACGTTACATAAAAAATTATTGGGGGTCGGCCTAAGAATTGCATAGCAATTAATATATATATATATATATATATATATATATATATATATATATATATATATATATATATATATATATATATATATATCTGTTTGTGTTTTTTTTTTAATTTCATTTCCCCAGCTAAACCAGTAACCTTGGGCTGGGGCCGTTTATTTGACAGCTCCAAATAAATTTGTTACACGCGTAGACATCGTTATCAACCAAAACAAACCGAAAATGATCTAACATTATTTTGATCAATAACCAATGAAATTAAAACAAATGAATAAAATCAATAACGATATCATTAAACAAAACTCTTGAACAAGATAAACAGTAGTATAGAATTTAAATCAAACAAAATTGAAGAATTAAAAAAGATGATAATAATAATAATGAAATTAAATAAATGTGTGTGTTCGTGCGTGTATCATTCCTCTCCTTAGGATTCCAATAGATTCCAAACCGAGATTCCAATAGAAAGAATGAGTTCGTTGGGCATAACTTTTTCTGTGCAGTGAATTACTCACATTTCAAAAAAATGTGTTGCACAAATCACAAAACTGGCAAAAAACGGCTGAAAATCGTTAAATTTGTTTCGTTTAGCACACAATTACTCATAAATAGTCTTCCGCCTGTAATAGAACATCAATAAATCTATTATCAAAAGCTTGCTTCAAAACGTACTTGAATTTCATCAAAATAGAGCTAGTTCCAGTCATGCAGCATATATGACGATAGCGCAGAATAATACTGTAATTTACGAAAATTCGCTCATACGATCATACTGCTCGACTGGGAGTTTTGCTACGGAGCATTTTTGTATTTTGCTTGATGTTAGGTGAAACGGAAAATCTCCGTTTTCTTATGTAGCGTTTTAAAATGTACTTAGCGTCAAAAGAAGTTTACTGAAACTGAAAAACGTGAAAGGCGGTAGGCCTTTCTTTGGACGCCGGAAAAATTCGTTTAGAGTAGACTAACTTGGCGTGCTGCTTCCTAAGATTTTCCTTAGAGAAAAAGAAGTGTTGCGTGTTTGGGTTAATGAACCCGCAAGTTTTTATAGGTTTTATTCCAGCCGATCACTCGGCCGTAACGATCTGCTCCGGTCTCCTTCTTTTCCTTCGGAGATTAATCTGAGTTTTTCTTCAAACCAGGAAGGGTCTTCCGATAAGTGCATTTATGTATTTTTTATTCATCTATTTAATTTTTAATGATTTAAGCCGCACTTCTACCAGAAGGGTCATTAGCGGCATTGAACGAGTTGTCTATGGCCCATATTCTCGTGACGTCACGCCTGGAGTAGGTTCGCGTTTCAGCCAAAGTCGGCCATGATACCGCCCTACATCAATGAATCGCTACTCAACCAATCTATTTCTCACAAGAAGTTTGGCGTCTCACGTCAACATAATTCGTGGTTATAAGGCCATTTTTCAACAGTTTTGTTTTGAAAAAGTATAATATTGTAGCAATACGAAGTTTCAATTCGACATTGTTATAATAATCATGCCTGCCAGCGCAATGCAGGTAGATTGCTGTCAACAATGCCAATCTAACGTGAACGAGTTTTTATTTGGACTAGGAGCCTACTAACTATAGTAGTTAATCAGTGTCAGAAAACTAAAGAACTTCATTCGTTTAGGCTTTGAGAATAATTAACCTGAAAAATAGTAAAGAAAAGATGATTGAAAATTCCTCAGGTGTCTGTACTGCTGTGTAGGTACCTAGCCATTGCTCAGGTAGCTTCATCAGCGTTTTATTATAAGTTCGTAGTAATATGCTTAACTGAGGAAGCTTTACGTGTTATATTGAATGAATAAAAGGAGAGATTTGATAGTTTGTCAAAATAAACAAGGCAGGTTGTTGCTACACCAAGAAACGAAACTACTTAGGTAGTTACGTAGGTACGTCCAACCTGATTTGCTGTTGGTTTAAAGTGCCTAAACAAAGTAGGTGAGTCGTTGCTTTGCCGACGAATACAACCGCTGATTAGCAAGTTTGTCAAATATCGAATCAGGGAATATGCAACATGAATTAAAAACCAGCTGCAAGGAAAAAACCTTGAAATGCATTCCTCTGAAGGTAAGATTTCATAAAGACGGCATTGGCAGTGCAGTTATTGCGCGAGTTTTGCAGTTACGCAAATTTTATGGACAAAAAAGGTAATTAGGTACCTACTTTCGTTGTGATCAATGAAGTACCTACATGAACAAGTAATAATATACGGAAAGTATGTAGGTATACCTTACCTCTAGGTACTTACCTTTCCACATGTGGTACAACTTACTATTCCCGCCTAACAGAGCTCTCATAACACATTCTTTCACAAGACCACTTTCCAGTACTCTAAAGATTTTTAGTTTCAATTGATTCAAAGAACAGTTCTAAAACTAAATAGTTAATCCACAACATTTTTGCGGCTGATGTCTGGATCATCTAGAACACTTGTATGTCAACTCCCCAACACACATTTCATATGGATCTCTACCCCACAGATTAAATCTTGCGTTCGTAGCGTTTGAGGTCAACACCTGATAATAACTTGATGTAATTTGCGTACAATTTATCACCTTGCATATTACAAATAATGAAAATATTGACTCGGAACTAGGTGAGACTATGTTAAGCTGTTGTCCAGCTGTGACTACAAATGGGGCATTTTCGCATATGTTTACTTGTCACCATGACAACAAGGTGAAATAACTTCGATTTCGCTTGCCTCGATGTAAGGATGCGCTAGTGTCCAAGTCTCGAGAATATCACCCATAGGGACACTGCATGCTGCACGACTCTAGATGGAGCCATGTTGGGCTCCGTCACTAAGCGGAGTACCATCATGGACTCCACTGGCAAATCGGAGGGGAAAAACGAGGGTTTAGTCTCTCCTCTACATGTTATCAACTTCCCACATGTTTTCAACTACACGACAAAATGTGAGCATAGAAATCACCTCTCTCAGCTGATCTGAAAATAGCCCCTCATTTCATCCGTCTCTTATGCCCCAGAGAGGCTCTGTCAAATTTCAACATCCTACAGTGAAAACGAGAGAATCTAGCTCAATAAGCTGATCCGGAAAGAGCCTATCATTCCATTCGTCTCTTGATGTCTCCTAGAGGCTCCCTGTCAAGTTTCAACACCCTGCAATAAAATGAGAGGATGTAGCTCATTTGCAGCTGATCAGGAAAGAGCCCATCATTTCATTCGTTTCTTGATATCCCAGAGAGGCTCTGTCAAATTTCAACATCTTACAGTGAAAAGGAGAGAATTTAGCTGACTCAGCTGATCAGGGGAGAGCCTATAATTTCATTCGACTCTTGATGTCCCAGAGAGGTCTATCTATATTTGTTATCGGTAGATCGAGTAGAGAAGCGCTAGTGGTAAATCAAATTTCTTGGGAGGGGTCGCCAATGTATGTGAGTGGTTGTTAACATAGATCATGGCCGAGAAAGAGATCGCATGAAGTTTAAAAATGAACTGACTCTTAGGTAAGTACCGGAAGGGTGAGGAAAGTGTGGAATCTCTTGAAATTGTGGAAAAAATCGATGTAGATCTCAAGCGTGAATTTCCGTGTTAAGTTCCCATAATGCAGCGTTATCGTAGAAACAAATTTTCGTTAAGTAAAAATCATTGTGTTTACTATATTGTATGCTAAATTGTTCTGAAATTTGAGGGCTGTAAATTCTGTGGCAAAAAAACTTGTTCTGAATTATTTTCTTCTGTTCCAAGATTTTGGATTTTTAGTATGAAGGTCTTACAGTTTTTTTAGCAAATAATAATGGATTTTAAGTACACTTTTCAGCATAACTTTGTGCCGACATTTTCGTTTCCCTTTGTGGTGAAACTTTAAGAAAAATTTTCCGTTTTATTTACTCAAAAAGTGCTGTCCAACAAACTCAATTCTTATTTGAATGACTAATGAGTTGGCGAAAGAACGGACTTTTTATCTCGATTCTAAGGAGAGTTATCGCTTGGAATAACACATATATATGGAAAAGCGTTACAATCCAGGTCTCTTGCCATGATCTTTCCTCTGATTGAGTGGAGTAAAGCAGGTGAAATTCAATTGAGGAAAATTAAGAGTAAGGTAAATTAAGAAAATTTGCTAACCGACCAAGGGTGTGATTGAGAGAGTTCTATTCATCATTTGACTGAGGCGTACAGATTCTGTTCAACTATTCGTTAAATAATTTTATTATGTACATCTCGTGTAACACAAACAAAATGTTTTAGCGGATTTTCGTAAAAAATGAACTATTTCAATGGCTCGGAAAATTTTAAAATAAAAATATATGTCATTCCAGACGATAACTTTCCTTAGGATTGAGATAAAAATTCCGTTCTTGCGCCAAAAAATCAAGCTTTTCAAACGAAATGATGAGTTCGTTGGCCACTTTTTGAGCACATTAAATTGCTCAAATTTAAAAAAATGTACTAAAAAAAAAAAAAAAAAAAAAAAAAAATCACTAAAAATGGCTAAAAACGGCTAAAGTTTCTTAAATTTTTATTGTTTTGGTAGAATACTGCTCAAATAAAGTTAATTAACTATAAAATAGAACATTTAAAAATTTACGTTCAAGGTTATGCTGAAAAATGTACTTGAAATTCATTAAAATTTGCTTTAAAAAAAATCGATAAAAACTGATAAAAGCTAAAAATTCAAAACCTCCATTTGAATGGGAGATTATTATTTAGAATACGTTTTTTTGGTCATAAAGTTAATAGTTAACAATTTCCTTGCACTCAAAAAGCTCAAATTTTAAAACAATTTAACATCATACAATACGATAATTTACGAAAATTCGCTCATACGATCATGCTGCATGACTGGAACTCTTACTTTCGGTTTCGTTGTAGATTCACAAACGCTGCCCGTATCTTGCAGGAATTTCTGCTTCGCCTCCGGCGGGTGGCTGTCACCTTCTTCCCTATTTTTCTCAATTTTTAGGCGAATTAAATAGGTGAAAAGTAATCGATAGGCCTGGGTGGTGTGTGTTGTTGTCAAGGGTCAAGGGCTGTTAGGTAAGTAGGGCAGTTGGGAGATGATTTTCAGCGGGTGGCGCGCCCCGCGCATGCGTAGAGGACCCAGGGGTGTATCCCTTTCCCTTGCCGCAGTCTCCTTTCAGCGCTCTTGCTAAGTGTTGTACCTACAATCACATTCTTATCACCTGCTTTACTAATCCCGCTTTTCAACAGGTATTAATTACTTTTTATCGCGGTTATTCCGTTAGAATGAGGTCTCGTGTTTTTTGTTTTCAAAGCGTATGCCATCGGCCAAGCCAGCCAGCCGCCTTGCTCTCCTCTGAAATCAATAGTCTTGCTCTTACCAACAAGGCTTCCCAAGTGTACGTACAGCTCCCGTAGAACAATCAGTTTCACACGATTCTTCTGTCACAATACTATCCAACCTGCTATCCAACCATCTCTCATACTACAACATCAGTGCCGAAATTATAACCTCCCCCATCGCCATTCCCAACATTCCAACCTTACCTCTGCAGAATCCAAACCACATACACATAAATTCATTTACACACCTCCCTTATAAATCAAGTTATACATTTAGTGATAAGCATATCCGAATAAATTGTCTTTTATCGCTTCTATAGTGTGTTAGTTCGAACTTGTTATCAGATAGCCGCCCTTATCAGTTGTCCTTGAAGTGGCGACTGGCGTGAAAATTTCTGATGGTCTCGCATGATATCATCAACTTAACTGAAGCTTGGACGTGGAACTCGTCGAGGTATAAATTTTAATTTTAATTTAAACTCTCGAAAAATTCAAAACTACTAATTCCTAAAGAAATATCAATAACTTGTGATTTTGGCAAGATCCGTGCATAATAGATTTCACACACTTACTTCTACTCAATCCCTACATGTTTGCATCCGAATGTCTACCCATGATGTTTTCAATTCACCTTAAATGGTAAACATATGGAACTATCGTTGTACCTGCCATCCAATATCATTTCACATGAATCTAATTCCAACAATTATATTTAATAAGGTTTAAGCGAATTTTCGTAGAAAAAGAAGCTATTGCAATAGCTCCAAAAATTTTAAAATGAACATTTTTGAAAATTTCAGACGATGACCCTCTTTAGGATTGAGATAAAAATTTCGTTCTTGCACCAAAAAATCAAGGTTTCCAAATGAAAGGATGAATTCGTTGGCCAGTACTTTTTTAGCACATTAAATTGGTCAAATTTCAAAAAAAAAATTATAAGAAATCACTATAAACGGCTAAACATTACTGGTAGTTAACAATTTCCTTGCACTCAATGTGCTCGAATCTCATAGCTATGTAACATAATATAATATGATAATTTACGAAAATTCGCTCTCATGATCATGCTGCATGACTGGAATTTTTTCACATCGCCAAGAACTTTCTGTTTTCATCATTGGATTTCAATTTCTCTCGTTTAACCGACCATAATCATTGTAATCAATCCTTGATTGAATGTAAAAGCGGAGGGAAAGTGTGCGGAATTACCTATGCATTTTCCCCTACCTGTCTACGTTTAATGCGCCAACTCATCACTGCTGCAGTGGAACTTTAAATGCAGACCTTGCGGAAACGTCCTTGCCTTAATTAAACGTAAACCTTGAGCGAATTACACTTGTGTTCATCTTCCCGGTTGTCTGTTGAGACTTTTCCCTCCGTTACATCGCTTCATTCACGACTGCGTGGACAATGGTATTTACCTGATAACAATTGGTATTTGGAATCAATTCGTGTATATCCTGAATCGTAACCAATTCCATAATCTATACAGGCTGTTTCGCACAAACTATAACAAAAAACGTTGCGTAAAACTGGACTGAAAATGAGTAGAATGCCGCCAACCGCACCTTTCTATAGGTGTTTCTGATTTATTTCATGTGTTTTCTAGAAATCTGCATTTTTTAGTCACAAAACCCCATGTTCCTTCTTTAAAGCAACTTTTTAGCACATTTCAGCGTTAAATTACCTGTACGGCTGGTTCACATTTATAATAAAAAACGAACTCCTAAAGGCAGCAATTGCAGTTCAAACATTGAACATTGATGAAAAAATGAAGAGAAAAATGTTTCTGAAGATACTTGTACGTTAACTGCATTTCCAAAAAACGTGCTGAAAACTGTCAAATTTCAGGAAAACTTGCAAATTTGATCAAGGCAAAATGAGTGATCAGGATAAAAGTGGGATTTATCAATAGAAAATATTCTTGTTGCCGTGACTATTCCGGTCAAACTGGTGGGAAATTCCGGGAAAGAATAAAAGAACGTGAAAAGGATTTCATGGAAAATATAGGTAAATCTGAATTTGCAAACCATTCTAGGGAATTCAATCAGAGTTACAATTTTGATTTGGCGAATAGACAGTTTTTATAATTTCTTCAGTTTGATCCAAAAGGTATGTTGAATGTTCTGGAAAACTTCGAAATTTTAGTTTAGATAGGGAGTATTTCCTCTGTGTATTTCACCATCGATTGAGCCATTTCTGTAAAGCTTGGAAATATCCCCTTGTTAAAACCAGATTGGGCATCTCTTTTCCTTTTCGTCACTTCATCCGATTAGCTATAGCACCCTTCACTTTGTATACACTTAATTGGTTGTACCTCATGCCCCCATGAACAACGCTCTATACAGGGTCCGCTTTCCTTTTTCTCGACCAACGGGATTCAATTTCCCTTCAACTGTGACTATATAAACTGTGTCCTTTCTTACGTATGTTCAGTTATTGTTTGTTACTGACGATGTCCTAACCGTAGAAACGGATCTAACATTTTAACTTTTTATTTTTGTGGAATTAAACAAGTTTCTTCTTCAACTTCCGTTTTTTTAAAATTGAAATGGGTTTCCGCATCTTTGTCGCGAGTGATTTAGTTCGTACGACGCGTGAAATGGAATTTCTCTTCACGAAATCGGGTTTATTATAAGTTTTGTCACTTGTAGCGTAGGTGCAGGTGACTTCTGAAGCGTAGGTAGGTGATTTATTTTATACAATAATTGTTAGTTGTTCGGTCAGCCCGAGAACATACTATGAAAGTGTAGGTGAATTATTTATTCTAATTAATTGCCCTTCCTATCGGTAGGCGTCTAGACCTATATAATTAGATATCCAATTTTTTAATAGGCTTCGTTTAATAATTATAGACAGCTGTTCTGCTTAGAAGTGCTACTTAGTAAAGAAATAATAAACCTTTGTGTAATAATTTTTTTTACGGAATGGGTTTGTGCGCACAGGAGAAATAATTAATCATTCAAAGGAGTTCGCAGCGGTTTCTACACCATCGCTCGCTGAGAACTCGTTTGACTAACGCGTTATTGAGGCAAAAGCTCGTCTTTGTGTTACCAAATCATTCTGACTAATTAAATCCCAAGGTTGGGTTCATCGTCGGTATTTGACTCCCACGTATCACCCCGATCCGGTTTCCATTTCACGTGCTGTGCGATGGGATTAGATCCGAGTTACCAACTTCGTCTCATTAGGCAATACAGGGATGGCGGGCCCTCCAAGTTGCGGCCTGACCTTCTCACTAACGCCGCTGAACTTGCGTTTACCATCATTACAACACGAGTGCATTTCCTAGTTTCTGTTTGTCCAACTTAGTTGGAGGCACTCAGGCGCTCAACATCCCCCCTGCCTCGCCCTCTCCTGCAGTTTATCGCCGAGTATTGTTTGTTCTTTGTTAAATAGTCTTTATTTCCATCCAGCTAAAGAGGAAACCCAAAGTTTAGTTCGCGTTCCACCATGTAATATTCATGCCCATACTAACTTATAAGTTCATCTCGACTTCCCAGCAGTTTGACTAATTTGAGTCTGGAGAAACACGTTTCCCAGTTCCAATCCCAGTTTCGGTTTGCAGTTAGCCTCCCAGAGTTCGTTTGATACCTGCCGGTACATCTCGGTCAAGTCTTATTATGCATAATCTGTTCAATCTGGTGAATGGTGTTGACAAATTTTGAACGAACACACATTCAGGCATCTAGAACTAGAATTAGATCCTGTCAATGTTCAATGAATCCTTCATATCTACTGTATGTGTTACTGTAAAAGCCCAAAGTGCGGTAAATGCTAGGATTTACCAGAAAATCCTAGCATTTCCCATTATTGTTGGTAAAAGCCTAGTGTTGGCACTCAAATCGGATTTTTTCCAGCAAATCTTAGGATTTTCCAAGAAGCTTGGTAAAAGCTAGCATTATTCCAGTTAAAGAGCGTGTTTCGGACTTTTACCAACTGATTGTGGTGAATCTTAACATTTCCCAGCGTTAGGCAGTAAAAGCTGAAATAAAGGTGAACGATACTAACTTTGTAACTTTACTTCCACTTTACAAACTTGTAAATCAACTATGTAAATGTGCTAACATTGTAAACTTCTAAACTTTATTTTCACGTAGTGAAATCAAGTAAAATCACAGCAAGGAATTTGCAATAAATTACTTGTTGCAACAAGGTAGAGAATTATGGCACTTCGAATTGCACATCATATTTGCTGCCTTGCAGAGGCATTTTTTAGTGGAACACTTTATAAACAATTGCATTTCTTGAAAGCCTGGCCGCCGACCAATGATTGTTTCCAAACCGCGGTACAAAGGCTTATTTCTTCATCAGGTACATCTTTAGGGTATACGAAGGTCTAGGCACAAGTTTCGAACTGATTACGTGAATACATCGTATTCAACTTTCCTAAAGATGTTCCAAGTTGGTAAAAATCGTCTTCTTTGGGTCAATTTTAGAACGGTCAACATCTGGAATTCTGATTCTAACGTTCTTGCCAACTTCAGGTTCGGGAAATTTTTCGTTTGAAGTTTTTTATATTTTTTTTCGCCTGTGACTCGAGTCCTTTCTTAGCGGATTCGCGGATTCCCCTGAGCGAACAAGCCTCTGCAAGCAAGCCTCTGTAGATACTACATTTACCAACGAGTCGTGGGAAATCCGCACATTTGCCAAGAGAGATTGCTAAAAGTTCGAAATGCCTCATTCACACAAGGTTTTTTGGGCATTTACCAAATTGGTCAGTCAATCTTAAGATTAACCAACTGTCAAGCGGTAAATGGTTTTTCATAAAATATCGGGCTTTCACCAACAATTTTGGGAAATGCTAGGATTTTCTGTAAATCCTAACATTTACCGCACTTCGGGCTTTTACATTAACATATATATTTGGTAAACATTCCATTTAGAATGTATATTAACCATTCTGAAGATATCTCCTTGCTCCTAGTTATAGGTTTGATACTCTAAAACATGCGAATTTTTGGTAATATTTAGACATATAACGTCACTCAATCTTCAATGTATGCAGATTTGTTGCATAAAACATGAAATTTCTCTCGACTCATATGTAAAAAAGAAAAAAAAAAAAAATCTATGTAGGTACCAGCTTGGAGGTAGCCTTGGTGGTCTTAAGGTTGAGTGTTGGTGATGCGGCAAGAATAAATAATTACTCCTTTTTTTCTCCTGTTTTGCTATGCATTTCGAGTCTAATTTTGCTTAACTCTTCATCAGGCATTTCAAAAGTTGGGTGACATTACACCTAACAAACAAGAAATAAACTTTGTTAGGTTTTACAGGGTGTAGAGCTGAGTAGGTATCCCAACTTGTCGTCATTTGAGTAACATCTTAAGATAAAAGTAAGAAGATTTCTTCTTAGTTTCTTAGTTTAAGAAGTTTCTCCTTACTTTTATCTTAAGATGTTCTTCAAATGACGACAAGTAGGGATACCTACTCCAGCTGTATACCCTGTAAAACCTAACAAACTTTGTTTCTTGTATGTCACCCTACTTTTGAAATGCCTGATGAAGAGTTGAGCAAAATTAGACTCGAAATGCATAGCAAGACAGAAGAAAAAAAGGAGTTATTCTTTGTTCTTCCCACATCACCAACACTCAACCCTAAGACCACCAAGGCTTAAGAAAGCACCTTAAGGTTTAGGTACCTACCTAGAAAAAATTTTCACATATAAGTTGTTTTCACCCAGCTTTTAGAAACCTACAAGAACTATTTCTCACGAATATTCCAAAAAACTATCAATTATTGAGGATTTTATGACTCCTGGACTACTTACATTAACCCCAAATTATTAAAGGGAGATCGCAACTACTAGATCCTGTCAATGTTCCATGAATTCTTCAAACTTGCTATACATGTTTGGTAAGCAATATAAATATGCCACTTAGAATGTATATTAACCATTATGGAGATATCCCCTTGCTTCTGGTTATATGTTTGATATTATAAACATGCGAATTTTGGGTAACGTAGACACATGACGTCACTCAATCTTTAATGTTTGAAGATTTGTTGCATGAAACATAAATATTCTAACGAATATTCCAAAAAAATGTCAATTATTGACAAATGCATGACTCCTGGACTATACTGGGCAGGTAAATAATCCACTATTAGTTTCATTGTCTCCAAAACAATACTGTGCCCATGCGCAAACGTAAATTCCACCAAGTATCTTTCTTTCATACTAGTCGTTCGATCTCATTCAAATTTGGAGGATAGTTAGTTGGCTGATAGTTGGAGGAAACCTATTTCATCATCCCAAATCAATTTCAACATGATTGCATCTTTACGAGCTGCTGCGCATGCGCCAATGTGTAATCCTAGTAACGACCTTAATTTCCATAGTTTTCATCCGATTTTGATGAAATGGTCAGGTAACGTGCGGGTTAGGCTACTGATGGTCTTGTGCCGATTTCATTGTTTTCAAATAATTACTTCATTCTGCACATGCGTGAAAGTAAGTTACTTCAAGCATAATTTTTTTCGTTTCTCAATTGACCGATTTCGGCCTTTCACGCGACATTTTTATTTACTACTCTTTTCCGCTTTGGGATTTTTCAAGAGCATTTAAAACTTTTCAATGGTCTATACATTCATGATACGTAAACGAGGAAGCTATGTGCCACACCGAACTTGGCTGACGTTTTAGAGTTTTTGTACTTAGAAGTACTGTTTTTGTACTTGATGTTTTTATACTTAGAGTTTTGTACGTGTAAGTACTTTTCTACTTCTAAATCGGATTTTTTCTATTTAAATTAGATTCATTAAATATGATTTGTTATTGAAATACGATATTTATATATATATATATATATATATGAAAAAGTGTTGAACACGAGGCTTCGTTTCAGAATGTCTAAAAACGGATTTCAATGGAGAAAATCTTGAAAAATTTTTATTTTAAATTTTTGGAGCCATTGCAATAGCTTCATACTCTACGAAAATGAGCAAACATCAAAAGCTAGGGATATTGTGCAGGTTTCCGAGTCTTTTCCTAAACTAGAAAGGCTCAGTTCAGCCTCAATCGGAACTTTGTGGAACTCGTTGGCGCCCGAAGATTTACCTGGGTTACCTGCTTCGCGGAAACTCTCGTAAGCCAAGCATATTTTATTTTATTCTTCGTTCAATTTCATCTTTATTTTTTGTCTAAAAATTTGGGGAAGCAATGTGTTTAGTTGTCAGATTCGTTGTCAGAAAACTATACACCGCTCACGAACAACTTCTCCTTTCTAGCGAATGTTGAACTTGTTCTGATTTTAATTTCCTTTTAAGCTTTTGATTTAAATCACGAGTTTTATTGGCTGATTTGAATCGTGATTTATATCATGATTCAAATTAATAAACCCTGGTGCATAGTAGCAGGACACTGCATGCAACAAATATCTTCTTCTCTCGTGAAAAGTGCAGACGTTCGACCGAAATTCAATGGGTTCCTCAACTACACCTACGGCAGCAATTCGGTTTGTTTGACTTCATCCGTATCTTCGCTCTACATCGTGCTGTCCCTGTTCGATAGCTTCCTGCAAACTAATATTGGTTTTGCTTGTTTGGTTAGGTTGGTTGATGTTATCGCGCTTCAATACAATTTCAACTGGAACTTGTAGTGAGCGTTTTCGGCTCATTGACCAACCGATCGAAGTTTAAAAAGTGAGCGGGTGAAGTGAGGTCTCGACGTTCTGTACATATTTGTTTGGGTGTGGGGTTATTGTGGTATAATCAGCCGTCCACTGTCCATAAACACGTTGCATCACGTCCTTCACGTTTCCGTCATAAACGCACCTGAGTCCAGTATTTCGTTGTTTTAGTGTATTTCTGGAAGAAAATAAAAAACAGAGAATAAGTAAATGAAGAATAGATAATAAATATAATAAATAAAGAGGTAGCTATATAAAATGAAAAAGTCGATTTTCTGATGCAACCAATAGATAAAAAATCATGTATCATGTTTTCTTACGTCATAATGAGCTCTCGAGCTCACTCAGCTGATCTGGGTGGTTTCTCACTTTGTCAATCGTACCCAGAAGGCCTATGTGGCTCCATACGAAATTTCAGCCTCCTAGGTCTGTTAGGTAAGAAATGAGCTACCGATCTCACTCAGCTGATCTGGGTGGTTCCTCACTTGGTCAATTGTACACAGCAGGCCTATAGAGGCTCCATACGAAATTTCAGCCTCCTAAGTCAATTACTTGAGAAAATAGCTTACTCAGCTCTTATTGGTGAATCCTCACTTTGTAAATCGTACACAGTTGGCCTGTAGAGTTTCCTTACTAAATCTCAGCCTCCTAGGTCTATTAGTAGGGAAATGAGCTATCTAGCTCACTCAGCTGATCTGGGTGGTTCCTCACTTGGTCCATTGTACACAGCAGGCCTTTACAGGCTCAATACCATATTTCAGCTGGGTCTATTAGGAGGCTAAAAAATCAATAGAATTATGACTTCATGACGGCTCGTGCTGAATTTTCGAGCGCACAACCTAGTGGTAAAACATGATGCATGTAAATAAAGAAAATAAAATCAGAATAAAGCTATTACAATGGCTTCAAACATTTTAAAAGAAAGTTGTTCTTCATGTAAATCTTTTTGAGGAATTCTAGAACGATTCCTAGAGTTAGTAACTCATTGGTATGTATCACTAGAAAACACTGCAAATTATTACACAGAGTTTTGTTATTTCTGTGTTAGACAGCCCATATACGCACAAAACGAGTCTATAATTATTGAATTTAGTCTGAGGCATATAGTACATTGTCACAATATAACTGCATAGATAAAATAAATCACCTACCTTCCTTTCATTAGTTCATGTATGTGGGGCAAGAGTTATAACAAATTCAATTCAGTGAAGAAAGAATTCCACTGGAAGTCAAAAATTGATCAGTAGGCTCTGACCGGCCCGGACCCACCTACCATGAATGTTACTGAGAGAAAGTTTATCAATCAAGAACCTATGGAGTAAATCGTTCCGAAATATGTGCGCAAAATTGTGATGAAACATATTCTTTAATTTCATTAAATGTATTTTAAGATCGATAAATCCGGCCAAGTTGGGTGTGGCAATTAGCTTTCTCGTATCCACAACAAAATGTAACTTGGTCATTGAAATGTTTAAAATAATCTTAGAAGATTCCTTAGTAGGTTTTTATGGTTGGGGATTCTTGGAACTGTTCGAACTTTTTTTTTTTTTTTTTAAAATATCTATCGACATTTACGGAACTTGTAAAAGTCCGTAGAGATTCTATAAGTATAGGCTAGATGGGTATAAATCACCATCATCATGGCTGTGGCATTGGTAGGGATGCAGTCAAATTCCACTTACGAGTATATAATAATAGAATTCGCAACTAAACAATGAAATGCTGGGGAGGAATCCACACCTCGATTCCATAGGTATGTACCAATCAATTCCTGTAGGTTCGGCCAGTCAGGTTCTGGAAATCGGAATGGATCGTATACAATCGATATTCGGAACTTTGAAATGAAAACAGCATGAGTACACGATTTGGGTGTTTGTACTGCTTGGTAATTAATTGCTCGTTGCAGGCGGTTCGATTAAAGTTTGTTTCTGTAAAAAAACGTCGCCCTCGTTTCTTAAAATACTGGTCGAGATGAAACTTTGTATCTCAATATTTCAGGCGGCCCACCAAACTTCGAAAAGATGGCTTATTAATTGGCCCGAAACAAGTTGAAGATTGTTCATCCGAACCGTTGAAGATTATTCTTGGTTCGGCTCACTTGTGTCACTTTGAATTCTTCCTCACTTTGCTTTACTCCGTTCAGTTGTTGAAACAACGGCGTTTCGCATTTCTTATTAATCGTGGTAGTTCATTGCCCTAATTACCGAAACATTGTTATTGGCGTTATGCAAGATCTTCCTTCCTGGTAAGGGATAAGGATCATCATTGTCGTATTAGCTTAGGCATGAATTTATTATTTAACCATCTTGATTAGTTTGTGCCATACAGGCATTAGTTTGTATGCAATGCAGGCTTTCCAGATGGTATAGGGCAAAAAACCGAACATGCTACATGATGGGCTGACTGAAAATACTTATCCTTATATATAAAACTCGAAGTTTGTTTCTATCTATCTATGTATCTATGTATGGGTGTTCCCAATAGACGGCTGGATCGATTCTGATGGGAGAGGTCGTAAAATAATCAGCAAGTTCCGGCGCACTACATAGGCTAGGTCTGAACCTCCCAAACATCCGTCTACTTCATAAACGGAGCTACTCTTCGCAATTGATTTGTTTAGTTCCGAAACTTTTGTTATTATGGTTCCTACGAAGCCGTTTGTTAGTCGCGGAAATTCGTGACAAGCCTTGACGGGTTGCTATACGGGTGTTCTGCGTGAAGAATGGGTAAAACTGTCTTTTGTTCATCCTAAGAAGTTGAAATTTGATTGGGCGACTCTTTGTGACATTAAGGGCGGAATTCATAGACGGGAATTGAGTCTGAGTGGGCCCCTAAGTGTATCGATAAGGGAATTCATGCACTCTGTGAGATTCATAGACATGATTTGAGGGCGACCCTGAGGGTGCACTGAGTGTGCAACCCAAATGCACACTCAACGGGATTCATAAACAAAAAAGCCACAGTTCCTTTGAGCCTGACGGCTAAAATTAAAAATCGTGAATATGCTTTAGCTGTACACGACTCACTCCTCGTCGATTCTCTGAACCCGACCCCCCATCGGCCTCTGAACTCTGTTTATCATTCAAAACAAAAAAATGTTTTAGCTCCTCGCTCTCACTTTATTATAGAAATGATCACGACCATTGAGCTCTTGTGAGATGATGATCTCCTAATAGAAACTCGCGAGTAAACATTCACTTCATTATAGAAATGATCACAACGATTGAGCTCTTGTGAGATGATGATCTCCTAATAGAAACTCGCGAGTAAACATTCACTTTATTATATGAAGAGGCTAAAGAGGCTACATACGAAATTACAGCTTCCTATAGTGTAAAGAATAGAAATTACCTATTAAAATAATTTAACCACCGCTTCACAAATCTAACCGTTCTCGCAATATTCGGATCACCTGCTATGAATCACATAATCGAAACACCAGCTCAATGAAATCATCAGAAATTAACAAGCGGTTGCAATCATGTTCACAATATCAATAATTGAGAATGATCACCTGTGTGTAAACAATTATTCATAAAACCATGCTCATAACTCAGCTTGTTGGCCACGCACTTCGCAGTAGTTAATATAGTATGGTTGGATAAATCGAGAGCTTTCGAACGAATGGTCAACGAATTTTGTGGGATGAAAAACGACGAAGTATCATATCCCTAGCAACGATTCGGTTGTAAGCGGAAATCATCACAATTATTGGCGCTACTTTCGTTGCACTCTCGTGGGACATTTTTCGGTAGTTAGGTCACGGCTAAAGCATATTCATGCTAAAATGGCGTTGAGGTGAGTTTCACCCTCAGCTCAACGGTGTAAAATCCTGAGTGACGGCAGGAGGTCACTTAAGTGCGTCAACTGATAACTTTTATTATTATTTTCACGTAGGTATAGGAGCTGGTAATATAGTAGAACATACATCGTTTATTTAGTTCGGAGTTTATTCAAAAACTTCATAAGAGTACGCACACATAAGAGTAGGTAGGCTGTTCCTAAACGGTAGTTAAGTAGGTACATGTTTGATGTTACCAACAAATCTCATTTGAATGTTATACAATCAACAACGAAATATTTCGCAAACTATTCCTATTCGGGAAAGAGACAGTCATGGACAACTGCGAACCTGAAGGAGCCTAAAATAAATGGAAAGGATTTATTACAACCACAGCTGAAAGTGCTGGTCACTCTTTGATTTTATGTGATACCTACATACCAAGTTTGAAGAGCATGGTTTTCCGAATCATCTTGGTTTGTGTAATGAGTTGGTGGAAGGTAAATACCTTCCACATCAGGATGTACAATCAATGAGAATTCCAAGAAAATGTGATTGCTTGAAGCTCTCCCAAAACCTCGTCTTCTTTTTTTCCAACAGTCTCATTATACCATAACTCTTCTTATTTTCAACTACGTATCTGTTCTTCAAAACTAACTGGCGAATAATTGTTTTCCCATTTTCTCACTTTTTTTCCGTCACAACTCTATACATAATCATACAATTCAATACTACAAGTCAATAGATAATAAACAAATTATCAGCACTTCAACAAACAAGCAACAAGGATTCAATTCAACTTATGGCTGCCCCGATCCAGGCGGGAGGACCAATAACTTTGGTTTTTGTCTGATAAGGCCTATGTCCTGTCTCCCCAAGGAACAAGGATAATAGCCTAAAAAGCAAAAACACAAAGAAAAGAATTACCTTTGAGAACTGTTATTGATTAGTGAGGAATGTGAGAGGGAATTTCTCCGTCCTTTTTCCCTCAAACTAGGGAAAATTCCCCTACATCGTACTGCCAGGGCTGCCAACTTATGTTGAAAAAGCGTTGAGTGTCCCCTGAGTGCACTGTTAAGCTCCTGTAATCTGAGTGTGCCCCTAACTGTTGAGTGAACCACCCCACTCAACTATGAATTCGAACTGGTGAGTTGAGGGTGACCCTCCATTCAGGTGAGTGCGAGTGAACACACACACTCAGGCTTTGTCTATGAATTCCACCCTAAGAGACGATTGCAATGATGGGCTCCTTCCTAAACAACTGAGTAAACGAGTTCGCCCCTGTTCCCCCTTGGAAGTTGACATTTGATAGGGAGACTGTCTAGGTCATTAAGAGACTGTTGAAATGATGGGCTCTTTCATGAACAGTTGGGTGACCTAAATTCTCTTCTGATCACCCTTGGAAGTTGAAATTTGACAGGGAGACTCTCTGGGTCATTAAGGGACGATTGAAATGATGGTATCTTTTCTTATCAGCTGAGTGAGCCAAATTCTCTACTGTTCACCCTAGGAAATTGAAATTTGATAGGGTGACTCTTTGGGACAATAAGAGACGATTGAAACTATGGGCTCTTTCCTGATCAGTTCGAGTCTGATTTTGCTACTTTTATACAGTGGTTTGGAATTCAACCTCCTTAGTTACGAACACAGTCCGGATATGGTTATTTCAGCAGTCTATGGACCGACTAACCCGTACAGGTGGGTCCGTGCAATGCACGGGTAACCGGCTAGTTGAACTATTGAACAGTCGTGTAAGTTACATGCGAGCACAATTACTGATATGCATGCATTGTAATACTATGTTCAATAGGTACCTGCCAAATGAGATATTTTTATTTATTATTTATATATATATATATATATATATATATATATATATATATATATATATATATATATATATATATCCAATGATAAACACTTGCCGAATACAACAGATAGTTAAGTTTTCCCAAAGTTTCGAATTAAGCTAGTTCAAAATGGAGTAGAACTCTCCATAGTTCAAAAATGTAGTAAATTTTCTGTCTCAATCCTCAATCATGTTCAGGATATACGATTTTTAAAGGAGCTTTTCAGAGATACCACTTTCGTTCTGCATTAAAACCACGTTTCTCTACTTCATCTCAACCAAATTCGACTTTCAAGATTTTCTTTTTAATCAGAGTTAAGTTGTCTAATATAAGTGCGTCTTTTGATTCCCGAAAAAGACCATCTAAATATCATACCGCCAGCCGTCTAAAACATGAACTGTTTTGAGAAATAAATGTTTATGAAAACCCTTGAATTTTCAAGTTTTACTTGCCTAAAACAATTCTGAAGATCGTCAAAGCTCCCAAAAAGTAATAAGCTTTTGTACGGTTTGTTCAAGACTGCCATTCCGTTTCAATTTGGTGGATACATTTTAGCGGAAATTCGAGAAAAAATGTGGTCTCAGATGTGGCAAGGAGTCGTGAAGGAAGTGTGATCATGTTCGCAATCATTTTTAGCTTGACAAATACAGTGGACTAGAGAAGGTGCGTAGTAAAAAACCATAAAGCCGGCAATTTTACGCTCTTTTGATAAAATGCCTGACTGTCCGGGCCAAAACCGGACACCTGGCAACTCTGATACGTGAAATTCATGTCATACATGAAATTCATTCTTAATCTTGCTTAACCAAAGCGATCATTCATCTTGTTACTCAGCTCATTGCTAACTCAACACAACCATTGCCTATAGATTACTATTAATCGGAAGCTTCCACACAGTTTCTCTCAATTCCTTTTTCCAAAATTTCAAAGGAGGAGTTCCAATCATGCAGCATGTGAGCGAATTTTCTAAAGTTATCGTTATAGTTTGAGCGCTTTGAGTGCAAAGAACTGGTTTACTACTAATTGTATGACCGAAAAACTCTTTCTAAACATTATTCTGTAATTCAAAAGAAATTGAGAATTTTTAGCTATTTGCAATTTTTTCGACGGTTTCAGCAAATGTTATTGAAATTCAACTACTTTTTTCTGCACGATTTTGTGCATAGTTTTTAAAATGTTTTATTTAATAGTCAATAAAACTTATTTTGACTAAAATTGTCCTATAAAATAGGAGTTTGAAATTTTTCAAGTTTTACGCCATTTTTAGTGATTTTTTCAAGCACATTTTTCGAAATTTGTCCAATTTATTGTGCTAAAAAATTTTACTTAATGGCCTTGTCCTTCGTTTTGGAATGCTCGATTTGTTGGCGAAAAAACGGAATTTTTATTATAGGGCAAGGACATCATTAACTATTAATTTTATGGCAAAAATGTATTCTAAATAATAATCTCTTATTCAAATAGAAGTTTTGAACAAATTGTAATGAATCATAAGTACATTTTTCAGCATAATTTTATACATAAATTTTTGAATATTCTATTTTATAGTTAATAAACTTTATTTGAGCAAAATTCTACCAAAAAATAAAATTGTAACAATTTTTAGCCGTTTTTAGTACGTTTTTTGAAATTTGACAAATTTAATGTGCCCAAAAAGTGCTGGCCAACGAACTCATCCTTTCGTTTGGAAACCTTGATTTTTTGGCGGAATTTTTATTTCAATCCTAAGAAGGTTTATCTTCTGGAATGACACATATACATGTAAATAAATGAATAAATAAATATTTATATGAAAAATCGTTAAACTCTAGGGTTCTTTCCCGAATGCATCAAAACGGATTTCAGTGAAGAAATTTTTCAAAAATTATGATTTTAAAATTTTCCGAGCCATGGCAAAAACCTGGAAGAGCTCAGCCTTTTTGCCAAAACCATTCTATTTGACAAAAAGACTGAGCGAGATCCGAAAGTGTCCTTCTGATCAATCCACATATTGGGGCACCTCAATTGGACATATAGGTCAGAATGATGTGTATGGTTCGGTGTTCTGGATGCTCGCAAGCTCGCATCTCAAAATTACTTAACATCATGTAGTCAATCCCTTAGTAAAAAAAATGCCGATTAGTTGGACATGCTGTTCAGAATGATTTGTATAGTTTTACAAATACATACAGGCGTTTTACAAATCGGTGGATCACCCTCAGCCTCTTTGTCGAATGGAAAAAAGACTGAGCTCTTCCATCTGCTTTACAATAAGGCTGAAAAACACCAGGCTGATTGTTATTCCAACGTTTTTATTGCGAAAAGGCGGCGCATTTTATAACGCCTGATTTCACAAAAAGGATGCAACATATATTTTGGAGACATTGCTTGAGTATAAGATTATTATATTATTATTTAGAATGAGTTGTCTACCATCAAGTTAATAGTTAACAATTTCTTTGCACTCCAAGTGCTCAAATTTCGAAATTTGACGTAAAATACGATCACTTGGAAGGGAAGAGATGGAGCGGCTCTTCCACATTGATCGATTGTTGAAACAGTTGATTTCTCGTATGAATTTTTCAGGACATTTATATTGCTTCCCAACTTATCCCCATGCGCCTCAAGTGTGTCACCCTGTACATTCCTACCCACCTACCTATGGATGTAAATTACATGTATAGTGTGAATATTCTATGAACAAAATTTAACGTAAATGTAATTCGATATTTTATGAAAATTCGCTTTATGATCATGTTGCATGACTGAAAAAATTTAATTATCCTTTCATTCACTTTACCTTCTTAAAGGTTACATCTACCTGCTTACCTCATTGATGGATTTTCTGTATAAAAGAAACTGTAGCTGAATATCCTGGTAAGAATTTTCCGCAGTTTTGTTGTCAAATTTAATAAGTTGGAAGCTCATTAAGAAAATACCGTTGGAACGTGTTTATTAGCGTTCTTGCCTCCTTAGGCGGAAGCCTCTTTGATCGTACCTTTATTGAAGATGTGTCTTGGTGGAGGCCCAGGACGGGTAGCTCTGCGGAATGTAATGGTAATAAAACGTTTGAAGCAATAACCACATTTCTGAAATACCTGCCGCTCCCCTAGCGTTCTTTCTTAGATTACATCGTGTTCTCCTGCATCGGCGCACGACAGTTGCGCAATTTTTGTGTGTGCGCATCTTCAGTATTTTTGCTGTTGCCTTTTCACTATGTAAAGAATCTTTGTGATAGACCACGAAAGAACAATTTTAACCTCCACTCAAAATTTGTTTGGTTTACGTTTCCAGATGCGTCCAACCCAATCCAAAAAACTAATAAAAGATATCAAGAAACAACATTACTTTCCACTCTGTTGGGATGTTGGGAAAGTAAAAAACGCTTGCATACGAGTCTGCAACGCATTGGGACATTTTCATGTGTTTACCTATGAATGGTCAACGTCATTTCTGATGGTCATAATCATCGTTGTGGCCACTTGGGACAATTTTTTTCGTGACGATTTTTTTGTTATGTGCCATACATGAACATGAAAATGTCAAAAAAGTTCCAGTCATGCAGCATGGTTGTATGAGCTACTAAATTATGCTACTTTGTTAAGTAACACCTCGAGTGCAAAGAAGTTGTTAACTTCCAATTTTATAGAAAAAAAAAAAAAAAAAAATGAATGAATAAAAAATAATGATAATAAAAATACAAAAAACTTACTAGATAATATTCAACAATTCAAGAAAAAAAAAATTGAATTTTTAGTATTTTTTCTGATTTTAATAGCAAATATTAATGAAATTTATTATGTTTATCAGCATAATTTTTTACTTTGAATTTTTGATGTTCCAGGTTACTATCGATAAATTTATTCTGACTGAAATTTTTCTAAAAACATGAATTTAAAAATTCTTGGCATTTTTTAGACATCTTCGTGGTTTTTCAGCACAGTTTTTGAAATTTGGCAAGAACGGAGTTCTAATCTTAATTCTAAAGAGAGTTATCGTCTGGAATGACACACAAATGTGCGTATATGTGTATATATATCCTTCCAAACTATAACTCTCCCTAGGATTGAGATAAAAATTCCGTTCCTAAGCGCGCGCGCGAAAAAAAAAAAAAAAAAAAAGAAAAAAAAAGCTCGTTGGACAGCACATTTTACATTTTAACCACATTTAATTGGTCAAATAAAAAAAAGTGTTGAATCACTAAAACCGGCCAAAGCCTCGTTAAGTCTTTAAAATCGTTAAATTCATTTCTTTTTAGCAGGATTTTAGTCACAAAGGTTTATCAACATTGAACTAGAACATTAACAAAATTATTTACAAAATTATGCTAAAAAATTTACCAACTTAAATTTCAATATTTGCTGAAAAATCTATAAAAACTACTTCATTACGTATTTACGAAATTTATTACTTTTTTCAGCATGATTTTTTGCTTTGAATTTTAATTGTTCCAGATCACTGTCGATAAATTTTCGGCTGTTTTAGACATTTTAGTCATTTTTCAGCACATTTTTTAAAATTTCGCAAGAACGTAGTTTTTATCTCAATTCTAAAAAGAGTTATCGTCTGGAATGACACACCCATGATTGTATATATACATATGATTCACACAAATTTTAGAAAAAACAATAAGTTACACCACAAACAATTTTTTGATATTTTGGGTATATTTGCCTTTCTCAAAATATAGGGAACAAAATAAGTTTTTATTTGGGAATTTCGACGTTGATATTATTATGCAGAGAGACGTTTGCCATGGAGAAGGTGGTTACCCAGCTTACTCCTGATGTTTAACCCAACAGGCACATACGAATGTTTTGGGCGTATACGATCCTCCACAAACATTAAACAACATAATAGTATCAACGTCGAAATTCTCCAAAAAACTGATGTAGTTCCCTATATTTTGAAAAAGGCAAATAAGCCAAAATATAAAAAATAGTTATCGTTTTTTCTAAAATTTGTGTTAATTATATATGCTCTTGTAGAGCCACTTTATTGAATTGAAATGTATATATATGTTACTGTAAAATCCCGAAGTGCGGTAAATGTTACGATTTATCCTTGCATTTCCCAATATTGTTGGAGATAGCCCGAAATTATATGAAAAACGGGCATTTACCGCTTGACAGTTGGTTAATCTTAGGATTGACTGACCAATTTGGTAAATGCCAAAAAAACCTTGTGTGACTGAGGCATTTCGGACTTTTACCAATCTCTCTTGGCTAATGTGCGGATTTCCCACGACTCGTTGGTAAATGCTACAGAGGCTTGCATGCAGAGGCTTGTATTTCTTTGAAGAAATTAGCCTTCGTATCGCTGTTCGGAAACAATCATTGGTCGGCGGCCTGGGTTTCTAGAAATGCAATTGTTTTAAAAAGTGTTCCACTAGAAAATGCCTCTGCAAGGCAGCAAATATGAAGTGCAACTCGACGTGCCATAATTCTCTACCTTGTTGCAACAAGTAATTTATTGTAAGTTCCTTGCTATCATTTTACTTGATTTTACTACGTGAAAATAAAGTTCAGAAGTTTACAAAGTTAGTACCATTCACCTTTATTTCAGCTTTTATGGCCTAACGCTGAGAAATGTTAAGATCACAATCGGTTGGTAAAAGTTCGAAACAAGCTCTCTAACTGAAATAATGCTAGCTTTTACCAAGCCCCTTGGAAAATCCTAGGATTTACTGGTAAAAGTCCGATTTGAGTGCCAACACTGGGCTTTTACCAACAATAATGGGAAATGCTAGGATTTTCTGTTAAATCCTAGCATTTACCGCCCTTCGGGCTTTTACAGTAACATATATACTCTCGGTGCATCAAAATAGTTTTCATAGGAAAAAATTTCATACATTTCATTTTAAAAGAATTGGGAGTCATACCAATAGATTCATTCTCTACGAAAATTCGCTAATAAATAAATGGAAAAAAAGAAAAAAAAAGACAACAACTGCCTTTCCGCCTGTTGTCCGGAGCCTTTTCCGAAACTTATTGACCAAAGTTTATGGAACTGGTATCAAAACTCACCTTTGAGATCTAGTTGCTGCTGAATCGTTGGTATCTCATTTAGCCGACTGTTGATATTGTCAAATTTATTAAGGGCTGAAATATGCGTAGTAAGAGTAATTCGTAACATTCCTTAGAATCGAATGAAACCTACCGGATTGCGTATTACTCAAAACACGTTTTCCAATTATAATTTTTTGCCATCCAAAAAACAAAATAAAGTTTTTTTGCCATAAAAATCAATTTAACATGAATATGTAAAATGATAATTTACGAAAGTTCGAACACACGATCATGCTGCACGACTGGAGGTTTTTCGGACTTATCATCACTTTCCTTAGGGAATGCAGTAAAATGTGTAACGATTTTTGCCCATAAATTTTTGTTATTCAGTATTCAAAGCCCCTCACCTCACAATTTCACGTAACGAGTATATGAATGGTAAAATACACTCGTGGCTATTCCAAAACCTTACAGGTGGGGTTGGAAGAAACCCCTTCGCTAACGAGTAACCCTTTGGAAGGTTCCACCTACGTCACGCTGTGGTTTGTTTAGCGGTTTTCACCACCACATCAGGAATTGGCTTAGCCCCTCGCTCTTCGAGTCGCGGTCGTGGAAGGAGAAAAGCGCCTGCTCGCATAAAATTTTCTTTTCCCGCATTTCCCATACGGGAATCAGAACTTTGTGTGCTCAAACTAATCATGATTTATTGGTTATTGTATTCCTCTACGACAACGAAGTAATTTGGGCAATTATTCAATTGGACGTGTAGGTGAATAGTGAGCGGTAAAATAAGTTCTCTCTGCGAATTCGAAATTTCCACTCGCGTTTTACGTTTTTGATCATTCTGAACAGCTTTTGTTCTCCGCGTTTCCCGATTTCACTCAACCTGTTGTAGAAAAAGGGGTATTACTGCCGTCGGCACGGCGGCACTTGGGGGTGGGGATGCATTTCCTTTGCGTTACAGAGGGCAGGGTGTAGAACACGTTTACAATAGTAATTCATTTTCAGATTTTTTTTTATGGAAAACATTTTGTGCCCACTACTCCCCCAAACTCCGAAACCGCTGGTCCGATTTGGACCAAATTTTGATATGATGTATTAACATGTCGGAACTTGTGCCTCGCTGACTTTGGTGAGGATCAGCTGACCCCAAGCCGTAATATCAATCATTATGATGACAAAATCTGGTTCAAATCTCTCATTTTCACCGTAGGACGACGAAATTTGATAGGGAGCCTCTCTGGGACAACAAGAGGTGAGCAAAGTGAGGAGCGCCATTCTGATCAGCTGAGTGAGCTAATCTCTCATGTTCGCCGTAGGACATTGAACATTAATAGAGAGCCTTTCTTGGATAACAAGAGACGATTTTTTTTTTTTTTTTTTTAGATCCTTCATTTCTTTATCATAATACAAATACATTAAAATTGAAAATAAAATGCTCTTCAAAAATAATACAGATTTCTTAAAAAAGATACAGAAACTTATCCCCTATGTGGGCATAGCCCGTGGCAGGGAGATGAGTCGTACCTCATCTAGAAAAATAACAAATATTCATAAGTGGTTACTTATTTTAAAAAGATAAAAATAAGCACGTTTCTTTAAAAAAAAAAAAGAAAAAAAAAAAAAAAAAAAAACTATAGTATTGTTCCAGCTGCAATGGATCGGAGTGCAATGAAAACAAAACATGTACCCATCCAAGATAGAAAAATATAATAATGAAGTAAACAGCAGTAGTATAGCAGATTAGTTATAACATGATGAAGTGTTTTTTGAGTTTCTGACTAGTTTTACAGTTTTATTTAAAAGCGCCGATCTCAGGGTTTCCGGAAGAGCATTAGACCCACGTACACCTCGTGCTCGGTATGAGTGTGCGAAATATAAGGAATAGTCATAGAGTTGCAAGAATGGAATCTGGTGTAAATTAAATGGTTAGGAATGGAAAAACGTTTTTCTTTCAAGATCTGTTTAATGCAATGAAGCTCCATCAGTAAGGGAAATTTTAAAACATTCAAATGTTTAAATAAGGGTTTGGTATGGTCCAAAAACCTCTTCTTACTTATAATTCTCATTAGCTGTTTTGGGTGGTGATAATGGGCAAGAGGGTATCGTGATAAGTGGCACCCCATCCAGGAATACCGTACAAAAGCTGATTGGACAAGTGCAAAGTAAATTATTTTTAGTAGAGGCAATGATAACATTTTATTTAATATAGCAAAGATGTAAATTCATTTTCTTAATCTTGTGTTGATTAACGAAACTTGTTGCTCCCACTTAACCCGGCTATCAAACACAACCCCCAAATATTTCACCTCTGAAGCTCTTGTTATTTTTGGGCGTGTTGCACAACATGTTGTATCACAATCAGCTCCATTTAAAAGCACCTCCATGTCCTGCGCTGGCTCGGACATTGAAGATAGATGAAATGGTAGCCATAGGGTTTCGGTTAAATTTATAGTTGATTTGTTATTAATTAACCACCGGTTAATTTGTTGTAAGCAGAGATTTGCAAAGTTAAACGTGAAGCTCGAGTTATCAGATGAACAATATATATAATCGAGTCATCCGCAAAAAGAACTATTTCTCCTGGAATATTTAAAAGCCCTATTTCATTCATATAAATAATAAAATATAACGGCCCTAATACAGTTCCTTCAGGGATTCCATAGTTGGTTGTTTTCAAATATGAACTCTTTGTATCATTTAGTTTTACGCATTGCGTACGGTCTGATAGATAATTCCTAATCCACGTAAGAGCCACACCATCAAAACCTAGTTTGCTGAGTTTCTGGAGTAACTTAAAATGACAAATCGTATCAAATGCTTTGGCCAAATCAATAGAAATGACCAGTGGTTTTAAAACTTAGAAATGACCTTACAGGCGCCATCCTAATCAGCTGAGTGAGCTAAAATCTCTCCTACCCACCGTATGACGACGAAATTCGATAGGGAGCCTCTCTGGGACAACAAGAGGTGAGCAAAGTGAGGAGCGCCATTCTGATCAGCTGAGTGAGCTAATCTCTCATGTTCGCCGTAGGACATTGCAAATTTATAGGGACAGCTAGAGACGATTTTACAGGATCCATCCTGATCAGCTGAGTTTCCTAAAAGTTATGCCTTCTGTCTGATTATATCTATTCGACAAGTTGGTTCTACTCACGCAAACTGCGTGTTTTTTTAATATTGCTGCCCTTAAGGGCATACCCCCAAACAGACTTATATATGTACAGGGTGTCCCAAAATCCCCACAATAATGTTTTTCCACAATTTTTGAGACATCAAAGTGAAACTTGGAGAGCGTTTTTTGGGGTGTCTGATATTAAGTTCTAGGCAAACAAAAATCAGGAAAATATCCAGGAATTTCTGGACTACTCAAAGGGGGGAGTATTTGGTTGCTACTTCGAAATTTCTTTTCCGTTCTATATCGAGATATACCTTATTTTACAGGTTTTTTAGCGTTGAACACGATAGCTAAATCAGAGTAGTGAAATCTTATTCCGTTTTTCGATCGGAGCTGATGAACCATGAAGAAGCACGAATCTTTCTAAATGTAGGTATTTATCTTTAGTGGGGGTTTCTTCTTATGGAACACCCTGTAGATATGGTGTATTGGCTAAATGTGGTAATTTCGAATTATTCTATAAGTACTATAAGTTGTATCAAAATAAAATCACTCTTTCCAAAGTCCATGACTAACGTTATTAGGTCTACAAACATTTTGCTTCCGAGACTGCAAGGCAGCGGAAGCTTTGTTTTCACTTTCGAAATGAAAAAATTTTTTTTCGCTCCATAATCAAAATTTCCACTCGCATGTTGCGTTTCAGAGCCTCCTGAACAAATTTGGTTCGGTGTCTGTATGTCTGTCTGTCTGTCTGTCCGTCCACATTTCCTTGTAACAGCCATAACTTCCACAATTTTTATCCGATTTTAACCAAATTTTCAGAGATCGTGCGGGTTAAGCTCTAGATGGTCCCCTATCAACTTCATCATGATCGAATCAACGTTAGCTTCTGCGCAGGCGCTAACGTGAATTCCTTGTGACGGTCATAACTCGGTCAATGTTGAACGGATTTCGGTCAGATTTTCAGGGATGATGTGGGTAAGGTCCCTTGAGGTCCCATAAGACAATGATCATAATTGCAATAGCGGTACGCTCTGCGCATGCGTGAACGATATATTCTTGTTTACGGTCTTTGCAACAGCCGTAATTTCCACAATTTTGATGCGATTTTCTTCAAACTCTTAGGGATCATGCGGGTATAGCTCTACATGGTCTTCTATCAGTTCTGTCATGATCGAATCAACGGTAGCCTCTGCGCAGGCGCAAACAAAATTTTCTTGTTTCGGTCATAACTCAGGCAATTGTGAACGGATTTCGGTCAGATTTTCAGGGATGATACGGGCAAGGTTTCTTGGGGTCCCGTATCACATTCTTCGCGATCACCAGCAGCGGTACGCTAGGCGCATGTGCGAAAGTGATGGTTTTGTTACGGTCACAGCTTAGTTGATTTTATCGGATTTTTTTCAAATTTTCAGAGATGATCCCGGTAGAGTCCCTTGAGGTGCCATACGAATCGTACGGTACTACCAGTGATTGTGCCCATCATACCGGGAATTTATTTGCAGGGAATTGTTCCCGGCCGGGAATTAATTTTTTTATTCCCTGATGCCAGAACCGGTCGTTTCTAGTTTTCTGGAATTTAATGGTGAGGTACTGTGAAGTTCACGAGGAAGCTCATGTGCCATTTCCTTGGCAGTGTATTTTCTTTGTAACAGAACATATAGCAGGACTATGTCTTATGAAATGCCATCCTGCAACATTTTGATGTAGGGTTATATTTATTTTATTGATTTCTGAAAATAATATACCAAAATGCTAGAACTTTTTGGAATCACATATTCTCTACCCCTGCGAGTTCCTTGTTCGGGCTGTAAGTGTTTTTTCCGATTTATTTAGGGAAATAATTAAAATGACCCAAAATATGTGACTGGCTTGGCGATGGTTCGCTCGTGAATTGAACTGAATGTGAATTAACTAATTTTTGTGGTGATGACAATGTGAAGGGCGGAAGAGCTGGTCTGGTTGACGACACTCAACTCGTAGGTAGGAGGAGGTGCTATGTGAAATGGCGTGGGGGTACTGGAGCGCCTCGGCGGTACACGACCGCGGCCGATCACCACGACGAGGGAACAGCGGCGTCGAGCCGGACGGCGTCGAGGATGAGGAGTACCCTCCGCCCATGTCCCGGCGCCCGAGCCTCGCCGACATCGAGTTCAGCGGCCCCGCCGTCGCCCACGTCCTGGGAGGGTCGGGGGGGCGGCCGCCCTTATCCCTACCGCCCCCCGTCGTCCCGCCCGTCGTCGGCCCCGGAACCTCCGGGATCCCTCCGCCCCCGGCCATACCAAGACAGCACGAGTGCTTCATGCATCAGTCCTCCGCTCTCGTTCACCACCACCAATGCCGCGTCCACGACCTCTCCCCTTCCGACGAAGAGGACGAGCCCACCTACGCCACAGGTACGTCCAAATTCTTTCTTTGTTAATCCAGTACTCTATTCCGCCCCTCTGCTGGTACTTAGTATCCTTCTTTAGTACTTTATCTTTCTCCTGTCCTCTCGACTTTCTTACTTTGGAACTCTATCCCACTCCTGTCTTACCTACTTACATAGTATCCTACTTATTTATTTATTTAATTTACAGACAAAGCTACAAACGTTAATCAATATTAATGACAATATTAATATTGGGACCAAGGTACCTTACTTTTTGCTATAAATTACATGATTATATTATATTTTGGGTCATTCTCATTTCATTTGCCGCTTTGGGGCGTTTGAGAACCTCATTGACGTGAAATATGAAAGAGCTCGAAAATGAGGTTAGATCAGAAAATACTACTCATTGTACATTGCAGATTTGTATTCCATAGATGAACAGTGAGTTTTTTATTGATGTATTTTATATGTTTTTTTTTTGTATTAAAAAACAGGATATCCAACTCATGAGTGTTACCAGATTTCAAAAATTGATTTCTGTAAAATAGTGATTTGGCAAAATTGTTGTCGGGGCTCAAGTAACTACAAAAGAATCATGTTCAAACGTAATATTCTGATTTCACGGAATTCATGTTGAAGGCAGTGTAATTGAGCTTAAATCTCAGGAGTGTTACCCTATTAGTGTCACCCTATTGGTTTGTGTTACCCTATTGGTGTCCGTAATATCAGGAGTGTTACCCATCCTTGGTCACACTCCTGAGAGGTAACACTCATGAGAATTTCCGATAAAAATGATGTCACACAGGATAATGAAGTGACAAAACTCGGGGATGGCTACTGTTTGAAACCTGTCACCAAGCAGTATGGTTGTCGATATAGGATTATTTTGTTTAAGCACCAACTACACTCGTAATTTGTGTAACACTGATTGAAAATAAAAATACTCAACATGTTTTTAGGCTTATTTCGCTGTAAAAACTGCTGCAACTCCAAGCACTCCACTACAGTCTCACATCTTCAACTGGACAATATAACCTTCACATCTGACTGTTTCCCGCCATTTTCCATCAGCTTTCTTGATCGCAAAAATGATAACACTCCTGAGGTCCCATAAAGAAGAGAAATGGGGGACTGACTGAAAAACTAGTTTTTCACGGGTTGGGAAAAATATTAAAAATGTAAATCCTTACTCTAAATAAAGAGGAACCAACTTACTGCAGCTAGTAACCCTGGCCAGTTCTAGATTGTCATTGTTTCGTAACTACCTAACTTCTACTTAGGTGTTAGGTAGGAGGGAACGGTAACACTCATGAGTTTTCAGGTTTCATTCGTCATCACTGTGTATTGATTAATGGGGATTTTCGGCAGTCAAATTATTACTTCGTTGATCTCCCAACTATACTACCTTTTTTTCCCCCAAAATCACTAGTTTTGGTCAAGAATTGTGAGAATTCGTCGTCGGGGACATGAAAGCGGCAAATGAAATGAGAATGACCCTTTTACAACGATATGTACATATGATAATACATATATGAATTCACTTCTTGATCAAGAGCGTCAGTATTATGAATCCAGTGCATGAACTGCTCGTGTGAGGACTCCCGAAAAATCCACGAACAAATCCTGATCCAGTCTGCCGTCCTCATAATTCTTGGGATGGGCGAATGAAAGGTGTAGTTTGTATCACATCGGTGCACCATGAACAGGCTAGGATTTTGCGTGGCTCTGCAAGGCACATGAAATACTCAGTACTCTATCTTACTCCTATCTATTTTCCTAGTATCCTACTTCGGTACTATATTCCACTACTGTCCTACCTACTTACTTAGTATCCTGCTTTGGTACTAAATCTCACTCCTGTCTTACCTACTTACATAGTATCCTACTTAGGGCCGGTTTATCAATCACATTTATCCAATGGATAAGGGGGATTTATCTGAAGGATAGTGTTATCCTCCAGATAACACAGTAGGAGGTTTTTATCCATCCCTAGTTAAACCTATCTAGCGTTCTAATTTATCTGGTCCCTGGACGGCTGGATAACAATAAATTATAACTGGAGGTTATTGATTTATCTAGAGCTTTCTAACCTCAAACAAGTTTATTTATTTACAAAAAACTTATTGGAATCTCGTTTGATTGTCTTTATTTTTGTACCTTCCAATGGAATGAATATTTGGGGATTTGTCTTCAAATTGCAGCAACGGCGAAGATTCTATCGTAGCATAATTCGTTGAATGGAATAGAAGACCTTATATACCAAGTATGACCCCGTGTAGATCACCTATTCATATGAGACGAGTGCGTATTTTTATTGAGGTTTCGGTTGGTTTCGCTTTTATTGAGGACGTTCTTTACGTTCTAACACAGATCGAAGATGAAATTAAGTCCACAACTTACTGATCACAATACCTAATTCATTCGTAGTGATTCAGGTTGCAATATCGCAATTCGTGTATGTATTTCTCTCTCTAGAAATGAAGCAAATAGCAAATGGCAAAAATGTGGTGGTTTCTTATTTGCCGAACTTGATAGCATGATGGACACTGTTGTGTTGTGGACGTTAGACCCGGTTTTTTAATAGTCGATACATGAAGAAAATGTAGCTCCTACACTACTCTGTGGTAGCTCCATGTGTAAATCGCCCTTATTTCGTCGCCTACAGACACCAATGAGGATGCTAACGGCGCTATCTGCCTGACAGAATTTATCTGAGGGATTATTTTAAACGCTAGGTATTTTGGCATTGATAAACAACTCACATCCTTTATCTGGAGTATAGCGCTGTACTCTGTATAGCTATCCTGCAGTTAATGTAGATAATTTATAAGCTGGCCCTTATTAATATATCCTTTTCCTGTCTGCTTTCTAAGTATCCTACTTTGGCACTCTACCCTACTCCGCTCCTACCTACTTGCTTAGTATCCTAGTTTAGTACTCTATCCTACTCCCGTCCTACCTATTTACTTATTAGCCTACTTTGGTAGGTACTCTTATCCTACTTTCTTTCTTGAGCCGTATTGACTCTATGCGAAACGATTGCAGAGTATCATGGACTAAGCGATCGCCGTCAGTACGCCTCCAGTATTCCTAATACGAGAATTGCATTGTGGTGAGAGACAACTACGCATTTAATCGTGTACCTAACGTCATCACTTATATTTCAAAAAAATTGAAATTTGAAATGTTTTAGTCATGGCTAATTTCCGTTTTTTCCCCATTTCACCATTATATTAATGTCAAATTATTTTTAAAATTGCCCTCTTTGTCTATGAAGAATTTGTTAACAATTAAATTAAAGCAAAACAATTTTTTCTAAATAATAATGTACAATAAAAACCAATTTTGTGATTTTTTGCGAATTTTTCTTGAAAATGAAGCTAATGCAATGGCTTCAAAAATTTTCCTCATTAAAATACATCTCAGTATTCTACTCTACTACTCTAGCCTACTTACATTCTTAGTATCATATTTTAGTAGTCTATCCTATTTATTATCTTAGTATCTTACTTTAGTACTCTATCCTGCCCCTATCGTAATTACTCGCCGTTCCTTCTCCTCTTTAGTACTCTATCATATTATTTTTCTATCTACATACTTAATATCCTAATTTAGTACTCTATCGTATTATTTTTCTATCTACATAGGTACTTAATATTCTACTTTAGTACTCTATCATATTATTTTTCTATCTAAATACTTAATATCCTACTTTAGTACTCTATCATATAATTTTTCTACCTACATACTTAATATCCTACTTTAGTACTCTATCCTGCTCCTATCGTAATTACTCACTGTTCCTTCTCCTCTTTAGTACTCTATCATATTATTTTTTCTACCTACATACTTAATATCCTACTGTGGTATTCTATCCTGCTCCTTTTGTAATTACTCACTGTTCCATGTCCTCTTTAGTACTCTATCATATTATTTTTCTATCTAAATACTTAATATCCTACTTTAGTACTCTATCATATAATTTTTCTACCTACATACTTAATATCCTACTTTAGTACTCTATCCTGCTCCTATCGTAATTACTCACTGTTCCTTCTCCTCTTTAGTACTCTATCATATTATTTTTTCTACCTACATACTTAATATCCTACTGTGGTATTCTATCCTGCTCCTTTTGTAATTACTCACTGTCCCATGTCCTCTTTACTACTCTATCATATTATTTTTCTACCTACATACTTAATATCCTAATTTAGTATTTCATTCTACTCCTACTTTACCTGCTCATTCTACACCCCACTTAAGTACTCTGTCATCTTAATATCCTACTATAGTACGCTGTCCTATTCCTACCGTATCTTCTCACTCCGTATCCTACTTTATTAGCACTTTATTCTACTCCTATTTACCTACCTCCTTAGTATCCTTCATTATTACTCCGAGTTCACGAGTTTCCTCCCAAAGAGTTTGGTGAATTTTCATGGAAGCATATTTTGTGATATATTTTTAGTATTACTTTGTATTCCTTCGTGCTACACCTCTTTCTATGTACATGCCACTTGGCATTCCGAAATAGGATGTTAAGTTGGCCGTTTACGAAACGTTTACTGACACTTCCGACATTATAACAGTCACTATTCGTCCGCAGGGTTTGAGTGGCTGCGAGTAAATATTCAGTCAAGGGCGGAAGGATTGGAAACCTGCGCCCCTCCATTTCGTAAACAACATGATTCGCATGCATGATCGATGTACTCTCGCGTAAAATTAATGAACACGCAAAACACGGGAATAAATCTTTCCCGGTGATATTGCCTGCCGCACGATATCAGGAGGTCGTTGGGCCCGTAATTTCGAATACAGCTCACCGTGCACGATGCCCGAAAATGGAAGACTGTTCACGCAGATTTTCACACTCCTGGTGGATGTTTTGAGAAAATGGATTTCTGAGGTTCCCTCAAATTAACAGCCTGAATTGGTGTTCATTTCCTTCGAGTTTCGGGGAAATTCAGCTCAAATCGTTCAGGTTAAAATTCAGTTCAAATTCAGTTCAAATCTTAACACCTTAGCCCTTTTACTATTAGGAAAATAATTAAATAATACATTGCAAACGATAACCCCTGTTGTGGTCGATGCGCTTGCGGTGCATGACTACATGAGAGTTTTCTTAATTTTGCGTATGGTATTTATATAGTCACAAATGAAAGGTCATTTAATCAGTCCAAGATTATAAAGTTCTGTTTGGGGACATCTCAATCAATCATAGATTGGATTACTTCATGTTGCTAAAATGCGAGTGGGGCTTGTGCAAGGATGCAAAATTGGAGAAGTATATCTCTAAGTGAGCCCTTCTAGGAGGGAAAAACGCTACGAATTAAACAAAGGTTTATTATTTCTGCATTGGGTTCAGAAACACCTACGCAGAACACCTCTTAAACGGAGTCTATTTTACATAACTTCGTCAGTACTTCGGGGAGTGATCCTAGAGCTCATTTCCGATCGAAAGTTTCTCATACACTTTTTGAACGCTTTTTGTGTTTTTGAAAGATTTTTTCGTGTTTTCGACCTTTTGTCACTAAAACGATCGTAACTTCCTCGATTTTCTATGTAAATTCAAACTTGAGGATACCGTTGGAAGGATCATCAAATTTCTTATCGGACAGATGCCTGACCTTTCTTAAGAATTAATATTCGAGACATGAAAAAACCCTCTGAACTGCAAATTCTACCTGATTTGAGAAACCTTGAGTTTTTTAAATCGAGAATTGAACTGTGAGAACCGTATTTTTATAGTATGCGTACAATCTACGCCAAAATCTCACCTTTTCAGCGATGTTGTCAATTTTACTTTTATTCTGCTAACTAGGGGAGAAAACCATGTTTAAATGTTGAAAAACCTTGCTTTTCCAATGAATTTGATGGTTTTTTTGAAAAATTACCTTCTATGAAAAGAGGATTTAGGGGTCGGATTCTACTTTTTTTTCCCCAACGCTGAATCGATTGGTAACACTTGCAGATCTCCCCAACCTTGTATATATAACCAAGTATACCTTGTATATATATAACCAAGTTCAACACGTTAACTCACAAATTTGAGTTCATTTGGTGTGATACATTGTATGTGTTTTTAGGGGTTAAACTAGTTAGATAAAGTGTAAAACTCGGTTATATTGGGGTAATAATAATAATAATAATAATAATAATAATAATAATAATTCTTTATTGCCATAAACATCGTCAATTAAAACAATAGAGCAAACATAAGGGAGATCCGCAAGTACATATTACCATTAGATTCAGCGGTAAAAAAATAAATTAAAAAAAAATATATATATATAAAAAAAAACATAAAAAAAAAAAAAAAAAAATAAAAAAAAAATGTAAAAATTACCCCCTAAAAGGCCATTTTCCAAGAAAACCCTCAATTTCATTAAAAAAAAAAAAAAAAAAAAAAAAAAAAAAAAAAAAAAATCAACGTTAAAACATAGTATTCTCTATCAGTGTCAAGATGAAACACCTAGTTTTCATCGAGAATACAATGTTTTTCAACATGAAACCGTAGTTTACTCCCCTAATTAGCGAAGTAAAAGTAAAATTGACTTCACCTTTGAAAAGGTGAGATTTTACGCAGTTTTTATCATTCTTGCATCTTTAAGAAATATTAGTTCTCATAGTTCGATTTCCGATTTAAGAAACTCGAGGTATTCTAAATTAGGTAGAATTTGTGTTTCAGAAGGCTTTTCGTGTCTCATTCCTTAATCCTAAAAAAGAATCAGGCACCTATCCAATAGGAAATTTAATGATCTTTCAAACGGTATCCTTAAATTTGAATCTACACAGCAAATTAAGGGTCTCATGATAATTTTAGTGACAAAAGTCGAAAACACGAAACAAATCTTAATAATTAAATAACTCGAAAACTAAGCGTTAGAAAAAATCTCTATGAGGAATTTTCGATAAGAAAGAATCGACCCTTGAAATATCCTTATCCAGGATACCCTGTATATCTGCATACGTTTTGACGCTTACCAAATAGAAATTAATTAAATTAAATAACACAACTACTTTCCATCAACTCATTTTGGTTTATTATTTCCAATAATAAGCCTATGTGATCATGTAGCAAAAAATGTTTATAACTCCCCCTCGAACTTTGTCACTTTACGTTTCAAGGTGCGTAGAATCCAAATTTGAAATGTCCGTCCGCCGTTCGACGTCCGCCGTCCGGGCCATAAAAGGCCTAAGAATTTACTTAAAAAACCCGTTCTTTCGCACTCTATTTGGGGTCTAGTTGGTCCTAACGTTTAACCATCCCGATCGCTTTACTCGCATAGATGCTATGGGCCAAAAACGGGTGAAAAAGTGTCTTATTCGAGGTTTGAGTGTTAGACGTGTTAGACGCACGCCTGGCACGCTTGGCAGAGGGTCACGGTGGGTGGTGAGGGGGGCGAGCGGGGGGGGGGGGGGGAGTGAGAGGAGGCGCCGCGGCACCTTGTGGTGGCTGGAGTGACCAGGGGCGTAGCAGAGGGGTGTAGGAGAATGGATATTTATTACTTTTAAGTGTTATACCCATATAATACACCGCGGCACCATGAGGTGGGTACAGCGTTCCTTCGAGGCATGAATATACGAGTATGTTTTTTTCTAGGTCATATTTGTGTGTTAATACCAATGCTTTTCCTACGAATATTTAATAACATATCCTCTCGACTTTTCGTACGTACTTAGATAATGATATTATTAAGGCAATAACTGTTTGAATATATAAGAGCTCAAATCGAGAAATATAAACATGAGTATATAATTATAGAACTATAGGTTGTGGCAACTCGACATAGGACACGCCGAGGAGCAAGCCAACTAAAACTACGACCAAACTCAATTGAAAAAATAATAAACCTTTGTGAAATAATTTGCAGCGTTTTCATTTTATGATTATTGAGATATATTTCCAGTATTCACGTGTTTGAACCTCGCGTCTCCTTGCTCCTCATATTACTCCGTCACTGGGGATGGTGTTTTTTTTTCCTTCCTCCAATGCCGAACTCGTCTGTCGCCAAAAAATTAATTCGTACCGCTTCTGCGTGGTCGCAAGAAATTTCATTAGTGCTGTGCTTCAATATCGCAGAGACGTGACCAATGGGTTTTTTCTGTTCGTAAAATATTCGCTCTGTGGGTGTATAAATATTTACTTTCCGAAAATGGATTACAGAAATAAGGGAGAAGGCCGGTATACCGGGGGAAAACAAAAAAGAATTCATTAAGAAAACTCGAGCTCGCATTTGCAAAAACGATCGTTACTCTGTTGCTCGCTGGACAATAACAACGCGACTCTATTTATATTAATACTTGGCACATTAACCGTTGCGAGCACGGAACTGTGAGAGATTTATTGTGCTGGGGGATCGGGGAAGTTCGCTGCGGGTTGTGTGTTGGGGATTAGTTCGGAAAGCTAAGGCGGGATGGCGGCCTTGTTTTTCACCTTGTTAACTCGACTTGTCCTGCAACCAAGTTGGTCAATTCGATAGCGCCCACCACCCCTGTACCGCTTAATGGCGTTGGGGCCAAAGTTTCTGGTAGGAAGGTTGGTATGGAGGGGGGGGGGGGTGTACCCTTTTCGATCTTCCTGCCACGGAACTTTTCTGAAAAACCGTCCACGACCGTATTTTCATCATTCTTCTCGTTGTTCATCACACATCTGGCAAACTGCTGAATTTCTTAGACGAACTGGTTGCTTTGGACGGTATTTCTCCGTCACTACGGTCTTATACCCCTCTAGATAATATCTACTTGAAATCAATTCAGCTTCACCTTGCAAAAGTTGGTTGTGGTGGTTGAGTGTGTTTGTGTGAGCGCGTGTGTGAGTGCTTGCGTGCGTGGTCTCGATCAAATTTTAATGTGGCAGCGGATAGATGATTGGGCACTACGGAGAAAAACGCGCATTAAAAGAGCCCCCCCCCCCTATCCAGCCCATGGTTCGAGTGGGATTAGAAAATTTTAAAATCGCTTATGCCCCCTTTCGGAAAAATCCAAGAAGATCCCCCCACTCGTAGACTCCCGCCACTCAGCCGTTTGGCCGTGCATAGCACGAACAAACATACAAACAGAGTTTCATTCTTATAAAATAGTATAGATAGAGATGTGTATTACTTCTTTTATAGCGCTAAGTGGCATATCAATCTCTTGATCGAGTTCAACTGTATCCTCTACCAAGGGTTGATCTGTCATTGCTGGATTTGGAGTGAGCTCGTTGGTCTGCAAAAGTGGTTGCTTTATCTTGATTGCTTCATGCCCATCATATGTTGAATAGTAAATAAGTAAATTATTCCCATAGCTCTGCTATTTGTAGAGTCACAGAGTTGTGGTTTACAGGAAAATGTTAGTTAAATGTTAGCTTTTCAATGAGTGGTAAACGATTTTTTTGGATTAAAGAGGGAAGAAGGTGAACAGACGTAACATCGGAGTCGTTGTATATTAGAATGATCATAACGTTTTCGTGACGATTTAGTGTGTTAATTTTTGGCAATCAGGTCTCCGCAAGAACGTCTTCTAAGGTAAAAACGGCGGACGGATGGATTTTTCTTTAAATCCAAGATTCTACGTATCTTGAAACCTAAAACAAAGAATTTTCAGGGGGTAACTAAACAATTTTTTTTCTTGGTCGATTACAAAGGTTTATGATTGACAATAATGAACCAAAAATTACCTCCTGCATCACTCAGGATATTGCACCGTTGAGCTGAGGGTAACCTTAGATTGGTAATTGGTAAAGGTTATTAATGGATCCTGTTGAGTGTGCCCTTGGAAAGTGTGTTGTGGGTGCACCCAGCTTGCCCTCTGTGACGCCTGTCACATCGTGCTGAGTGCATCAATCCCCTCCTTGATACACCTAGGGGCCCACTCAAACTCAATTCTTGTCAACTAATTATCTCCTCAATGTAGAGAAAACCTGCATGAAATGTAGATAATCAGAAAAAAAGTCTTTGTTTGTATCTAAAGAGGGAACGTGTGTCAAACTCCAATCGAATAGGATTTGGTCGAGTGGCTTTTCCTCAGAACCTTTTTCTTGAGACGGCAGATGCTGGTAATTCAGCCAACGTCCGCCGAGAGAGCTAAACCTATCAAAGGGAGAAAATAAGGAAGATGGCCTTCGCGGCATTCGTTCTCAAGCTTCTATTGGTTTCGGATTTCGGTGCCTTGACATTGATTCAATTTCTTCCGGAAGGCTCTATTCACATGTCGATTTTATGTTCATGATTGAGGTTCCGTTCAGTTGGTCTTATTTCGAACAACTGCAGCTTTCTCTTCAGTCTTCTGTCCTCATCTCTGACCAAAGAGTTCCTTCTAATTATTAATGAAGTAGAGGGTTAGCGAGGGTTGTTCAATAATCATCACTTACTTCTAGGCCGAAGTTTCGCTATAAGTGTATAGCATCTTCAGGGCTACATTACAATAGAGGACAATAAATGATACAATTTGGCACATAAGCAGCAAAGCTTATATACTATAATAATATAGGTACATACTAACCTAATTACTAAACATCTAATCAGTGTTGGGCAAAAATTAGCTATAGCTAACAGCTAAAAGCTACAGCTAAGTTAGCTATGATTTAGGTGGAGCTAACAACTAAATATTTAGCTATTAGCTATTGAGGAGTAGCTAACATTTCCAGGTAGATAAGCTATTAGTCGAAACGTATAGCTAACAGATTTAGCTGCGGTGATTGAGCTGTCATGAGCAGCTAAACGATAATAGCTATAACTGTGGCTGACAACTAATAGCTAAAAGCTATCTTTTTATGAAAAACTGTATTTCCACACAGCTAGTATAGCTAAGCTAACCTTTTCAGTTTTAGCTAGCAACAGCATTAGCTGTGGAACATTTTCTCGAATGAATGAACTACTGCTACTTCAAATAAGGCGGAGGGTGAAATAGCATTTACAAGTCAAATTAACCTTTTTACAAGTCAAATTAACCTTTTTACAAGTCAAATTAACCTTTTTACAAGTCAATTTAACCTTTTTACAAGTCAAATTAACCTTTTTACAAATCAAAATAACCCTTTTACAAATCAAAATAACCCTTTTACAAATCAAAATAACCTTTTTACAAATCAAAATAACCCTCTTTGAGCAATGAGCAAAAATCGTTGAAGGGCAAAGAAAAGAAACTGAATACATTGAATAAGACAAAGTAGGTGTAATAAATAATTAAAAAATATCAATTTTCCAACAAAAAATATATCAAAATGTTCCATCAAAAACTCAGTCAACAAAAATATCAAATTTCGAACCAAAAATTCATTAAAATTTTCCAACAAAAAAATGAGGTAGGAAGGCAATGAGGTCAATCAATATATAGCATTTACAAGTCAAGTTAACCTTTTTACAAGTCAAATTAACCTTTTTACAAGTCAATTTAACCTTTTTACAAGTCAAATTAACCTTTTTACAAATCAAAATAACCCTTTTACAAATCAAAATAACCCTTTTACAAATCAAAATAACCCTTTTACAAATCAAAATAACCCTTTTACATATCAAAATAACCCTTTCACAAATCAAAATAACCCTCCTTGAGCAATGCGCGAAAATCGTTGAAGGAAAAAGAAATAGGAGTCCATTCCTCAACCCAGCCGAATACGCGTTCTCAAAAATCAAGGCCCATGCAAGAGGTGAGTTGGGAAACTCCAACCATCAACATGACCTTACGGAAGTCATTTCTCGTGGCGTTTCAACTATAAGCAACACCGACTGTTCAAATTATGTTGTTGATGTACTTTTGAAACTTCCGACAGCTGCCGCAGGACAGCCATTGGTCTGACCGTTTTTTTCCGGGACTCATATTGATCAACCTTCTTCCTCAACCTTCATTCAACTTCATTTTTTTGTTGGAAAATTTTGATGTATTTTTGGTTGGAAAATTTATATATTTTTTAAATTGAGTTTTTGATGGAAAATTTTGATATATTTTTGTTGGAAAAATGATATTTTGCAATTTTTATTACACCTACTTTGTCGTATTCAATGTATTAAGTTTCTTTTCTTTGCCCTTCAACGATTTTTGCGCATTGCTCAAGGAGGGTTATTTTGTTTTATAAAAGGGTTATTTTGATTTGTAAAAGGGTTATTTTGATTTGTAAAAGGGTTATTTTGATTTGTAAAAGAGTTATTTTGGTTTGTAAAAGGGTTATTTTGATTTGTAAAAAGGTTAATTTGACTTGTAAAAAGGTTAATTTGACTTGTAAAAAGGTTAATTTGACTTGTAAATGCTATATAGAGTTCCGAAAGTAGGTTGAGCAATATAAGTCCCATGAGTGAGGATATGAAAATTACTTGAAGATCACACGGAGAAGGGATACTGGTGTAGAAATTCATGAAAAAGGAATGCCAGTTAAATCCGTACTCCTATTTCTTTGCACTTCAACGATTTTCGTGCATTGCTTAAGGAGGGTTATTTTGATTTGTAAAAGGGTTATTTGATTTGTAAAAGGGTTATTTTGATTTGTAAAAAGGTTAAATTGACTTGTAAAAAGGTTAATTTGACTTGTAAAAAGGTTAATTTGATTTGTAAAAAGGTTAATTTGACTTGTAAAAAGGTTAATTTGACTTGTAAAAAGGTTAATTTGACTTGTAAATGCTATATCTTTTCCTTTTCCTTTTTTCTGGCTGAAAAAACAAGGTGTAGGTGTAGCATGTAAGTGTGTAGCTGGGGCTACTGCTATTAGTAAAGCGTCCTCGGAGTCCAACTTAGGATTTTGAGCTAAAACTGAAAAGTGTAGCTTAGCTATACTTGCTGTGTGGAAATACAGTTTTTCATAAAAAGTTAGCTTTTAGCTATTAGTTGTCAGCCTCAGCTATAGCTATTATCTTTTAGCTGCTCATGACAGCTGAATCACCGCAGCTAAATCTGTTAGCTATACGTTTCGACTTATAGCTAATCTACCTGGAAATTTAAGCTATTCCTCAATAGCTAATAGCTAAATTTATCTTTTAGCTATTAAAAAATTGTAATAGCTAATTTATCTATTATTCGAAAAATTAACTAGCTAATAAATTAGTTAGCTAATGCCCAACTCTGCATCTAATGCGTAAGTATGCATCAATAAGGATACTTATAATCGAAAGACTGATGATGACATTCAAACTTGAAATTTTTGAAGTAAAATAGTGAATAACAAAGTAGGTAGATACTTTAGCAGTGGAGCAGGAAAATTTTCAGGTCCTCATTGCACAATAACTGGTAAATTTATACAATCCTCGCTGGACACATTGTACTGTAACACACTATGTATATACATACCTACTAACCGGAGAAACTATTTATGTTGATTGACTATTGATTGTTGACTAAATAATTATGGTGAAATTTATTACATAAGGTACCGGTTGCGTAGAAGAAATCAACGCCACATGGACTTGTTTGTCTGATAACAGGGATAATGGTGTTGTTGTTGCCCCGATGGTTTGACTAGTTGTCATGAAGATGGAATGATTAGAAATGGAACAGAAATGAACCTATGAATAGAACTTTAGGTATGATGACTAGTTGACTTCTTCGTTGGAGGAAATATGAGGGGGGGGGGGGGGAGATTTCTAGGTTGGAACTGCTCTTGGCATTGAATTATTATGAACAGATTCCCTATTTACCTTATGCCTAGTGAAGGGGTTGCATTCTAATTATATTACTATAGATTTGACTCAAATAGCTGGTGACCCTTCTAAAATTGCAGGTGTTAGGGGTCATTTGAACGTATACACTTTCCTTAATCAGTCTTTTCCCCAAATTAAATTCTCAGTCAAGAATTTAAGCCTCGTCAAAATCAAAAGTGTGATTGAGATCTAGAGTGTGATGGGCTAGAGTACGCTATGCTAGAGCATGATGTACAAATATAGCGAAACGTCGGCCTAGAAGAAAGTGCTGATTTTTGACTAACACTAACCCGCTACTTCATTACTATACAAGTGGTCGGGAAAACTACCATAATCTAATAGTTAATTCCAGTTATTATCATTGTTAGAAGTTCTTATATTGATTAGAATTATTCCGTTAAAGATAATCTTAAGTTAATGTGCTCCATTCCTTAATGATTGTATTTATTCTTTAGTTTATCACACATTTATTAATCACATTATTCTTTACTTTTTGAGTACAATAAATTGGTCAAATTTCAAAAAATATCCTCAAAAATCAATAGGAAGTACTAAAAACAGCTAGAAATAGTTTTTTTTTTCAATTTACTTTTTAGCATGGTTATAGTCAAAGAAGTTTATTAACAATGAAATAGACCATTAAAAGATCATGCACAAAATTGTGCTGAAAAGTGTACTCAAATTCCAATAATTTTCAAAAAATCCAAAACTGACAGAATAACTGGCCGGCAATAAATGCTGAATATCCAAAATCTTTTTTGAATCACAGAATATTATTTAGAAAATTCGATCAAACTGTCATTCTGCATGACACATTTGCGTTAGACTAACATATGCTCTGAGTAAGTGCTGCTCAGCCTCTTAGCATACGATTTTCTAAATACTGAACTAAAGTAACTGGACTTGTCACAATAGACCAATAGTGGCCTCCGTGAATAGGGGCACGTCTCCCCACCCCCCCACCCAAAGGACCTGCAATACCTTTTTCTAACTTATACCGTTCTGATAAGTTAGATGAATTATGACTGATAAGTGATTTTAAGACCTTTATTCTTCCCGATACATTGATGGATTTTAGCAGTATACAGCTGCAAGACGTTTTTGCTGAGTTGTAGGAACTCCTCCAATTTTTCTCTTTAAGCCATTACGAAAGGGAACAGTATCTATTTAGAGTCTGAAGAATTGTCAGAATAATATAGTGCGTTCGTCTGATAAGCTTCGCCGTTGGAGGGGTTTGTCAATATCAAAAGCTCAGTAATCTGTGCTTCTCCTGAAGTTTGATGTATTGGATGTTCATTTTCGGGGTCGGAGACCACGATTTTTCTCGAGGACGGTTCCACAAGCGCATGCTTCGGTTCTAAGCGAGCGCTACCCTATTCATCACGTCCTCGAGTTCTCTTGGGGACTCGGCGTTATCGAAATGATGAAGTAGAGCCCAACACGGTGACGTTGCAAATCGACTGGTGTTCCTCCATTCAGTATCTCCCGAAAGAAATAGAGGCTGTCGGAGGTTGAGAATTCCGATAGCGATGGGAATGTGCTGTAATTATAACGCTGGTGTCCAATGAATCATTGGGTCATGAATCTTGAATTGGCTTACAATTGGTGAAGATCGAAAGTCGGAGTGTCACGTTGTGTTAGTAATTCAAAACTGCGCAAATTTTTCACCCTATTCCACGACTTGTGAGGATGCCTTGGTAAAACCACTTTAATTTCTGTTGTAGAGAGCTCTTACACAAAACATCATTAGCTTTTTGTCTAGTCAATGAGGGGAAAATAGAAACAAATGGTGGAGTAGTTTTTTTCTGAGCGAATTACCATGTATTTTCAGGTGCTGAATCCGAATCCGAGGAGGTCTATACTTTAAAATGGCCGGAACCATGAATTATGGCCAGAAAAGTGGATTTTTCTTCTTCATTTTTTCGCTTATTACTCAAAAAATATAAATTTTTATTACAAATTGGGGGGGGGGGGGGGGGTTGTAAATCCCAACTTACTACAATCCATGAAGACCGATTGAAATCTGTGGATGACAACAGAAGCGAAACGATAGTCAACTAATACGATAAGCTTGACGCGATGAGGCGGAGCACACTTGAGAACGATGCTTTCGCGACCAAGGATCGACAACGACTGATTGAACCAATGAAACGAAAAAGGTAAATTTTCTTCAGAATTTGAATGTGCCATGGACAATATTATATCTCTTCTGAAAAACTCCTGAAGAATGTCAATTTTGCAGATGCATATTGAACTGCCACCGAAACTACGGCTACCGAATGTAGGATCGTATAACAAAATACATCATTGCCCTCACTGTGAGAGGACTAGCGAAAATGGATCAGTAGAATGAAGGCAGACAACGCGGTGGAGGGACGGTAAGTAGGTAGAGGACTTTTGGCGTTATGAAGCTGTACAGCGGAATGTTTCTAATTTTCAACGCGCGATTGTGTCTAAATGGTTGTTCCAGCCGTAAAAAGTGTAAGGATTAAATGCAGAAAATTTTGTCTAGTTTATTTTTGTATAGGTTCATAATTTGTAATGAAAGTTTATATTTTTTTTAGTGATAAGCGAAAAATTGAAAAAATATTCGCTTTTTGAACCATAATTCATGGTTCCAGTCATTTTAAAGTATATACCTACTCGGATTTGGATTCAGCACCTGAAAATACATGTTAATAAATACGCTCAGAACAAAACTCATCCACCATTTGTTTCTATTAGTCGATTTTACAGCCCAAATGACAAGGCTGTTTGGCATTTTGGTTTGGGGAGGAGCAATATCATCCGTGCTAAATCCATTGATTGTAATGCAAAAATCTGTTTTAAATGTAATTTCCAAGAAGCCCTAAAATTTCCCACCGATAAACTTTTTGAGGTTGTGCCAGTTTTTCCCCATGCACCAAGGGTGACTGTATGTCAAACTGTCTCTTGCCTTCTTTCATAAACACGCACACACGCACACACGAAATTTGTACAGAATGATCCATGACAATGAATGAATTTTGTAAAAGAAACAAATTTTCATCTAGCATGTGAAACAGTGCTTCTGGTACAGATTCGGATGTAATAACTAGAATAAATAAATAGAAATAATAATGATGAAAAATAAAACTTCGAAACCATATTTGCCAGATTCACACCGTTGTGCGACGGCTCTGAAGACTTCCCCCTCCCACAACCCTACTCAGTCTGTTGCGTGGTGAGGTCTTTGTGGCGTCATTTCCTTTACACCACTGTTTTGGCCACTTCCTACTATCCAATACTCTCCATATTGCACCTTTTCTGAAAGCTCTCGACTTGATATTTCAGCCAAGGAGTAAAACGAAGTCCCCTACAGCATTCATAGATAATCCACGATCTTCCATCGCCCACTCTTTCACGCCAGATAATTTCCGCCTAATATTCTTCAGTGTTGTATCCGTCTTGACTGTCTTTCTTCTGCCTTCACTACCAGGGATAAAATGTATTCATGAATTCACTGCCATGGTAACTACAATTACGCTGACCAGCTCTTTTTTTTTCTCTCCTTCATTGTCCTCTCCCGTTTTCTTTATTTTTTCTTTATATATGTATATACAATTTTTTTTAACTCGGCTGTGGGGATCCCACTTTTCTCCAACGCCGGATCCCCTCAGCTCTTTTCAACCTCCTTCAAGCCCCTAGATTAACGGACGGCTCATAATCATAAATTCAATTCCTCCCGCTCCGTCCCGTACCTCTTCGTCCCCCAGTAAATTACCGGGCGCGGCTCCCTTTTCCTGCCCTTGACATCACTATAATGTATTTCATATATTATTTATTTACCCCAAAAACCTTCACTCGGCCAACGGATCTCGTCACCCCCCCTTCCCCTCACCACCACCCCTTTATTTCCCTAAAAACACCATAAGAGAGCGCAGTAAATCTCGCTCCAATTATCCGCCCGGTCTGTACGTTTTACTAATAAACGGTTTTTTCTCCCGTCCTTCGTCGTACCAAAACACCGATGGTCATCCCATTGTTATTCTTCACTGGTTTCCACACTCCGATCTCCCGGTTATATTTGGGTTTTGATGCAATTAATTCCTGTATAATAAACCTATTCCATTAATGCACCCCCACCCGTGTGTATTTCTTTCTCGCATGGAAAACTTCCAACCCCTCCATGTACCTGCACAGTTGTAGAAACTTCCAACAATGTTGTGACCAGTTTCAGCGCTCGTTCATTTTCAACGTACGATGTTTCTCCTTAATTTCCACCCGCTGGCGCTTCCACAATAAATATCCAAGACTCGGCCTTATAATCAGTCCAGAGGGATGTTGGACAATTTTTGTTTTCCTACTCACATTTTGAGTCCGTTTTCTAACATAAATAATTCCCCCCCCCTTATTTCAGTTCTAGCGTACTTTCAAAATTTTGAGATTTAAAACCAATTCATGTTATGTGATAGAAAAGTAAAATTAAGAAACCTTTGAAACCTTGAAATAAAACGTTTGACAAAATGTGCACATTGTTGTTGTGTGAGCGTATTTCGCTGGTGTAAAACTCCAGTCCACTGGGACTGTGGACTTTAAAATAATGTAGGTGGGAAATCTGAGTTAAAGAGGCTTAAGAGGCGCCTGTGGAGTAAAAATCGGTCAAAAAACTGATTTTGAGTTTTTGGTACTGAAAAAAAACTAGAGATTCTGCTGGAAATGTTGGTGTATATATATATATATATATATATATGTATATATATATATATATATATATATATATATATATTTCTGTACTTTGAATGATTAGTGATGACGGAAATATTTATCGAAATATAAACACCCGCTCCTCAAATTCATCTTCAAGTAATCTTTGCGTATTTTTTCACTCACTCAGCCAACTAATACTACCCATAACCAGCTGACAGGCTTCAACAAATACCCACTCTTTAGAGTGGAGGCACTCTGAAACAGGCGAACAAGGTTCCCCAATCAGCCGCTAGAGTAGGTTGGAGTTGAATATTCTCTTAGTCCCATGTCAGAAAAGTGATCTGTTACAGGTTGCCCAGGTGCCACACACTCGGGTAAGAGCGTGGGGCACACACACAGCCCATTAATTCTACGTATAACCAGCTGACTGGTTTCCCCACATACCCACTCCTTAGAGTGGAGGGAATCTGCCACTAGAGTAGGTTGAGGTTGAATACTCTCTTGTCCCCATGCCAGAAAAGTGACACAGGGGTCAGGTGTCACACACTAGGAGGGAAGGGTGGGGCATACATACAGCCAACTAATTCTGCTTATAACTAGCTGACTGACTTCCCCAAAACCCACTCTTTCAGCTCGTCTAGTCACGATGTGTCTCCTTACATAAAACCGCGCTTCTCTCCAAACCACGTTTTTCAACCTATAGGTACACAGTTCTCGAGTTCAGAAGCACGTAGAAACATTTTTTTTTTTTTTTTTGTTTTGTGTTGTTGGTGAAATCCCAATGAACAATTTTGAAACAAAAAATTTCGAAAAATACCTTTGGAAACACTGGCAGCTAATCAAACCCGCAATACAAAATAATCGTTCTGTATCAGCCAAATTTTTGTCAGCCCGTGTTTTAATAAACTGTGTATGGTACATTTGTATCAAGGTTTACTGAGTATGTTGTGAAAATTGGAAGACAATCTGACAAAAAATGATGTCACAATGTGTACCTAAAGTAAAAAAAGTAGCGAATTGAGTCTTTATTTGGACGAGCTTTTTATGGGGTTCATGGGGTGGGTGCAGTGAAGAGATACGTTATGTTAATAATACTTCCTCAAAATTAAGTAATTTTATGTTCAGAATTAAGGCTACTATAACCAAATGAAGACGAAGCGAACATTAACAAATTAAAGTACAAAATTATGCTGAAAAGTGTACTTAAATTTCATAAAAATGTGCTAAAAAATTGATAAATCTTCAAAAAAGTTAAAAATCGAGAACGAGTTGTTTGCCAATGATTTATTATTTGTTAATGATTTATTTTCACTCAAAATTCTAAATTTTCAAAACAATGTAACATAAAATATTACGATCAATAATTTACGAAAAGTCGCTCGTACGATCATGCTGCATGGCTGCAACTTTTGTGAACGCAATTTATACATTTTATTGAGTTTTTTTCATTAAAATTCGTTTTTCTCCAAACTAGGAAAATCCATTATAGCCCGTTCTTCCCTGTACTCTTCGATTTCTGCGCATAAAAGTGGCAATTCGCATTACACTGTGACATATAATGATTAATTAAAAATTTTTTTCATTAATTTGATAATTAATGAAAATATGGCTCCTAGATTCACGCTGCATGACATCACTTTTTATCTTGGTTCTACTGAAAGTTATCGTCTGGCATGATGATACCAGCTAATGACCAGTGAATATGACAGCAGTTCGGCAATAGTTGCTCATCAATGTTGAGAGCCACTGAATGGTGACAGAAAAAATAGTTATTCAGGACCAAGGCTCTTGATTAATTGGTTCACACATTGTTTCAAGGTAACTCCCAAAAAAGGACCTGAACAACTAAAACGAGTACTGGAGTTTCGATTGTCAGCCTCAAAATTCCAGGGGAGCGTCTCCTTCATGTCCTGGCCTTAAAAACAAAGTTCCCATTTCACTTGAGCTAATAATATTATTTAGTTAGCTATTGTGCGAACGGGCCCTGGTGTTTCGATTGTCAGCACCTAAATCCCAGAAGAGAAAGTCTCCTTCCAAGTTCCCGGTTTATATAAAATAAAATGACAAATTTCCCATTTCACTTGAGCTGTCATTTAGCTCTTTGTAGGAACGGTGTTAATTTCCTCCTAAACCGGTATTTATTTAGGTATCATTACCGGGCTGGATCCTCCAAGGTTTTGCCTGATTAAAAAAGTTCGTCGTCTTCAAGGGGCCGGAAAGTTCGTTAGTCTGAAACATGCCGCTACTCCCGAGATAAATGTCCAGAACGCTGGAGGAAACGAACTTATACAGGCGCTGGGCGCTGAACTACTCCCGTGTACTCTTGCGTATCTCGAATTTTTGTAGAATATGAAGCTATTGCAATTGTCCGAAAATTTCAAAATCTAAATTTTCGAATCTTTTCTACATTGAAAGCAGCTTTGTGGCATTCTGAAACGATTCCTGAATTCTAACACTTTTTCATGCGCAAACAATATATTGATGAAGAATGTTGTTCCGTTCTTGAGAGTCGGCCACAGGAGGGAAGAAAACTCAATTTCAACGCCAAAGTTTCGTTCTATTTTTAGAAAATCCTCAGGCCTAAAGGATCCATACAACTGTCTGAATATAACAGAAAACCAATAGAAGTCTCATATCTTTATAGTATTCGTCTCTTTATGCCTCTGAAAGTCTCCCTATCTAATTTCACCTTTATAGGGTGAACGGAAGAGACTAGCTCTCTCAGCTGATCAGGAAAGAGTCCATTATTCCCTTCGTCTCCTAATGTCTCAGAGAGTTACCATATGAAGAGGATTTAGCTCACTCAGCTGATCAGAACGGAGCCCATCGTTTCGTTCGTCTACAATTGTCCCACAGATATTTCATCTCAAAAACAGAAGAGAATTCAGCTCACTCATTTAATCAAGGCAAAGCAAATCATTTCAATAATATATTGTTCCAGTCAGTTCCTATCAAATTTCATCTTCCCAGGCTGAACAGGAGAAAATTCAGCTGAATCAGTTCATAGATTTTGATGTAACCTAGTAACAATCCAAGATATAAACTGTGTGCCGAATTTCATCCAAATCCGTTTACCAGTTTTTCAGTTATAAATTCTGTAACATCAAATCCGTTTGCACGTTTTTCAGTCATAAATTCTGTAACATAAAATACGATTTTGTTTTGTTTACCTATAATAGATCAATATTTGCTGAAAAATCGATAAAATCTGTTAAAAAAGTAAACAATCCAAAATCGATTTTGATCGCAGATTAATATTTAGAACTCGTTTTTTGCCATAAAATTGGTAGTTGATTTGCTCTCAAAGTGCTTATGTTTCTAAACAATTAACATAACATAATACAATATTTTACGACAAGTCGTTCATACGGTCATGCTGCATGACTGGAACTTTTTTTACGTATTGGTGATGAGTATTTTTCATTTTTCAAGTTCCTTAGGAGCAGGATATGAATGAATGGTTTTTTATCCTTCTCTTGTGATCAGAGTTTTTTCAACTAACTGTCTGGTCACGCCTTTTTATTTGGATAGAGTCAGCAGGTATTTGAAGAGCAATTGCGTTTGAACTTGAAATTTTTCGGATTTTTTCTAGCAAATCAAGGGTTTCCATTGAGCGATTTTGACAATCTCGGACTTTCCAGACTGATTAATATCAGTGTTTTGCATCTAGGTTGAAATGGAATAGAAGTTAAGTAACGCGGCAGGGTTTTCATCGGGCGCGAAGTTTTTTTCTGGTATACACCGTTTCAGGTATCGACTTTACATGGAATCGGCTGGTTATGCTCATGATTCACCGATAGGTTGAAAAGAGTTCCAGTTGATGAATGTCTAAAAGTTTAGCGCGATCGGCAGTTAACGCAGTAATAGAAATTCTCGGAGTTGACTACGACTCGTCATTCCTTCGCTAGAAATCCCATGTTTCTATCATGCGAGTAATGATATATTCACAGAATACCTATTTTGTGATTACGAATACGTATACAAATGTATTCATATTCACGTGTGTAAATACAGGTGTATCCATACTCATATATGCGAATAAGTACGTGCTATTGTATTCATATTGAAGAATGTGAATATGCCAGTATATGCAGTATCGGAGAATTGATTCAAAATTTCTAGAATCAGAGGCCGATTCTTTTCATCAGCTGGATGAACACACAAAATGAAAAATCACTTCCACAAACGTAGGTAATTAAAGTTGAAGAAGAATTAGGTAAATATGTTTACTAGAAGTAGAAATAAAAGTACCTAAAGAATCGTTTGTTTAATGGTATTGATAATAGTCGATGTTTTTGAAATATAGTTAGGTCCCAACTATTGTTTCATAAGCTTTGATTCTAAATATACATATCGTTACATTTTCCCATCTATGAACAAATGATAATGCTGGATGAAGTCGGTAAAAAGAGCTCAAGGTGATAGAAAGTTCATGAAATATTGCATATTTACTAGAAGGTAATGTACCTTCTACGTTATTGGAATTTAAGTACCTAATGCGAATACGTACTACCCCTGTCTCATGAACAACATAGTAAGGTATCTCCCTATTATTTATCATTATTTACTTTCTTAAAGAATCGATACGATTCTTTTTAATTCTATTTTGAAGAATCGATACGATTTAAATCGATTCATTTTGAATAATCTGACATCCCTACTTTGAATTCAATATGCTGACAAGACAATGGGGGCATGCCGGATTCGAATCGCGATAGCAGCGAACCTGGCGTAATGGAGGTAGGTTCGGTCCAATATAGATTAGGTGTTGTGTATAGTTTGGTGGTCTAGATGCTCGCTAGCAGCTCGCATCTCAAAATTACATAACATCAAGTAGTAAATCCCTTAGCTTGGCTTTCACCATCCAAGAGCTAAAATGGGGGATAACAAACTTTTGGAGTTAAGGGAATTAAGCTATTTCCGTGAGTTAGGATCATTTGTGTTTCACCATGCACTTCAAGGTGAGAGTTAGTTAGTCTTTGATTAGCCTCGAGGTTAGTGTTGCTAGACATGTTTTCCTGCAAAGCTGATAGGTTTTAATATTTAGGTGATTTGTTTCGGTTTGGAACAGTACTGTGATATTAGATTTCAAGTTAGGTGTTCTGTGGAGAAATATGGAAAGAGTAAAATACAGCTGAATTTTACGAAGGCGGGGAAGGAGTTGTTGATTGAAGTTATGGTGAAGGGGGAAGAAGTGACAGAAAATACTGACAGGGAAAAGCAAGGAACGCAGTTGGGCCGAAGTCTCTTGACTTGATCTGCACTTGAGTTTTTGTCCGATCGTTTGGAACGCAATGAAGGCCTCAATTTAGGGCCCATCGACCTGAGATCTCTCCGAACTCTCCGACTTACAGCTGTTTGAAGTTAGAGGAAGACACCCATAATAGAAAATACACTACATGGGAGAAATATTCTGAGAGTTGTACAAACTGTTCATTACATTTTGTCTGTCCATTTTACGTTCGATTCTATAAAACGCCATATTCAATTTTCTTCCAAACAGACAGTTTGAAAGTTTATAAATAACCGACCTACTACTGCGTAATTGTGGATGATAGCCCACCTGTTCTAACAAAATCATTTTAATTTTCCTCAATTTTGTGAGAATGAACAGTTTTTTCTCCTTAAATTAGCTCTATCATTCCTACTAAATGAAATGTTGAAGGCAGTCTCAATTATGCGGAAGAGTAGCATATCATCTATGGTACGAAAAAATTCACCCAAATTTTTGTGTGTAAAATATAAAATAATCGTACAGGCATCATCCGACGGCCTTTTTTGAAGGGAATCCCGAATAATTTTGAAGAAAAATATATTGAAATCGAATCATACCTACTACTGGGTTAATGTGTCTAAATTTTTCCTTTTCTGTTCTCAGTGTAAACAATTATTTTATATTGGTTCTTACATGTTGCTAAATGTTAATTTCTTCTTTTGTTTCAGGTAAGTGGAGTGTTCTTGGGTTTCAGGTAAATTCATTAGTCAATTTATGTTTAAATTTTATTAAATAGGTAGGTAACTGATGTATTCACGGATACCAAATCAAATCAGACGATCTTATTTGCCACAAACCACATGGTGCATAGACATCAGTCGAATAGATACAGCTATATATAATGGATACATTTAAAAAGAAGGTTTTAGTACAAACATAAATACTAAACATACTAAAAATGTATGATGGCTCATCAAATCGTACCTACCCATGCCATCAATCACTGCTTGAACTGCAGCAGACACTAGAGAGTTCCTAGTAGATCCATCGGTCTTAATACGGCGTGCAGTAACGAGAAATATTTACCGCACCTTAAAGTCTCTAGTTGTAACGCTAAATCCATGGAAGGAGGAAATTATCCTTAGGAGGTTATTTGAGTCCATGGAAGGAGGTTATTTTAGACAATTACGTTTTTTACGGATTGCGATCCGTCAACATATCTGTACGGAAGGATGCGTAACCGTAACTCATTGCGTCAGAGATTAGACGCCGGATCGTTGATACCGCAAGACATATTGTGTTTTACGGATCTCCTAGGAACTCTCTAATAAAACAAAAATCATGCAGATTCGTGCCGTAAGTTCAACGCAAATATTATAAAAAGGTTGATTAGTTCTGTGGGATTAATTATTTCAGAATTTCTATTTTCCATTAGAGAATATTTTTTGAGTCTATTGTACGTGTTTAGTATTGTTTGTAATTTGAAGATGAGAAAGTTACCAATATTTATCCCATTTGCTTATCATAGTAATATCTACTTCACTGAGAAAACCACCTCTTCTTTCCCCTTCGCGATAACCCTAGTGGTTCCTGTTTACCCCTTGAGTTTCACCATGTGTGCACGCCTGGAGTCATTCTACTGGATTGAAAAATGAAAATACCACATAACACACACACAGCGCCCTTTCTCGGACCTTCATAGCGACTACAGGAGTACCCCAGGGCTCGCATTTGGGTCCTTTCTTTTTGCTGATGACCTTGAAGTGTTCTATACCATGCGATCGGAACATGATTGACATGTCCTCCAGGACAACATAAAAGGTTTGACTGAGTGGTGTAGAACCAATAACCTTTCCCTGAACATCTCTAAATGTCATATAATGTCTTTTCGCCGCTCACTTCACTCCATTAGCCATCCATATTGCATCAGTGGAAAGCAGCTAAATCGCTTTGAGTAATCAAAGGACCTTGGAGTAATATTTGACACAACTCTGACGTTTTCCACACATATTGACTCTGTGGTCTGTCGAGCAATGAGCGCTCTGGGTTATTTTAAGAGGAACACCGCTGAGTTTTACAGCATACCAGCACTTGTATCACTGTACTCAATGATTGTAAGGCCAATAGTGGAGTATTGCTCAATCGTATGGTCACCATATTATCAAACTTATAAGGATCGGCTAGATCGAGTTCAGCGGAGGTTCGTGAGATACCTGAGTTATAAATTGCGCATACCAAGAAGAATATAGCTCCAGAACACTAGCCTTGCTGCCGACTCACCAGCCTTGAAGAGTGTCGCACTGTATCTGGCATGTTGTTCCTTTTCAATTTGTTGAACAATCGGATTGAATGTCCCGAACTCATCTCCGAAATCAACCTACATATTCCAGCTTTTTACTCCCGTAACCAACCCATTTTTCATATTAAATTCTCCACAACTAATTACCTGTATGAATAGCCTCTCAATAGAATCCCTCGTCAGGCCAACCATATACTCCAACGAAATCCAGCTCAAGACTTTTTCCATGATCAGCCATCTCGAACCTTCAGCTCAAAAATATTAAGCACCATCCATCGTCCGCCCTGAAATCTCTGTCCACATAGCCTACACTCATCTCAGCTACAAGAAGTGTTTGTTTGTGATCTTGACCTTATATATACATACATATACCTATATTGTTATTTTCTTTTCTTCTGAAACACCGATTATGTTTCCTCATCAAGAGACGAATTTATTTTGTTGATAATATTGTAATCGGGCATCGCCGGTTTTGTAAATAAATAAATAACAGCGAGTAGTTATTGGCACAACTAATGAAACCGGAGTTGTCCACTAGGAAGACACAACGCTGTAATCCCTTGGAGTTTCCCCATCCTGATGAAGAGAAAGGCTGGTAATAATTTTGTTTAAACTTACTTTCATAACTCGGCTCCTCCTCGCTGTGGAAAATTTTACGTCAGATAAATCTAATAATGGAGGAAAAATGAAGACGCTTCTCGCAAGTGGCTCTCACTTTTACGAGGAAAGAAAATACTCAAGGTTGGAGCGATAATCCAATGTTTGAAAGTCAATTCGCGCATACACGTGTTTATTTGTAAAATAAATAGAATCAAATAACGAATTGGTAATTTATTTCGTTTATAATTTGCAAGGACATGTACTTTCAAAACATACATAACCGTAAGTTCGTAAGGGTTGTGTAGGCGTACATCAATGGTTGTGTGGTTTTATAATACGGATTGGGCTCCAAGTATATCCTGGACTAGAATAATTATAAAGCCTTTGCAGTCGGTTGGAGAGGACATCCCTTTTACCTATCGAATTGGAATTTTGAATCGACGCTGCACGGTGGTCCGAAATCGCCAAAAAGCGCTTAGAGCACAAATTCTTGAAGTATTTTTCCCCGCCTTGTTGAGCTTAAATGCATATTTATAACCTTCTGAAGATAATTATAGGACCGTCAACAATCGACGAGGAAACAAAAATTATGGAAATTCCAAAACTGCATGTATTTCTACTTTCCTTATGTTAATTCATTCTCAGCGGAAGGTGGCAAACACGCGCACACACAAAAACACATTTTAGGATTCGCTTCAGAATGCTTCAAAACGTATTTTAAAGAAGAAAATTTTTATTTTAAAATTTGTGGAGCCTTTGAATACTTTCATTTCCAACGAAAATTCGCTGAAAGTAGAAACAATCTTTTAATGAAAGAAATCAGAAGAATGAGCATTTTTTGACGTATTGCTGGGGAACTTGTGAATCTTTTATAGAATAGACTACCATAGTTTTACCCGTCTTCTGTGTCGCTGAGTAATCATAAGGTAATTTCCTTCTAACTTAGTGGACTGTCAATGTCAAATGAAATTGTTTGACCGTCTGCTATGAAACGATTTGTTTAAGCTCCTTAGAGAATTTGAATTGGCTCAGACCTTGGGAAATAATTATGGCCGGGAACTCTCCTAATCCGTCCGGCGGGAGTTGAACCAGTCGAAAACACCTGCCAGACCAACAACTATTGTTCGAGACAGTTTCCAATTACGAACTTTCCAAGGTGTTGAGGCACGAAGAGCGTCTTCAGCTGAGGGGCGAACGGTGTTGAGTGGAATAAGCCAATAAACCATTGCGGAGGAGTAACAGTGCTCTAGTACCAACTCTGAGAGCCGTCAACAGGTTTCGGTTGGTTGTGAGACAATGTGACATCAACCACTTCACTTACCTACTCCCCTCCACCTTAGTTGAAGAAAACTAAAACCAATGAATTCAATTTACGGTAGATTTCCGTAATTCTTGGTATACCCGATTTAATGAACTCCTTCATATATGCTCTATATATTAAAGCATTTCCAAGTCAAATGAAATTTTTTCCAAACCAATGAAACCTTTTCCCAAACCAAAAGAATCCTTTTCCAAATCAAATTAATCCATTTCCAGATCAAATTAATCCTTTTCCAAACTAAATGATTTATTTTCCGAACCAAATAGTATATTTCTGTAAAACGAGCAATAAATATATAAATTAATATGTATGCGCATTGAATTAATTAATTAAAATATGTTTGGAATTCAGCCAGAAATAGAGACTATTTTTAAGAAAGAAATACAAATACCCGTTAGCTACAAAAAAGGACATAGTGACTCCCATAATGTTGGCGAAATTAACATTTTTCCTACTAAGTCGAGATCTACGCCAAAATAATGAACCAATAATAAACTAATTCATGGAATCTCCAGTTAGTCAACTTCTTGGTTCCACTTCACTTTGGCTGACTTTCGCAAATGATTTTGTTGGTTTGGAAGAGGTTTCATTTGGCTCGGAAATGATATGAATATACGGTGTCCTGAAAGTAACCCCTCCCCCCTAACCCTCCCCCTTAACTTTTTCCCAAAGTTCTCAAGAAATCTGAAATCTTGGTCAAACTTGAAGACCGATTTCGGGGGTGCCTAATGATGAGCGGTAAGCAGAAAAAAAAAGTTTGACCCATGAGGGGGGGGGGGGGGGGGGGGGCGCTTGGAGTTCTTTCCTCCAGTTCGTGCCAAGTGACATCTCATTTTAAAGATTTTTTTAGCACTTAACACGATGGCGGAGCCAAAATTGCGATAAGTATTTTATTCCGTTCTCGGATTAGAGCTGATGGACCATGAAACATTGGTAACTAATGCATGCATTATAGTCCCGGAGCCGAGACCAAAAATAGCTAGTAATTTGAGAAGAAGGTTTGAGATTAGACTTTGAAAATTTAGTCCGTTCTGAGTGAGAAAATCTTGGTCTGCCGTCTCAAACTTGGTGGAATACAAAATGGCGGCCTCATAAAGATGAGCTTAATTTGCCCATTTTGAATTTTTTCTCTAATAATTCCTAAATCGTGCATCCTACAGAAATTATTATATGTAGCGAAGTTGTAGAGCATAAAAAACCAAAGTTATACGATCCAAAAACTCTGAATTATCTCTTAAAATAAGCTTATTAAAAAATTGAATATCGGGCTAATTTTGGGCCAGTCCTCTCCTCCCCCCGTCAAGGCTTTTGCCATTCAAAATCCTCAAGCGACCTCTATATCGGTCTGCTTCAGGTCTGCCAAACCTCATTCGATTTAGGATTGAATACTTTCCAACGTTCGTATCGAGCAAGTTTTTGCTCAGACCGTCTCCCACTAACGTACAAAGTAAAAGGCCGCTTTTGCGAACTTGGTATGTAAAATGACATGAAATTCATACGTTAGGCTGTAAGCCGAAGGGAAAAGGTCTCAGCTAAAGGCTGTTTTCGTCATGTCTCTCTAATGAAGATGCCTAGCTTCAAAGATACGACCTAAAAGCGCGATTTTTTTCTTTTTTTTTCTTCTAAGGATAGGTATTTTTTGGGGCGATAAGTTACCAAAAGTACTACAATAACTTGAAGGGTCCCATTTCGTAGCAATTTTGTGTAGGTCTCTTTGAATACAAACACTGCACGAATAAAGGCTAATTAAGAATAATATTGACTTTCGATCCTGGCGAGAAACTGGATAGGAAGAGAATGAATGGAGGAACAGTTGGGAATCATTAGGGGAAAATTCTTCTACTGACGAGCTTAGGACTGAAAAGACTGCGACGGAAAGGCCATTCATGCTACACCGTTTTAAACAAACAATAGAAATCAAGGGAGAGACAGAATCAATACAAAACAGGATTCAACAAGCAAGGTAGAGAATTAGGGCTTAACCGGACCCGAAAGCCCCCGGCTTTTTCTGCAATCGTAAAAACCATCTCCTACAATAACTAGGGGAGGGCTGGGTCACAAAAACAGGACCCTTTTATCGTTGCCACTCAAAATCAGGAGGAATGAAACTTTTGCACGATATCACGAAGGGGCAAACAACGCAAGTGAAACAAATGGAGTGAATGGACGGGTAGAGCCGGTACTGGAATACGAAACAATCTAAGGCCGGTTTATCAATTACCTACATTAACTGAGCATAGCGCAATACTCTAGTGATAAAGATTGTGAGTCGTTTATCAATGCTGAATTACATAGCGGATAAAATTATCTCCCAGATAAACAATGTCTCGCAGTTAGCGCCGTTAGCAGCCTCATTGGTGGCTTAGACGACAAAACAAGGGCGATTTACACATGGAACTCCATTTTTTTCATGGGACTAATATTGATTTTTTTTTTAAATATATATATGAGCGCTTTGAGTGCAAAGAAATAGTTAACTGCCAATTTTATGGCAAAAAAACTCGTTCAAAATAATATTCTGTATTCAAAGATGATTTGAAAATTTAAAGGTTTTTCAGAGAGTTTTTATATATTTGTCAGCAAGAATAATGAAATTTGAGTTCATTTTCCTGCATAATTTTGTGAGTAGATTTTTTGATGTTTAGTTCGTTAATAAACTTTTTTGGCTGAAATTGTACTAAAAGATATAAATTCAACAATTGTTGGCCATTTTTAGTGATTTTTTTAGTACTTTTTTGAAATTTGTCCAATTTAATGTGCTCAAAAAGTGTTGACTGACGAACTCATCCTTTTGTTTTGAATGATTGATTTTTAGGCGCAAGAACGGAACTTCTATGTCAATCCTAAGGAGAGTTATCGTCCGGAATGACACATATATAAGTGTATATAAATAGGTATCACTGGTGGGTTCCACTCTAATTTATGCCTCAGAAGTATGGAGTATGAGATGTTGGGAGGAATTAGAGGTTATTCAATCGAGATTTATTAAAAGCACTTTACAGCTCTCCCAATATACCACTGGGTATATAATACGCTCCGAAACTGGTCGGCCTCGGTTATGCGTAGCGATTTTTGATAGAGTGATTGGCTGGTGGGGAAAAATCCTCAGGATGCCCGAAGGTAGGTACCCCTTAATCTGCTATAAACAGTTAGTTGCTACGCATTACATGGGCAATAGCATAGAAAAATATAATTGGGCGGTTCAACTAAGGAGAATCCTCGCTACTATTGGGTTTGAGGATGTCTGGAGCAGTCCAGATCCTGACCTAATAAAGCAAAAAAGAAATGCCATTATCCATTGCTTACAAATGAGATATGAATAAATTGATATTGAAAGGATAAATCGTTCTTCCTATTCGACGCTATACCAAGAAATACAGGGGGATATAAGTGCAGAGGTATACGTTGGCATTGATATGCTGATAATATATAAAAGATTAACAGCTCAAGTTAGACTGTCGCACCAAGGTATACTTCAACTAAATATCAAGAATAAATATCTGAAAGTAGAACAGACTCAAAAGTGTGTTTTATGCAATATAAAGAGAAATAAAACCATAGAACATGTAATAGGTGAATGTCCCCAGCTTGCAATGGATAGGATTAAGTACTTTGGGTATAGGTGGCTCTCTAGATACGAAATACTTAATCCTTAAATGTAAAGGATTGGATGAAACCAAAATGTGTGGAAAGTTCCTTTTGACATATACCAGAATTAGAATGTTTTTGGGGAAATCTTATTGAAGAAGCTGGTCTGTAAGAAGAATAATGCTTTCCTTTCACTCCATAACGGACTACGATTTGTGTTTGTATATTGCTTTTTTTATATTGCGGAGATCATTGAAAATAGAAAGATGAAGTGTAGGTGGAAATAAATGTTTGGGATTGTATTGAAGTGTTATTATTGTTTTACTTTAGAACCGTAATTCATAATACGTATTTGCGTTTCTAAAGTTTTGATTTATTTCAAGAAACCATAAGCTTTATATTGATTCAACTGTAAAAGATGGAATTGTATATAGCAAGGAACTGAAAAATTAATTAATTTTGAAGTATTCTGTTTGTTTGTATTTTAAGAGGCAACTCATAACAATGTATTGTACAAGAAAAACTTGAGACAATAAATAGATTTTTTTTTTTTTTTTTTGTATATAAATAGGTATATGGAAACTTGTTAAACACCAGAATTCGTTTCAAAATGCCTCAAACCGGATTCTAATGAAGAAAAGTTACGAACATTTTGATTTTGAATTTTTTAGAGCCATTGCAGTAGCTTTATTTTATACAAAGATTTGCTAAAATACAAGTTTAAATATAATTTTTAAAGATGTTTTGGACTATTCCTTATTACTGTGCGTAGCAAGTAGCTGTCACGAATTACTTTCTTCGGTTATTCGAGGTTGGGATATCCACCAATACCTGCAACTAAAAGGATCGAGAAGAGTGGGTTCAATTCCGCGCTAAGTCGCGAGGTAGACTCACACTCACGGTTGAGGCGGGAACCGTCGCATCCTTTAAGGGATAAATAGAGTTGTACATCACGGAACACTCTTTCCCAAGGCTATCACAGCAGAGTCAGCCAACTGCGGCGGTTCACAACATAATCCCTGGGAAACGTGTTCCGCATATTGGACGAAAGAAACTCACGGAATCTTCAACGGTAGAAAATTAGTTGTAAGTACGATATATTATGACAAGGGCATGAAAGGACATGCTGAAGTTCGGGTGAGTGATGGTCACGCAAACTTATTCTATTATGTACAACATCGTGACTGCAACTCAACTTTGGCCAACAGAAGGTTACAACCGCTAAGCTGTAATGGAGAGCTATGAAACAGTAATAATATGAAAAGTTGGCCCACAAAGCTTTATTTAAAGAGAGAACAAAATTGTAAGCCTGGCGATGTTCTGAAAGAAACAACATGCACTCAAGACTACATTGAAAATAATAAAAATTAATTTTAACGATTAAAGATCAGAACTATTATGCAACTCATGAATCACGAAAACACCTCGCCGATAAATCCACAAAACCAAGAGACATTTCCATGTTTTTCTCAACACCCATTTACTTGATAAGTTCCAGTCAGGCAACATGATCGTAAGAGCGAGTTTTCTTAAATAACCTATCGTATTATAATGTGTTAAATAGAAATTTGAGCAATTTGAATACGAAGAAATTGTTATAAACCAATTTTATGGTAGAAAACAAAAATTAAATCAAAATCGGCAATTCAGAAAATGTTTGGATTTTTAGATTTTTTTCTGCAGTTATAGATTTTTCAGCAAATATTAATGACAATTATGTACGTTTTTCAGCATAGTTTTGAGTAAAAAATTGAGTAATGTCATAGTTAACTGTTGGAAATTTAGTTTTGACTAAAATTCTGTCAAGAGTTCTACATTCAACAGTTTTTGTTTGGCCGTTTTCACGGCCAATTTTTTAGTGATTTTTTGAACACATTATTTGAAACTTGTGACACACACACACACATTTATGAACATTTTAGCATATTTTGTGTGTTTGTGGGCCGCAGAGGTTGAATTTTTATAAGACGCCTTTCACGAAATGCCTGATGTCTAGAAGCTTTGTCCTCAACCGAACCTGAGTAGGTAGTATTTCGAAAACAAGGCTGAAGAAGACGACTGAGGAGATCAAGTCCTTGTCCTACCACCATTATAGGAAGTGAAAGCACTTCGTAATTACGAATTCCAAGTCTCAACCCCGTAATTTTTCAAACGGAACCCACCCAGGACTGCCGAAGGGTCAGAGGCGAGAAAATACGGGAAATACAGAAGGATGAATTGGGAGTAGTAGAAAATGGATGGGACAAGAGCCGGGGGAGCTCGGGAGCAGCTGGCAACAATATATCAGAACCACTTTGCTGAATGTGGTCCGCAACTCTGAGTGATTATTGGAAGAAACGTATACATTCAGTAAAACTAACCGTAGTAACTCCCACATGTACAATCAACCACTATTTGTTGACAGTTAATCCATACATTTACAATGTTTTAGATTGAAGGCTTCAAATTTGTAATAACATGGAAATTTATCATATTATCGTACAATATTATGACTGAATATTCTCCAATGAGCACTTCATATTTTTTAAACTGAATTACAGTGAAAAGGAGTTTATCAACGATGAACTAGAACATTAAAAAATCTATGCCGAAAAATGTACATAAATTTCATCAACATATCCTGAAAAATCGTGCAACGTGTACATCAAGACAAGATGCACATCGAATGAGACGGAAACTTGTGTCAAACGAAACGACAGTTGTAAAGGGAATTCAACTTCGGCCTACACATCTCGAAGCTTTCCTACATTTCCTTCAAGATGAAGGTACCACTTTGCGCGGGGTACATAACTTGGAGATAACATGGAGTTTGATGGAGAAGATTCCACAACAAAAGCCCCTTGCGGGCCGACATGAAACTCCAGTAAAACTGCCGAACTGTATCACTTACATCTCCACCTCTTGCATGAGCTGAGGGGAAAGAGAATGAAACCATCGGCAATATAGGAAGCGCTTCTCATTCATCGAAGTTTACTAAACCTCAGACATGAATAAAGTGTTTTTCACAACACGGATCCGTCCACGTAACAAGAGCTAAAATTCATTTTAAACCTACAGCTAAGCATTGAGAATAAGTAGATTAAAAATAATATATCCTAGCGAATTTCCGAAGAAAAATACGATTCCCATTAGTCTCACCGTGTAGGCATTTTGAAACGATCTCGAAGTTTGTATCTATGTACGTGTGAGTGCGTATATGAGCGCGCGCGCGTGTGAGTGTGTGTGTGTCTGTGCGCGCGCGCGTGCGGTGTGTGGTGTGTGTGTATATATATACACGAAAATATGTTAGAGACTAGGATTCGTTTCAGAATGCCTCAAAACACATTTCAATGGAGGAATTTTTCGTAAATTTTGGTTTTAAACTTTTTCGTAAATTTTTGCTAAAACGCTAAAAATTGTTAAATTTATATTTTTCAGCAACATTAAGTCAGAAAAAGTATATCAACAATTAACTACAACATACAAAATTTATGAAAAATGTATGATGAAAATGTTACTTAAATTCCATTATTTGCCGAAAAATATATAAAAACAGCAACAACAACAAAAGCTAAAAACCCAATATGTTTTTTGATTCGCGGAATATTATTTATAACGAGTTTTTTGTCATATAATAAATTGGTAATTAATAATTTATTTTCACATTGTCCAAATTCAGATTGAACTACTCTTATGGAAGTATCCCTGTATAACCAATCCTAGAACTGCTGTTTAAAACGTAGGTAGTAGGTGCTTGTTTGAAAAAAAAAAAAAAGAAAAAAAAGAGTAATCACAACTGATGAGTTTACTCTTCAAAAATTCGCTCATGGGGTCTGTAATAACTGGTTAGTAGGACTGGACTTTTTTTGATTCGCGGAATATTATTTATAACGAGTTTTTTGTCATATAATAAATTGGTAATTAATAATTTATTTTCACTCAATTCCCTCAATTTTCAAAGCAATGCTACAGTAGGTAGTAATATATAACTATATTTTACAAAAATTCTCTTATACGATCAGGCTACAAGATTTTGTGCTCTCTTTTTTGCTTGATATTTGTGTTAATTGATAGTTATGTTCCTGTTGTTGACTGTTGAAGACAAATCAAAGGGACAAGAAATGAGAAGTTCCCAAGGGAGAGGTGCCATAATGGTCTCATTTGGTCTCGCTCTTGAAGAACATCGGAGTGAAAACAAGCCCTTGGGCCTCCAGACATAATTACACGTGGGCGAGCATACACGGAAAGGCAAAGAGATGGGAAAATGTCAGGGGGACGCACTTTTCATTTGCATATCATTATCACTGCTTTCCTTCGCCCCTTGAGGTCGCTACCAGGTTTCCTTGTAATTACCCTCTTAACGGAGCCCCTCATCTGATTCGAGAGGTAGACAAGGTGACCGCTTTTCCTGCTGAGGTCTTTTTAAAAACCAACGGCCGATAGAAGATCGTATTATCAGAGGGAGTTCATCAGCTGAGAGCAAGGAGGGGGAGCCCCTTATTAGCAGTACCAGTTAATATGCCAGTTCACGTACCATAGAAGAATCAACCAAATGTGAACGACCCTGATTTGCAACGCAGTAGAATTTTTAGAAGCCCCGGTTTTATAATACTTTCGTAGAAAATTGAGCTTTTACAATGGCTCCAAATGATAATAAATTATTAATATACATCAATCACAAATATGGAAATTTTATAAATAAATATTAATAATAATTACACAATAACATATATATATATATATATAATGATAAAGACTGATAAACCTACTCTATAAAAAATGTAGGTACCTATGGCATGAAATTATCTACGCAATATTTCAGAATTCATGAATTTGTTAGAAGGATAATTAATGCAAATGACCGCGACATATCTGAGTGTGACTGTGAAATGAATGTAACATATATCTAATAAAATCAATAAATATCGGTAGCTCGAAGGACCAAGAAATGATATCAGGGCCTGTTAATTTGACACACAAAGCATTCTGCAAGCGTTCTTTTTTAACACCAAAAATGTTAAAAATCAAAATTTTTGAATAATTTCTCCAATGTCACGTGTCATTACAGACAAGTCTTAGGATTGAGATAAAAATCTCATTCTAGCGCCTAAAAAAGTTCAGTTATCCAAATATAAGAATGATATCGTAGGCCATTTTTTGAGTACATTAAATTGGTCAGATTTTGGAAAATGTGGATAGAAAATCACAGAAATGGCCAAAAACGACTAAAGATTATCAAATTTACATTTTATTAGCAAAATTTCAGTCAAAAGAAATATATCATAATCCCCAATATTTTTCTAATTATTTGGCACGAGTGTTTGCCATAAAAGTTAACAATTCATTTGCACTCTAAATGCTCAATTTTCAAAAACAATGTAACATAATATTATATGATGATTCTCTCACACGATCATGTTGCATGACTGGAAATTTTCAAAATTTCGCAATGATTTTCGAAAGTAATTTGTATTTATCTATTATTTGGAACATGTTTTTACAGATTTATCATATATTGCATTATACCTACACATACATTGTATTATTCACGTGTACCAATGTTTTACATCTTCATGTTTGAATTTCAGTTCCGGCTACAATACTATTGTACTGCTACCACGATTGATTGAGGATATTTTTCTACTATTGAGTCGCGAGCTTGCGAACATCCAGACCAGTAAACTATATACACATTCCGCATACCTATTTGATGCATCCAACTAAATAATTAAAATCACAAATCGCAACTGTAGATTGTTTGCGCTCATCTTGAATTTTCTTAGGTCAACTGGTATATTCCCAAATATTTCCACACGCTCAATTGGTATATTGAATCAGAGATTTGAGCTCAACTGGTAAACAGCAATATCGAAAGACCCAGGACATAAATATCACAAAAAAAATCAATGTGATAAAGTAATGAGTACCTACATCCTACATCACTTCACATAGTAGTACCAGCCACTTCTTATAATAACAACTACACGAACTAGGTAAAGCCTTCTTTTTTACTGTCCTCAGTTTGTTAATGGGGTAATTGTTGCAATTCCTTTTTTTCGTGATGAGCCTACAATGATTTATCACAAATTAATTACTTCCGTTGATCAATAACGAATGAAAGGGTCTTCCGGGCTCGGTGAGGCAAAAAAGTTTTGGATTTTGCTGTAAAAAAAATATATTTTAAATATATTTTACTTCCATATTGGTCATCAAAATAAAATGAAAAGAGAAATTATGAAATTACATGAGAAATTAGTTAATTTATACAACTTTAAGTATAAAGCTCACGGCGGGAGCTAGCATCAAGATTTGTCTTCTTCTAAACTAAATATCTATGAATTAATACAACTTGATACAAAATCATGTAACTGCCAGCTGCCATGTACTCAACACCAAACTCTCTAAATTACTCGCATTGTGCGTGAGGAGACTCTCAAATGCATCCATTCACATCATTGTTTTGGCTATTCTACCCACGATTCAATAAACGACAGCTATACTGAGGGTGTATATACGTATTTCATATTGACAAGCCTCGAGGGGGCCTGGTGACGTCGTTGATTGTCAGAACTGTCTATCCTTCCGAATTCCCCACATACTCTCTCGACACATTAGCCCAGACGTCAGTTCATTCACTGAACGTGAGGGACGTGAAGGCGAACGTGCCCTGAGGCGAACCAATCAAAGCGAGGAAGATAAGAAGTGGTCGGCAAACAATAGACGCGATATCTTACCAACAATGGGGGCCAACATCTGGTTCCACGATCACACCCCCATTGTGTCAACCTCGGGGCTCCAAGAAATAAGAGTCTTCCCACTAGCGCCAGATACATTTGATAGACACATTCGAAGTCTCATCGAAAGGAATTGGACCTAACACTCTACACGGATTCCTTCACGTTAGACTGGCTGAGCTTTGGAGGAAGTTTCTACACGGTTCTAGTCGTGCATCATCATTGTAAGAGCAAATTTTCATAAACTACTGTATTGTAGTAGTGTTCAATTGTTTTGAAAGTTAAGCATTTTGAGTGTAGAAAGGACCCCGCACATTTCTACGGGATTCGGGTTTCATCGAATATTTATGAAACAGTGGTCACAAGGTAGTTTTCGATGGCCTAATCAAAACTCTTCATGGGCTTAAAAAAAAACTGCCAAGGGAGTGGCACAAAGCTTCCTCATATCCGCTTCCACAGACCATTGAAATGTTTTAAATTATCTTATGATTCCATAGCTGGTTACTATGGTTGACCGAAATGGTGAATTAAGATGCAGTATGTTTGCATATGACTAGGGTGTGGAAAATATTATGCTTGATGGAATTTACGTTTGCGCATGGGCTGACTGAAATATTTATGAGAAAACAATGAAACTGATAGGGGACCATCTTCACTCTAACCCGCACATTCCCCGAGAATTTCATTTAAATTGAACGAAAACAGAGAAAATTATGCTTGTTACAAGGATTTTACATTTGCGCATGCGCAGGATCTACTATAGAATGGAATATACGATTGAGTTGAAAATGGGATGGATGTTCAAATCGTCCTCTCCCAACTGTCATCCGAATCTGAGCGAGATCGAACAGGGCGTGAGAAAATTAATCACTGGAAATCATATACAATTCTCTTACAACATGATGGAGAAAATCAACCAACAATTTTGGTTTATTATTTTCAATAATGAAGGTACTTACCTTTGTAATCGACCAAGAAAAAAAAATTTAACACCCCCTAAAAATTTGTTGGTTTAAGTATCAAGATGCGTAGAATCCAGAAATCGAATTAAAAAATCCGTCCTTCCACCGTCCGCGGTTTATCTCCTAAAATTCTAGACCAAACTATATAAAACTTGTGTTACAAATCACATTTGGGGTTTAGATGGTCCGAGAAGCTCGGCATCAATTTTTATCAACCCTAAAGGGTTGTTTTTTTCCTTAGCCCATGGAGACTGTTGACTGAATATCAAGAACTATCTTATGACCATAGTTTCATAAGGAAAGTACGGGGTCCTCCCTAACATACTAGGTGCGATCTATAATAAAACTTGGTGTGTGTTTGTAGGGGAGGGGGGGAGAGGTTAGTTAGTTAGTGGGACCTCGTAACCCTACCTGTATATTTGCATATAAGGGGCAAAAATCACATGGGCAAGAAAATCTCAAAACGGTTTTCAATTAAGAAAATTTGAGAATTTCTTTTTAAATCTTGAATTTTTAATACTCGTCTAATGTTGTGAAGTTATATATAAAGAGCTCGTTGTACTCACAACAAACACTTGCCTAGGAGTCTTATCAAGGGGAATTATCTTGTATGTAAAATAGACTCAAGAATCTCCGAGGAATCTCCTTATGCCAAAGGCTGCGCGTGGAAGCGGGTTAACCTTGCCCGTAGAGCTGCCTTCTGACCGCAAAGCCGAATTATTCCGCGATAAAACCCAACAATCTGAGTAGCAGAGGCGGTGAGAGGTGGAATAACCGTCGGCTAACAAGCCAAACCACAGCCCGAAACTAACAATAGCAAAAAGGTCCCCACAAACTCCACATACCGCGGGGCAACATAACGTTGGGCTCAAACCACATCAGAGCCTGGGATAACGAGGAATCAGATAGACGTGCGTCTACAGGAGTGTTTGAAGGTCGGAATGGTGCGTCGCTCTTGGAGACCTCGGATGACCAGAGCAAGTTGGAAGCTGGACGTATGTAGAAGGGAAAAAGTTGCTGGTTAGAAGGACCGGCGGGAGGGTTGGACGCAATCCAATCCCACGGATGTGGACGGAAACGCTCGGAAAAAATGGGAGCTCGTCCGTTTTAACTGCCGCAGAAGGGTCTTGCATGGAGAGAGATGTTATACAGAGTTTCCAGATTAACCCGGAGTCAACGAGTTTTACGGCCTCCTTTACAGCGGCTACTGTTCCAATGCAGACGAGTCCTTCGTTCGTCATTTAAACCGCTGAAGGCGTGCGGTAGGAGAACAGAAAAATGTCATCTATTTTATCAAGTTCTTTATTCGTGAATTCGTTTATCCTGCCTTTATCCTAATCTGGAACAACGGAAAAAAAGATGTTCCAGTCATGCAGCAAGATCAAGTGCGCGCGAATTTTCTTAAATTAAGGTAGGTTCTATATTATGTTACATTGTTTTAAAATTGAGAACTTTGAGTGAAAAAAAAAAAAAAAATGTTAACTACCAGTTTTAAGACAAACAAACTCGTTCAAAATAATAATCTGTAATTCGAATAAGATTTTGAATTTTCAGCTTTTGAGGAGTTTTTTAAATCAATTATTCGAAAATATTACTGAAATTTAAGTACATTTTTCAACGTAAGTTTGTTCATAAATTTTTAAATGTTCTAGTTCATCGTTAACAAACTTCTTTTTATTAAAATTCAGATAAAAAATATAAATTGAAAAGGAGCAATAAAATTTTGTTTTCTTAAATCTCAATCCTAAAGAGAGTTCCTGTCTGGGACGTCACACACATACACACACAAAATATAAAAGGAGCGTTAAATTCTAGGATTCGTTTCAGAATGTATCAAAGCGGATTTCAATGAATTAGATTTTCGCTGAAACGCTGCGAATTTTTGCAGATGTTTTCCTGGCAAAATGGTGAATTATAGTAAATCATCCAAACAAGTATGACTCAGAATATGACCGGAATGAGAGGTAGATATCAGATATCACACATTCAGACCATAAATTATTCACCGTTGCGTTCGCTTTTGTTAACAAAATGCTTCCGCAACCTAAGTATACCAGGAAGCTGTAACGTCCAACTTCATTTGGCGAATGTTTAGAAATGAAGTGGAGGAATAACAATATTTTAGTATGAGTAGTAGGAGGAAACTACACATAACCCCATCACCCTCACTATCATCTAACAAACTAGCAAACATTTCATGATTCCAGGTAGTTAATGCTGTATCGACGTAGAGTATTCATTTATATAATATGTCAACCTCATGTTCCGACATGGGCAGCCCAGACTACTGGAGGGGAGTAGTAGCGTGATCGGACTGATGTGAACGGAATATCTCAAGCGATTAGCCCACTCCCTAAGTCAAGGTTCCACGCACTATGTTAGCTATAAGCATGAAAGAACGCATAAAGGTTTGGATGTTCGCGTACTATACAGGTATGGTTAAATTTCATTATGAATCAACTATACGATATGAGAAAAGCACAGGAATTACACTACTAGAAACAAGATACTTGTTTTTCACACATCAGGTGAATTCGATTAGGACATTTCTCACGCCGACTTAGGGTTGTCAACGCTTACGACATCAAGATACGAATAATCCCAGTGACTCTTAAATGATCAGCTGATTGGGCTGAATTATCTCCTCTTCACCCTAGGAATGCGAAACTTGAAAGGGAGCTAAGGCATTAAGGTATGAACAAAATTGAAGGTTCTAACTGGTAAAATTACACAATTGCTCATTCCAATTCCGTTGGAGGTTAAATTCCGGATCAAATGTAGCCATTTACGCAAAAGTAAAATTTGTTTAACATTCATATTTTCTACTTGATTGTTCGAGCTGAATTTCATAAATTTCGGTCCACTATTTTTCACCCGACCCTAAATTCCAAAAAACGACACGAATATTAATTTTTTAAGCCATTGCAATAGCAATATCTTCCACGGAATTAACTTAAAATGATTTAAAATCGATTATTGGTATGATCAGGGATCGAGCACTCAATTAATATAAGATAATTTAACATTAAAATAAATTTAGAAGTCCTCATCTTCAATTAAACTATACATACATAATTATTCTTAGTTTAACACATAAGATTTCAAAAAAATCAAATCAAAGTTACAGTCATGTTTTGGAATTTGATAAGAGTACTACGAAATTGTTGTGTACCTATATATATTTCATAGCCGAAAAACTTTTTGTAAATAATAATATACAATTCAAATAAAGATTTGGATATATATATATAATCATTCAGTAATGAAAATTTAGGTAAATCATCAATTTGAATTCTTTTGAGTCATTGAAATAGCTTCATTTTGTACAAAAAAACAATAAGTTTTCTTCCTTAGTTTTACATTTTAACACAATGTTTAACAAAGCTGATCTGATCAAAGGTCTACTTCCAAAGCACCTTAGCCTCTTATTACCGAGCTGAGGACATTCACATTATTATAGGTACATAATGAACAATTTCGTGTTTCCTTGTATTACAGAAGATACCTCGTTTCAATATAAATCTCCATCACCCATTAATCAATGCCCACTACGCCGTAACATTTATAATGTAACTTACAGATGTGGAAACGTAATTCTACGTTTTATGAGGGACCCATAAAATCGTCGATCGTTAGAAGAGCCAAGAAGAAATTAACTCGAGGCCTAACGACCGGATTACCCAGACCCCGACTGTAAAATTCAGGCGCCTCGATAACCGAAGTTGCGCAAGGTTTAGAGCCCCCGCGATTCATTTAGCCCGCTCGAGCCATTCGTTATCTCACGTTTACTCGCGAACGTCAAAACGATGTCGTTTCTTGTAACGTTTAGGAGGAGACGTAACGAACGGGCGGAAGAGTTGAGCCGAGAGCGGGGAAGACGCCCGAGAGATATTGGAAAACTTTTCATAGCAAATTGGATTTGAAATTACAGCTTTCCCCCCTCGACACCCCGTCAGAAGAGGCTATTTAGGCGGTGAGGGCGGAAGAGGAGGGGGGAATTCGACCGGATTAACTACCGAGTTAACGACGACGTCCTCAGCCGGAGCCAATTCTAACGACGTTAGTCTGTGAAAACGTTCGTCATTTTTCGTAATGATTTATCACTGGGATCCGAAGCCAGCTGCCAAGATCCACAGAATTGAAATAACTATACAAATTACTATTCAACAAAAATATCGATATTTCAGTATTAGAAAACCGTATAAATAGATTATAGGACTATATCTATAGTGCCTATGTTAATATTGATCGGTATCAGGGTTACGATCGAAAAAAATTGAAAGCTAGTACCTGAGATACCAAAGTTTGCACCTGCAAAAACCAGGAAGAACTTAAAATTTTCAGCATTCTCGTCACATTTTGGAACAATAGCTATTTAAAATATTGTAACTCACTCATTGAGAGGTATTTGGGATCAAATAAATTTAAATTAAGAGGAATAATTTTTAAAAACGCCTCTTTTTTTTATAAGCAAATTGATAGTGCCGAAAAATCCCGTTTTAGTTATGTACGATCATGATCCCGTATCATATTTAATTTCTTCAATAATAACTAATCAAAAACTAGCAACACATTACTTATTTGAGTAGATTCTTTATGATCCAACATTCTAGAGAGTTGTTTTCCCGATTAATGTAAAGTGCGAGTATTGGGGATTTAATGAGTGAAGTACACGTGAATTTAACTATGTCCCTGCTATTACGACAATTTACAAGTAGCTTATTCTTCCAATCCTGGAATATGCTTCAGTCGTTTGGACCCCATACTATAAAATCTCATTGATCAGCTGGAGAAGGTTCACCGTAAGTTCCTGCGCTATGAAGCCTATAAACTGAATTTCCCAAAGGACTCACAAGAGGAGTGCAAGGTAAATCCGTCCCAGAATGCCACGCTGTATTAACGATGCGAGCAAGAACTCTGATTTGGACATTTTATCCCAATCACCAGCTGTAGTGCGTTATATGGTACTGTGTAATGTGATTTAAGGGTAGCGGGTTGGTCACGCCGTTTTTATGTTTTGAAACAGAACTCACCAATAATAGATCCAAATATGCACCAAACCACAAAATATCTTCTTGTTCGTCAATTTATCCAATTTTGTTACCACTTGTTGTTATCACTTATTTTAAATTATTTATTTTCATATGTTGGTTTGTTCTAATCACTGTTTTCATATATGCTGTGGTTCGGCACAACTCGATCTGGAGATAGGACACGATCCGTCATTCCCATTAGATCCGCTTGTCCCCCTCTTTGTTACCACATTCTAATTTATTATCATCGTTATTTATTATTATTATTGTTAACATTTATACTAGAATATTCCCTAATTTATCTTCGACCGAAACGGACGTTAAAAGTGTGATTGGTGACAAGTGCTTTAATCGTTCTGGAACATTCTACCATCATTCTGCGCAGGCCCTTTGCGCATCGTCCGGCCATCATCATTATCAAACGAATTCTCCAACAAGCTACAACTATCTTTTGCCTTTTTCAAAATATCGCTTTCCATCACGTTATTCGACAATAATCCTCAGTTTTTCATTTCATTTTATCATCTGTCGTTCATTGACGTAAGAGTGAACCGGAGTTTGGTGTCAGTATCACGATCATCCGTTTCCTGGAGTTTTCATATACTCTACGTTTGGGAGCTGTACCGCATTGCCTGACCTACCTCAACCACGGCCAACCGACCGTAGAGGATTTACTGCGAGTTCGAATCAGCGTTTGGACAGACGACAGTTGAATAAAGGAAAGATATTCGTCGAAGGTAAAACCAGCCGACGACCAGGTAACGCCCGTTGCGAGGTAAATGCTTTCAAGTACCTACCATATCTGATCTTTTCTCCTACCTCCGACTTGTTCACACTTACCTGCCACGTCATTGTCTTTGGTACCCATTACGAATACGTGATTCTCCGTCCTATCAAAATCTACCTTCCTGTCAGGATTTCATCGTTCCATCATCGAATTCTACGAACTATTTAAATAGAAGGCGATCCGACCTGTTATTAGTTGTAGCTATTATCACCTACCTATACTGTTGCAATATATCTTCCATTTCAGTGGCCACTTAGGTACATAGACAACCATAGAAAGTTTATACACCTGTCTATTGATACAATTACATATTTTGCATATTATCTGCACTAACTTAAATCTATCTTTTTATCATTCTACCAACTTCCAAATATCTTTTTCTCCCGTTTAAAGGGAGTGGTCCTTCGAGAATAGAAAAATCCAATATCCATTCTTTTACTTCTGGAATTCGGTAATTGGTGCTCACACACCCCACTGATTCCAAACACGGGTAACTATCAGGGCAATTTTGGCGATTTTCAGGTATTGTTTTCTCGGTTGCTGTTCGGCCAATCTTGTTCCATTTTTTTCAGCATGTACTATAGGTATTCCCTTTCAAACAAGTGGGATAGTTTTTGATATGACTAGAAAAAAATATTTTTCAAGTGCGATCCAAAAAGAGGCTTTTTGACCCCAACTTTTAATTATTCATAAAATCGTACTACCTAAGCCAAGCCTCATTTTATGAAACTATCCGACTTAAATGAAGCTCTCTTCTTCCTCTATCAGGCAAAAACAGGACCATCCTGCTAAGATGAACCGTTTTTGAGAAACAGATACCCAATGTTGGAAAAAAATTGATTTTTCAAGAGAGCCGTTTTTCCAAAAAGTTCGCCTCAACTCATCGCAACTTTTGTGTGATGATACGCAAAGTGAATGAATATGCGTTCTACCACGCTTATCACCTTATCATATCACTGCTTTTCTTACCCATCAGCTGAAGGCTGAATCAGCTAAATTCGATGAAGGTGAAGCAGAAGAGCCATCCTATAGCGCTGGAGACTTTATGCCTGTTTTCAAAAATTTTTTAGTACACTTTGGAGCATCCAAAATTACTTTTTATTCACACACCATTGACACCATTTACCATTGTCTAGTTTTTTAAGACAATAAAAAAAATTCGAATGTTTTTTCATTTTTCATCTACCCGCTTCCCTTAAGCTCGTCATCATCAGGCAGTCGAAACAGTACTGACAACAGACAACTTCGAAAGTTATGTACCTAAATGATAATAGGGGCGGCCAATGTCACAATTATATTGCACTTTTCTCCCACTGACAAAAGGGAATAATTGTTCGATTATCTGCACTAAATTATTCATCGTACCTACACTCATAACACTTTGAAAAGTATTGAACAGGAAACGAGAAATAAGAAAAATCATGAACGAAAACAGAAATTAAGTTGCGGCTGTGACAAGGACTGGCGACTGAGCCGGGGGAAAAAAATACTACTTCTCCTCTAGACAAAAATCTCTAATCAGCTTTGTTTATCCAACTCGATAAGAAAGAATGCATTGCAGCCATTTTGTGATGGAGCAAAGAAATAAGGCTGCTGCTTCTTTGGCTTTTTGCGCTCTCTGATTGGTCAATCTCACATACCCTCCTCAATTCAAACTGAAAGTCCTCAGTCCGGAGATATGAGGGTAAGGCCTAGCGCAAACCGGAGACCTTTGGCTGTACGCCACTTACAGGTACTAAAATTATTCGCTAGGTAACAGAAATGTCGAGTCGAGCCGCAGTCGCAACTCCCAGCCGACTAGCGGACCGGAGGACTGTCTCAATGTGTATTGAACTTGAATGGTTTACTTTGCTAATTGAGGGAGAAAATATTGTTTTATTGTTTTTAAACGTGGTTTTTAAATGAATGGTTTTCTATAAAAATGACCTACTACAAACCTATGAGTGGGGTCGGTTTCTAGTTATGATACTTGAATACTAACAGTCGTAGGCCACTCAAATGCCGTTATAACCGAGTTTTACACTTTAACTAACTAGCTTTACCCTTTAAAAACGCATAATATAATAGACTTGAAAAAAGGAAGAAAAAACCGGTGAGCCTTCAGTGTAAAGATGTTATGACAGTTTTAATTGTCGTAAAGCAGAGACCACGAAAAATATCATGAATGTTGAATTATCGAAAACAAGTTATTTGGTAAAAAGAATGTTACCTGGAAGATTTTTCGTCGCGAGTTATTTTTGTTGAATCGATTACTGAAGTTTGTATATCCTCTAGTGTTTTCACCCCAAACATATTTGTATAATTATATACATTATAGGACTTTAATGTGTTAATAGGATTCGGATGAGGTTGAGCCTTATGGTTGGGGAAACTAACTGTTTACTCCCCCCTTTTCAAAATATGGTTTACGTTTCAAGAAGCGTAGAATCTAATAAAATACAAAATCTGTTCGTTATAAAACACCGTCCGAAGCTTTTCTCTAAAACTACAGGGCCAAAGTTTATGAAATTTAGCTGAAGAGTTCATACATCGGCCGGGGATGTGCTAGTAACATCGGCATCTCTTTCCATCAATCCTAACAGACAGATATGGTATGGAATGGGCTGGCTGAATGAATAGAGAATCGAGATTGGGATATCTAGAATAAAGTTGCAATGTACGGAGGCGCACTGATCAGCTGTTGTTTCATAATCGACTTATGGTGTTGGAAACATTTACGAGGTATGCATCTGGTGAGTTGATCAGCTGAGAAACCTTAGAGGCTAATTTATTTCTCTTAATAATTTATACACTGGGTTTAAAAATTATAGTCCAATGATCTGCGTACGAGGGCAGTCTAATACAGAAATGATGAACTTTGTATAATAATTTCCTTCTTTTTTTAACTTCAGGACCGAAAATGGAGTAAAATGCTGTCAAGCGCAATTTTCTGTGCCAATCCTTCTTCAAAATGTAGTTTTCAAAGATATATATAGCAGGCTTTTGCTTTAAAAATCTTAATGCTCTTTACTTTAAAATTAGTTCTGACTGTTGTTCTTATTCTGCGTCTGGTCTCCCTTGTGCGCAGGTATATAGGTTGTCGCAGTTTCGGGCGCACCACTGGTTCGATTCTACTACTAATTTGTGCCTTTTTTTTCCTATAACATATATATTTTTTAATTTACTCTGAAGACCACTTTTTTCACTTGAGATTTTTTTCGCATTTTCGACCTAGTGTCACTAAAACTGTCTTACTTACTACTTACTTACTCTCCAGCGCTACAGGCCTATGTGGCCCTTGGCTTGACGAATTACTTCCCTCCATCGACTCCGATCCTGAGCAGCACTCCGCCAATTTCTCACTCCCAGTCGGCGTGCGTCCTTGTCCACCTCATCGCCCCATCGGCTTCTTGGTCGCCCTCTTCTTCTCGTACCCTCCATTCTTGCAGAAATCGCTTGCTTCGGCACTCTTTCCTCTGGCATCCGCTGTACGTGTCCCGCATACCGCAGCCGTCCAGCTTTGATGTGGTTCACAATATTTTCATGGTCGAGAATAGCCTCAATTTCTGCATTCGTGCGAATGCGCCAGCTCCCAGCTTCACACACCGCACCACATATTCGCCGGACCACTTTGCGCTCAAACACTTTCAAGCGGCTCGCATCTGTGGCAGTTATGCACCAAGTTTCTGACCCATAGCACACCACAGGTCTCACGAGGGTCTTGTATAGCCTTAGCTTGGTGCCCCTTGTCAGAAGCCTTGAGGTAAAGAGCTTAATGTTTGCATAGAAGGCTCTATTGCCCGCCAGTATGCGCTTAGTAATTTCCTCGCTTACTGAGTTACTTGCAGTTAGGGACGAACCAAGATAGGTAAAACAAGGAACGCATTCGAACTCGAGGTCAGTATCTCCTACACGGATATCCAGGGCGCCGGCATTCCTCCGACTGTCTCTTGTGGACATAACCATATACTTAGTTTTCTCCTCATTTATGTGGAGGCCAACTTCTGCTCCTTTCCTCAGAATAATCTCACAGGCTTCTTTGAGTGCGGCCGTGCTTCTTGCAACAATCCCGATGTCGTCTGCAAACGCACACACCTGCCACCTCCTGTCTATCACGGTCTTGGTTTTCACGGCTTCCTTCACAGCTTCATGGAGAGCAACATTGAACAGGGTGGCCGATAAGCCATCACCCTGTCTCACTCCAGTGTTTATTCCAAACGCTTCACCGCATTGGTTTCCAATCCTCACTTTTGAGCATGCATTCTCCATAGTCAAGCGTACCAGGCGAACAAGCTTGTTTGGAATACCGTTAATCCTTAGGCACTGCACCAGCTTATTCCTGTTGATACTATCAAACGCTTGTTTGAAATCAATAAACAGGAAGTGGAGATCGGTATTGAACTCATAGCATTTTTCCATCATCTGTCGCAGTACAAAGATCTGATCAATCGTACTTTTCCCATACCGAAACCCACACTGGTATTCGCCTAGCAATTTTTCTGTATACGTTGACAGTCTTTTCAGGCACTAAAACTGTCACAACTCCCTAAATTTTCAGTCAAAACTCAAATCCGATTATACCGTTGAAAAGAGCGTAAGATTTCCTATCTCCCTAATAACTTTTAAAAAATTGTCAAATGGAATCAACGGGAAAAAAATAGTCCGTAAGTGAAAAATTTGTAAAATTTTCACTTTCTTCAAAGTTTGTCTCTCGAAACGTTCTGGATGGAAATTTTAATGCTGTAAGCCTAAACGTGGCATCAGAATCCGAGCTTTCCAACGGTGTAGTCAATTTTCATTTTACTTTGTTAATTGAGAGAGAAAAGTATGTTTGTATGCTGAATTACGTGGTTTTTTCTATGAAATCGAGGGTTATTGTGAAAAATGACCCCCTTAGAAAATACTAGTTTGGGATCGGTTTCGGCTTTCGGTATTTTTTCACGCTGAATCGAATGGTAACACTTGCAGATCTCTCCAACTCCGCAACAACTGAGTTTTACATAGTTTCACCCTCAAAAAACACATAAAATTGAGCATAACATGTGAACTAAAAACTAGTATGTTAAAGTGTAACAAACATGCTCAGGAGCATAAAATCACAGTCCTGTCGTCTGGTCCCCAGTTGACTTGGTTTAGCTAATACTTCCTTTTTCCTTGCCAAAATTGTCCACGCTGTTAATGTTTTCACGCAAATACCTTCCATACATCGGATGTGGGTAATTGGAAAGTTATGTATTTCTTCCTCATTTTCTCCCTCCATCCTCTGCTGATTTCGTGTCGACCTCCAAACGAATCTAATATCGGCAAACTAACTGTGGTGGGGGCTGTTGATGAAAAGTTGCGGCGTTGAGAGGACGCGGGAAGCGCGGGCCTATTTTTCAGACAGAAAAGCTCTCTCCCAGCGGTTACGAATACTAAAAGGGCCGCAACTTTTACTCCGTCGCCCCCACCCGAGGCTCCCGAGTGAATAGCGAGAACGGCTGAAAAGCTAGCTGGGCCTGGGGGTCGTAAGATCCTTTTATTGTCTTTTCACTCCCCTTTCGTTACCCCTTGCCAGATTTTACGCGTCATTATTTACATTGATGCTCTTCCATTATCCTTCATTACTGTTTCCCCCCCTCTTCGTTCCTTCGCTGGGGTTTTACGGGTGGGAGACGAAGGCAGGTCTTTTAATTTTACACTGAATCCCGTTTGTCATTTCGAGGGGTGTAGGCCAATGTTGGTTTGTTATATCAGCCCCACCTTTATTTTTGTGGTTTAATAAAATAAATGTCATCAACGCTTATCAATAATTATTCATGGATACTCAGATATTTTTGTTGGTCCATGGTTGTCAATCATCCGTGCTGATTAGGAAACATATCAGACTAGTGGGTCCGTTACCAGAAGCCTCTCGCAGCAGTCAATATATACCTATTATCTCTTTGTGAAAACTTTCAGCTGATACGTAGGTTTTCCGATGACCCTGAAAAAACGTGTTCATTTCTAAACGATATATAAATAGAATACAGCTAATTCATGAGCGTAGAATAAGTTTATAGGACATCTCTCTGAAGTTAGGCTTCGTCGAAAAAAAGACGGCCTATTGGAATTGATTCAGGTGGTGTGAGACAACCTATACATGAGGCGAAAATGGGGGGGGGGGGGAGAAAAAAACCGTATACAAATCCGTTTAGACCATTCTATGACCAAATCTGTGAAAAAAGTGTTTTTTTTTCGATAGATTTTGTCTGTGGCTGCCCAGGCCACAATGAGCGTTACCCATGGGTGCGAAAAAGGTATTTTAACTATTTTTAAATGGAAGAAGATTCCATTCTATGAAGTTTGGCATCAACCGCACTCTCCTACGATGAGTAGTTTTCTTTCTATGATTTTTCAAAGTTTCGCACACTGGTGACGTCAAAGTGCCCCTCCCGCCTGGGCGGGACCCCCCTGCCTACCAGTGTGACGTCACCAGTGCAAACTTTGAAAAATCATAGAAAAAAACCACTTAATGTAGGAGTGTGCGGATGGTATCGAATTTCTTAAAATGTATACGTGGGTAACGCTCATTCTCCACCCATATGCAGGGAGATTCTTTCTTCGTTCGATCCTGGAGTGCAACAAATCCTGGAAATTTAAAATTGCATGATGGAAGGGAGTGAATGGAGGGGTACACCATGGTTTTCATTTCGATAAATTTTGTAGACGCCACCCAGCCTACAATTCTCAACCGATTTTCGTGATTCTTATTCAGTTTGATTCCAATTTCAGTCTAGTTTTGCAACAAACTTGGAGAATTTCGGATTTGCTGTCGTGTTGGGGTGAAGTGGGTAATTAGCAAGTCTTTCACGCGCTGCCCAAGCTACAAAATGCAACCAATTTTCGTTGTTTTTATTTTGTTCCATTGAGAATTTTGGGACGTTTGTCAGGAGTTTCAAATGTCATTATGGAAGGTTAGTGATGGAGCGTGTAATAGCGATAAATCGTGATTTTTTTACTATGCTCATCTGAGTTCCGTGACAGCTTCACTATTGTTTCGATCCAAATATAAGTCCAGTTGTGCAACCTTGGAAGTGTCAAATTTACCGTCAGTGGAGAGGTTAATTTGGTGGGGGAATGATCCACTGCTAATTCCATACTTCCTTTTTTTACGCCCTAGTCGTCCGATCCCGCTGAAATTTGGTGCTTCAATCTGGGGTACAATTTGAGGTTCAGTTATTCCATGTTAATTTCAACCTTATTGCATCATTAGTAGCTCCTACGCATGCGCGAGAGTGTACTCCGAGAACAAGGTCTAGTTTTCATCAGATTTTGATTACATTTTCTGGGAATGTGTGGATTAGGTTGTAGATTGTACCCTACCAATTTAAATTTTGTCAAATCATTGCTCCATTCTGCGCATAAGCTAACGTGAATTACTTCAAGCATCATCTTTCCGTTTTTTTATACATACTTACTGTGAACCGTAAAATTGCGGGGTGACTGGAACTATATAAGTGTGAACCCTTCTCGGAAGCACGAGGCACCATGTTCTTTTTTTTTCAATAATTAAACTTTATTGTCAGTATTGACATTACAGTTGTGTTAATAAATAATACAGCTAATAATAAATATTATACCATGTTCTGATCGTATAAATTACATACGGGGCTTAATCATTATAGACCAATGATCTGCGTAGAAGGGAAATAATAAAATCGCAGAAATAATAAACCATTGTGTAATCATTTGCAGCGTTTTGTCTTTTTGACCAAGATTCTGGTAATTAATTCCACTTGGCGTTGACGGAAACCAATCTCAAACTTTTTGGTATTCTGATGGTTGGAAAATGCTTGTATATTGCAACTACTAGTTTTCTTGATATTAATCACTTTTTTTTTTTCTTTCAGGTAAGTGATTTTGTAGGATTGTCTGTATGGAAGGTGGACCCACAAGGTAAATAAAAACATTACAAAACTATATTTTTTAAATTAATATGCGCCTCCATTAGTAGCGGATGATAGTTTTCGCATTGCTTCGAAATGGCTGTTTCATTTCATCGATATTCATCATTAACCATTCCAAAGCACCTCATTCTTGCTGCGTACATTTGAATTATAAGTAGTGCAATAAAATCACTGTACAGGCTGTACATTATAATTATGCTGTTAACATTAGTTTTCTAATCCAATCACTATTTCTCAATCAAATCTTTTAAAAAATTACTGTTTTAAAACCTCGAGTAGTTGGTTTAAGTTCCTCATTGAATTTAACCGCGTGTTGTCAATCGAATTGCTAGTTGAATCACCATTTTCGATTGAAACATTAAAATCAATCTTGATTTTCTTGAGCCCTTGACAATAATATTTTCTCTATTTCATGGAATATTCGCTGCATGAAAACTTTTGATATTTACTGCCCGTTTCTATGAAGGCATATGTTCTGTATAGAATTTTTTATAAAAACTACTCGTGATATTAGGAGGAAATTTGAAGCAGGAAGTTATAGAACTATTAAATTGTGCGTAGAAATCAGTAAATTTAGTAGAAATTAGGGAACGGGTTTCTCTTTTGGAGTGATATTAAAATTATCAAATTATTTGCAGTGGAATAAAAAGCACTTTAGCTAGTCGGAACGTAATGACTATTTTATTGTTGACAATGAAGCTACAGTATATGATTTTCAATTTTTCAACTAATGTATGAAAATCTTATGCATCAGGTATACATGTTTAGTGTGGGATGTTTCACATTTTGTTTCCAATAGTACCGCTTTGTGTGTACCAAAACAACTTTTGAGGTGTAGGAATATGGTTAAAAATCAATTACTATTTCTCTATTGGATCACTGGTCTACATATAAGTCATGCATCAGTTGTGAATAGACTGTTTAAACTTACTAAAAAACCGAAGAAGACGAAGCTAAGTCAGCAGAAGTTCTGCTTACTTCAGCACGCCAGCTTGGCTTTGCGATTCGCATTCGCGTTGAAGATTTTGTCCGCTTCAAACGCTCGAACAGTTCTGGAGCTCGAACGGTTCTTCTCCAGAAAGTCTCATTCGATTCAGTGAATTGATCAAATGAAAAAACTACCTTTTTATTTCGAAAGTTGTCTATATATCGATTGAATATTGAATATCATCCAGTATTGATCGAAAGTGATGCTAAGACTACAGGCACATCAACGGCTGATGAATGGATTTTGAGTCAAACTTCATAAACTTTCGTTGAGTAGTTACGGAGGATAAACTTCTGCGGCGGACAGACTTTTATTTATTTTATTTTTTATTTTTTTAATTCGATTTTTTAAGCTTTCCATCTTTTAACGTAAACCAGACAAATTTTGAAGGAGGGTTAATTGTTTTATTTTTTGGTCAGTTAGAAAGGTCCAATTCTAATAGAAGTAATAAAAGAATCAGTTATATTAGTTATATAATTTACCTTACATTTTGGGGATTGATGATTTCTCTGTCAATTTGTCTTGTTTATACCTACTCCTAGTCCTACAGAAACCGCCACGATCACTCCCTGTGTTCAATTTAACCCTACACTTGGGATTAGTATCCCAACGTTTAGGAGGAAGCGATCGATTTCATGTCCCACTGTATCTTCTCTACACGTAACAAGCGTCACTTGTCTGGTTCAACGTAATGAACATCTGTTGGGCACATCTTATTATTTAGAAACCGAGTGTTCTGTTCTACGATTCGTGTTCTCTCCGCTTTTGATGTTTGCTACATTTGGGCTGGCGAGAATGACACTACTACTCCTCATGTCCTGATGTCCTTCCAATAAAAACTCAATCGGATAACCTGATTATCAAATAGCTTTTATTGATGTTCTAAAACTTACCTTCTGTGTTGGCGAATTTTCTGGAAAAATGGAAATTTTATGCACGTGTCATTCCAGACGATGACTTTCCCTAGGATTAAGATAAAAACACCGTTCATTCGAGAAAAAAAATCAAGCTCCCCCCCTCCCCTTCAATCGAAAAAAGTTTTTTGAACCTTTTGAGCTCAGTAAATTGCTCAAATTTCAAAAGATGACCTGCAAGAATCACTAAAAATTACAACAAACTGCTTAATATTTTAAAAATTATAATTTTTTTGCAACACGTTACTCATAAAAATTATATTAACATGGAATGCACGAAATAATTAGGGTGAAAAATTTGCTTATGATTTTAAATGGAAAAAATCGATAGAAAATAGTAAAAAATTGTCATCATCCATTTGTTTAACACAAAAATTAGCTCCTACGATTATGCTGCATAATTGAACTTTTTAAACATTTATTTGAAAAATTTAAACATTTTGCAAATTAACAGATAACATTAAAGTAACTTGCTTGTTTACTCAGCAGTTCACTAGTGTTCACTAGTCAAAAGGAGACCACATATTGAAATTCAGTTGTTGTAAATTTTGTATTGTTCACTAGTACTTTCATAAAATAAGATTTCGAAGAAGTTTTAATTTATATGGTTTAATCAATTTCCCAAGTATTATTCCGTAAAATTTGTAATACGTTCGGCGAAAGATATATTTCGTTGGGCTAAAAGTTTGATGAGATAATTTGAGAAAATGGCGTATACGTCGCACATTGTGCAAAAATTCCGATCAAGGTGTTTACAATTATTTTATGAGCTCTACTATCAACATGACTTCGATCAGTTTGGCAGACACAACTGCAGTAAAAGTCTTTTCTGTGTTATATGGCTGCTGCTGCTGTTTTTAGTCTGTGCCTTCCCTCACGTTACTTATTTTACCCAGTTACTGAATCCACTTACTTTTCACTTACTTAGCTCCTCGCAATCATGTTCACAATATCAATAATTGAGAATGATCACCTGTGTGTAAACAATTATTCATATAACCATGCTCATAACTCAGCTTGTTGGCCACGCACTTCGCAGTAGCTAATATAGTATGGTTGGATAAATCGAAAGCTTTCGAACGAATGGTCAACGAATTTTGTGGGATGAAAAACGATGAAGTATCATATCCCTAGCAACGACTCGGTTGTAAGCGGAAATCATCACATTTATTGGCGCTACTTTCATCTCACTTTTCGGCGGGGGATCCATCGCTAAAACATGATTCCATGTTTTACATCGATAGCGTTCACGTTAGGATTATTTCTTCTGAACTCTCAAGGTTCGTCCAGTTTTCCCAAGCCCTTGTGCTCGTTGAATGTACAAGAATGTCGGCGTTTTAGTCAAACAACCCATACGTCATTCAGGCGAGCTGCTTTTCGAGAAGGATTATTTTATAGTATCATGACTATATGATTTTTTCTGTATAATTTTTCTGAAAAAAAAAAAAAGTTGAATTATGTCAGCAAAAGTCACATCTCTTTCAATATCGACATGACATCGTTCAGTTCGGCAGTGTTAACACACGATGATGTTGCTGTTATTCTGTGTCTTCCCTCAGTTTACTTTAGTTTAACCAGTAACTCAGTTTACTTTCTCTTTTCATTTGCCCACTAATGTTGCTGATCTCAAAATCTATCATCAGCACACATTGATAATGTTCATGTTGAGATTTGATCTTTTTAGCTCTAAGGGTTGGCTCAGTTTCCCCTAAGCCGTCGTGCTATGATTGGCATAGGTTGAGGAATGCGCAAGAATGTGGGTTGTCTTAGTTAAACAACCCATTTGTCATTCAGGCGAACCGCTTTTCAAGACGGTTCAATTTATATACTTTAATGAATTTGCAGAAATTTATTGCACTCTGTAAATTGTTAATTGTTCTGAAAAAAGGTTCAATTAAGTCAACAAAAGCCACATCTCCTTTTATATCTCTAATAGAGGCCTGTTGGGGCTCGGAAAAACCCTAATCTAGTACCTAACAGGAGCTCAGCACATTATAGTAATGATATAAGTCCTACCTATTTGCGGAGTTTTGTGACCTGGTGCAAAGCTAAGGCGATGTTATTGAATGATTAAAAAAGAGGAAACACCGATCAAAATGTAAGTAATGTAATAAAATAAATATCACCAGTTGAGGTGGTCCTCGCCACTATGAGACTAAACAAAAAGTTGAATCGGGGAATTCAGAATTTGGGCATGGTGAGATGATAGTGTAGTTCTTTGTAAACGTGTGAATCTGCGCGTCCGTGTCTTCTATATGAAGTCCGTTCGGAATTATATATAAAGTCCGCTAAGTTCTTCAGCTTCAATATCTTTGTTCAGAAATAACTCTCCTAGATGTTAGTAACTACACTACGTTTCTTACTTACCGTGAATTGATGGCAACTGTTGTTACCGCCACAGCCTAGTAAACAACTCTCGTTGATAAGGACCGCCTAGAACAAGATCAAGACGGGTATAGAGACGAACGGCGACACTTCGAATGAGCAGTCCAACACTAAAATCGAACCGCGAAGTTCTTCACAATTTCAAAGACCGTTCGGAATTATATATAAAGAAGATCTCTATATATACTATTTTATTAGAATGAAACTCTGTCTGTCTGTGTCGCTTTCACGACCGAACGGACGAAAGGATCCGAACGGGTTTTATTTTATTGTGACCGGAAGTCTCCCGGTCAGAATATAGGCTATTACGCACTTTTGGAGCAGAATCGCGCCAGTTTACGCGCACCTAAAAAATTGAGTGATGGGTAATTTTTTCATGAAATTTCACGTAGAATTCAAATCCGTAATAAAAAATGGGGGTTCACATGTAAAATAACGAAGTTAATGTCAATCGCGCAATGCGCAATTTTGTCTTTTTTAAGATCCTTAAAAAAAAAAAAATTAAGATTGAAAATTTTCAATATTTTTTGACCTATTATTTATTGATTTTAGCACCGGGGGGGGGGGGGGGGGGGGGGGGGGGGTTCTTGGGGCCACCCTGTATAGTTTGACGAATTTGCCAATAATTATTTCAGTCTGTTAAATTTTAATTTTTTTAGAAAAAAAAGGTTTATTTAAGGCAGCAAAAATGCCACATCTCCTTCAACACCGATATGACTTCGACCAGTTCGGCAATTAACGCACCGGAACTGCTGCTGATGTAGTTCTGATGCTTTCTTCCCTTAGTTTACTGTGTATAGCTAGTTATTCAGTGTACTTTCTCTTTTCTTTTGTCCACTCAATGTTACTGATCTGTAGGTTCTTTTACCAGTTTATATTGATAGTTTTCGTGTTACGATTTGATCTTTTGAACTCTCAGGATTGGCCCAGTTTACCCAAGCCCTTGTGATGTTATTGGTACAGGTTGATGAATGTACAAGAATGTCGGCGGCTTAGTCAAACGCCCCATTTGTCATTCAGGCGAGCCGCGCTCAATGGAGCCGTTTATTCGCCGTTTTTCTCTCGTGTTCATATTTTACTTTTATTGCTCTTCCTCCGAGATTTCTCCTACCGCCCCCTTTTCCGGCGAAGGGTATCTTTTCAAATCACAGAGGCCGGGGATCCGCGGGAAAAAAGAACGACGTGTAAAGTAAAGGAGAGATAGAAAAAAAGGGGAAAAAGTGGCGACCCTACGTCCTCACACCTGGGGACGCCCCCAGAAGTTCAAAGAGAGGTCGACCTTCCATATATCACCCGCTTGGGGACTATTCCCAACTATATTTTACCGCCAGGGTATGGAAAAAGGTTTAGTCTGGGATCCGGGGAAGGACTCATCCGTTCAGCACTGTGCCAGGTTTATAGCGGCGGGCTTGATCAATACCGTTCGGTGGGTGCTGCTTTACCTTCAATTATGTTCGTTTTGGAGGACTTCCATCAGTCAGATACCCATGGATGTCAACTCCGAGTGCTTCCCGCCTGGTTTCCACGGTCGACGGCGTCTATTATCCCACCTCCTCAGACACTCCCGGGTAATTTATCTCCGCTTTTCTGAGACAATGCGCCTCCTAGTCTGGTGACATCTTTACACGATGCTAGATAATCTCGTACACGCCTCACCTACGTTTCTCTTGAGCGTACTCAATGCGTTGTTATGTTCTGCAAAGTTTCCGTAGTATGTTGTCAATTAGCCAACTGTGAATGGAGTGCCCTTAATTTCAAACAATGTAGCGCGAATGGCGTGGCTCTGAATTCGTGATTCGGTTCTCCATTGAGTGCACATTCAGTCTCTAAGATTTGGCCCTCCGAAATTACTCTGACTGTGTACAAATACTAATGTACTCTCCCTCCATTTTAACGTATTTCAGCGATAAGTTATAGAGAACGAACTGTTCGAAAATTTCTTCATTGAATTTTGATTGACACATTTTGATTTTAGAACGATCCCTAAATTTCAAACTATGTACGTCAATATATGTCATTCAAGACATTGTCTCTCCTCAGGATTGAGATTAAAAACCCGTTTTTGTGTAGAATGAAGCTCCTAAAATAAAGTTCGGAAGGTTGACTTTTTTGCCAACGAAATTGTGATATAAAATAAATGGATAAATGAAATCGTCGAATAAAATTAAGTAGAAAAGTTGAAAAATAAATGAAAAATTAATTGATCAAAAAAATAATTTTGATGAAGATTGTTTGCAATAAACTTCCAACATATCGTTACTCATTTTGGTGGACCGAATGTGGTCGATGTGAATAAAATGTATTTATAAGTTGATAATCAGATTGAAAAACGCCACTTATCATTACAAAAAGGTTTAATTTTATTATGTATTCTACGTAGATCGCTGGTATATACATGACTAGCTGTGCCCGCGCGCTTCGCTTGCTTATCCAACGCATGAATGTAGTACACAGTGTACCATCACTTTAATTTCAGATTAATTGTGTCAGTACTGCTAAGGAAATACTATCTACAGTATTGGAAATACTATCTACTGCAAATACTATGCTACCCTGAGAGACCCCGTTCGAAAATTCAGTTCAGACATCTTAATATCTTAATAGGTACAAAATAAGCTAAAGAGCCCACTCAGCTGATTTAAATGGTATCCCAAGTTTTTACATTTGTACTCTACACACCCAGAGAGATCCCGTTCCAAAGTTCACATCTCAAGTTGAATAGGATTCAAATTAGCTTCAGAGTACACTCTGCCGATTAGAGAGATTCTTCAAGTTGAAATTATACACTACCGCACCCTGAGTGGGGGGGGGGGGGGGGGGGGTTCCAAAGTTTAGCATCATAAGTTGAATAGGAACAGAGTTAGTTATTTGCATAGGTATAAAGTATAGAAGCTGTACCCGCTCGCTTCTCTTGCACGTCCTATTGCATACCCATCATCATTAATATACGAGTGTTTGCATTTTTTTTTTTAATACTTGAAAAAAAATAAACTGCTTAGAATTATTTTATATTACCCAGAAGTCTCAAAAAGGCTTCAATTCGAATTTCAGCAATTAGTTGGAAAATACCCATAATTGACTAAATGTTGACAATAGGGCATGGTGTTGTTACAGTCAATGTATTATTTAGCGCTGAGTCGACTGCGACCACATCAAGATCTGCAAGATTCATAAATTAGTGAGGAAAATCGATTTTAGGTAAAAAATGCCAATAATTGACCAAATTTTCAGAGTTCGGCTGCGTATCTTAAAATTTACTTTGAAATCTCGTCACACGGCTGTCCCCTCAATTTTATTCTCAACTTCTTTGAAATTTCGCTCTATTAGCCATGCTGCAAGGCTGAGTTGTTTCTAAACTTGAATGATACAAACAATAGAGATGATCGTGTCTACGTTGTATTTCATCGGAAGTGCAAACCTTACAATGCGAGAAGCGGTGAGGAATCAGGGCGACAAGATTAGACATTCACTTCACATCGCCTTAAGGTTTGAGGGGAGGCGGAGGAAGAGCCCCACTTGAGATTGCCTTGGCACGCCTGGCATCCCAGACGAGGGCAATCAACTTTAATTGGCAGTTCGGTTTCTCCGCAGTTCACCGGCGGTACCGTCGCAACGGGCGCGGAAAACTGCTGAGCGCAGAAGGAGTCGAAGCGACACAGAAGAAACACTGACTCTGCTGACGTCACCCAACACAATTGATGCGTTGGGTTCTTTGGCCTAATTAAGGAAGTTTCAGGCATTAAGTTTCTCTTGAAACGGATGGGGGGAAAACAGCGATACATCTGACTCCCTTTGGTTTTATTACACACACACACACGCATACACGCGCGCACACACACGCATATATATATATATATATATATAATAAATTGATTTAGAAGAGAAATTTCACAAATAGAAGAACGGAAGTAATTAAATCTGATATTTCGTTGTGAAATTTCTCTTCTAAATCAATTTATCATATAGTTCAGTAGAACCAAACAATCAATAAGTGCATCTATATATATATATATATATATATATATATATATATATATGCATATATCGAGTGGTAACCAGGAAAAACGGAAGTTGAAGAACAACGTTTCCTGAATCCACGAAAATGATGTGTAACACTAATATATCGATTTCGATGGGTTTTTTATCATCAGTAACAAACAATAACTAAACATTAGGAAGCCTGAGACTTATATAGCCAAAGGTGAAAGGAAGCTCGAACCCCATTGATGGAGAGAAAGGAAAGGGGCGGGAGGTACAACCAATCAAATGCAAACAAAGTGAAAGGGGATTGTAGGTGAGCAAATGACGTGAAGGGAGGGGTTAGAGCTACTCAACCTGGTTTCAACAATGTGAAGGGAGTCATTCCAAGCTTTACAGAAATGGATCCATCAATAATCATCTTATTCAAACATTTACCAGACCTGTCACTTTTGATAATTTTGAAATTTCCCAGTCCATTCAACCTAACTCCCTTTGGACAAAAGTGAATAAATTCGGCAAACACTCTATTTGCCAAATCAAAATTTACGGTTGAATTCCCCACGATGATCTGCGAATTCAGATTTTCCTATATTTTCCCTGAAGTCCTTTTCATGTCTATTCTTTCCCTGAATTTCTACCAGTTTGGCCAGAATACTCATGGGAGCAGAAAACATTTTTAGTTGATAAACACCACTTTTATGCTGAAAACTGATTTTATCTGTAACCGACCCTAGTAAAGCTTTGACTGGTATTATTTTTAAAACTCACTTTTTAATCCTTCGATGTTACAATTTTACCTGCTTTATTGTTTTACCTACTTATTGTTTTCTTTCAAAGTTACATCTTCATATGCCAAATCGTAGACATTATTCCTACTTTTTCCTTGGAACCTGTTCTTACAATAACTTATTGTTGTTATTGTTTGTTACTGATGATGGCCTAACCGTCGAAATCGTTTTAACATTGTAACATGTAAACATTGTAACATTGTAATTTTTCATGGAAATAGACAACATTTTTTTACTAACTTCCGTTTTGACATTGGGGTTTATAACCAAAATGTTCTTGCGGTCTTGTGTATTCCAATCAAACTGGTAGGGAATTCTGAGAAAGAATTAACGAACATGAAAAGGATTTCAGGAAAAAATAGCTTAATCTAAATTTTCAGATCATCTTAGGGAATCCAATCATAGTTACAATATTTTGATTTGGCATGGGAGAAGATTGATCCATCCATGATCATTTAGGAAGGTTTTTAGTTCGCATTCTGGAAGCTGTTTGAACCGTGAAGGGGGGTCAGTGCCGCCCCTTGCCTTCAGAGCGACTAAAGCTCCCACAACTAGCGCTAGAATCGATTTGGACGAGTCTTTTTACTAACCTATACCTAAATTTAAATCTCTGCTGTGGAAGGTTAACTTACAAGAGCAGTTTTGTTATTAATAAATAAACAGTCTACCTTCAGATAAACGTCATGAGTGCTGAATTATACTAAAATCTACACTTTTTGTTTCGTTCCATCACTTGGATGATTTGTGCTCACGATTAAACATTTTGTTGAAGTTGAAATTTTTTTGTTGACTAAAACTACGCATTTGCCCAAGGTCTAATTGAATTTGCGGAAAGTTTAATTCAATTTGCGAAAGATTAATTCAATTAGCGAAAGGTTTAATTCAAAGTGCGAAAGATTAATTCAATTAGCGAAAGGTTTAATTCAAAGTGCGAGTGCTATATATATATATATATATATATATATATATATATATATATATATATATATATATATATATATATATGTATCGAGTTATATACGTATTCGAACGCTGAGTAATTACTATATCAGGATGCTTATAGGATTGTAGAAGTAGGTTTTTAATATACTGCTGTCTGATCGTAAAAACCTTGGCAATCTCTATCTCTATCTCTATTTCTCTATTATTAATAAGAATGAAACTCCGTCTGTCTGTCTGTCTGTCGCTCTGTCTGTCGTGTCTATGCACGGCCAAACGGCTGAGTGGGGGGAGTGTACGAGTGGGGGGATCTTCTTGAGATTTCCAAAAGTGGGAGCGAGCGAATTTAAAATTGTTTAATCCCACCCGAACCATGGGCCGTAGGGCGGGAGGGGGGTCGAAGTAAGAATTAATGTGCGCTTTTTGGACTTCCCCGCTTCCCCTACCCCTCTAAACGGCCGTTGACAATTCCGGAAAAATACGGGTTTCGTAGGTTTTTGAACGAGGAAGACGACGGAGCGATCGGATCGCGAAAAAAGTATCGGGAAATGCGTTAAAAAAATGCGAGAGTACGGACCCGTTTTCTCGAAAAGTCCGCCGAAAAACTTGGTTTTTTCCGATTAAAATATACCCCATAAAGGTACGTTTTTCGGAACGGTTTTCGCGGGCGAAATACAGCTTTGGGTCCGCCGAATCTGAATCCGAAATCGGATAACGAAAAAAGTGACGGGCAGTCGGTCAAATCACGAGCGGAAGCGAGGGGAACCGTTTAATATGAGAAATTAATCGACCCGGGCGCCCGTTTCACAACGTTGCTTACCAGAAGGGACCCTCACAGGGGGGTTCCCATTTGCACTTCTACGCAATACCTTGCGAGCGAAGCGAGAGCCATTTCAAATAATAAATACGGACTTTGTCCTACACATATACAGGTATACCTTGCGAGCGAAGAGAGCAACATCCCCGAATAAACTTTTCGTGGTTCCACGTAGTTTTATAAGATTTAATTTGTTTGTAAGAATTCCCAACTGAAAAAAACGTCTGCCAAGTTGGGTGGGCAGTACAACATTCCCTAATAAACTTTTCATGGTTCCACGTAGTTTTATAAGAATTAATTTGTTTGTAAGAATTTCCAACAGAAAAAAACGTCTGCCAAGTTGGGTGGGCAGTATAACTTCCTCAAGCGAGCGTAGCGAGCAGCATCCCCTACAGAAGTAAAACCTACCCTTAGGGATCTACCATTTGCGAGCGAAGCGAGCAACATCCCCTACATGTTTCAATTGTAGTACATCGCATGTATACAGCCACACTTTGCGAGCGAAGCGAGCAAAATTCCCTACACGCCACATTTTGCGAGCGAAGCGAGTAATTTAATGGGGGGTCCGGGGGGCTTGCCCCCCGGCTGGACGTGGAGGCGAGCGTAGCGAGCCGGAGCGGCTAGTTATTAATAAGAATGAAACTCCGTCTGTCTGTCTGTCTGTCGCTCTGTCTGTCGTGTCTATGCACGGCCAAACGGCTGAGTGGGCCGGATCTACGAGTGGGGGGATCTTCTTGGGATTTTCCGATAGGGTGTATAAGCGAATTTAAAATTTTCTAATCCCACCCGAACCATGGGCCGTAGGGCGGGAGAAGGTCGAAGTAATAATTAATGTGCGCTTTATGGACTTCCCCGCTTCCCCTACCCCTCTAAACGGCCGTTGACAATTCCGGAAAAATACGGGTTTCGTAGGTTTTCCTACGAGGAAGACGACGGCGCGATCGGATCGCGAAAAAAGTATCGGGAAATGCGTTAAAAAAATGCGAGAGTACGGACCCGTTTTCTCGAAAAGTCCGCCGAAAAACTTGGTTTTTTCCGATTAAAATATACCCCATAAAGGTAAGTTTTTCGGAACGGTTTTCGCGGGCGAAATACAGCTTTGATTCCGCCGAATCTGAATCCGAAGTCGGATATTGAAAAAAGTGACGGAAAGTAGGTCAAATTGGGAGGGGAATTGCGAGGGAAGCGTTTAACATCAGAAATTAATCGACCACGGGCCGCCGTTACACAACGTTGCTTACCTGAAGGGACCCTCACAGGGGGGTTCCCATTTGCACTTCTACGCAATACCTTGGGAGCGAAGCGAGAGCCATTTCAAATAATAAATACGGACTTTGTCCTACACATATACAGGTATACCTTGCGAGCGAAGCGAGCAACATCCCCGAATAAACATTCCGTGGTTCCACGTAGTTTCTAAGATTTAATTTGTTTGTAAGAATTCCCAACTGAAAAAAACGTCTGCCAAGTTGGGTGGGCAGTACAACATTCCCTAATAAACTTTTCGTGGTTCCACGTAGTTTTATAAGAATTAATTTGTTTGTAAGAATTTCCAACAGAAAAAAACGTCTGCCAAGTTGGGTGGGCAGTATAACTTCTTCAAGCGAGCGAAGCGAGCAGCATCCCCTACAGAATAAATACGGACTTGCGAGCGAAGCGAGCAACATCCCCTAATAAACTTTTCGTGGTTTCATGTAGTTTTATAAGATTTAATTTGTAAGTAAGAATTCCCCAACAGAAAAAAACGTCTGCCAAGTTGGGTGGGCAGTATAACTTCCTCAAGCGAGCGTAGCGAGCAGCATCCCCTACAGAAGTTAAACCTACCCTTAGGGATCTACCGTTTGCGAGCAAAGCGAGTAAAATTCCCTAAATGCCATACTTTGCGAGCGAAGCGAGCAACATTTTCTACATGCCAGACTTTGCGAGCGAAGCGAGCAACATATCCTACATGTCAGACTTTGCGAGCGAACCGAGCAATATTCCCTACACGCCACACGTTGCGAGCGAAGCGAGCAACTTAATGGGGGGTCCGGGGGCTTGCCCCCCGGCTGGACGTGGAGGCGAGCGTAGCGAGCCGGAGCGGCTAGTTATTAATAAGAATGAAACTCCGTCTGTTTGTCGTGTCTATGCTCGGCCAAACGGCTGAGTGGGGGGAGTGTACGAATGGGGGGATCTTCTTGGGATTTTCCGATAGGGGGAGCGAGCGAATTTCACATTTTCTAATCCCACCCGAACCATGGGCCGTAGGGCGGGAGGGGGGTCGAAGTAAGAATTAATGTGCGCTTTTTGGACTTCCCCGCTTCCCCTACCCCTCTAAACGGCCGTTGAAAATTCCGGTTTTCCTACGAGGAAGACGACGGCGCGATCGGATCACGAAAAAAGTATTGGGAAATGCGTCAAAAAAATGCGAGAGTACGGACCGTGTTTTCTCGAAAAGTCCGACGAAAAACTACGTTTTTTCCTATTAAAATATACCCCATAAAGGTACGTTTTTCGGAACGGTTTTTGCGGGCGAAATACAGCTTTGGGTCCGCCGAATCTGAATCCGAAATCGGATTTCGAAAAAAGTGAACCGAAGTTGGTCAAACTGCGAGCGGAAGCGAGGGGAAACGTTTAATATGACATTTTTAATCGACCCGGGCCGCCCGTTACACAACGTTGCTTACCTGAAAGGGACGCGATGACTCACAGGGGACTCACTACGCACTTGACTCATTTCAACGGAATTTCATACGGGTATTTCCCAACACCTATGCAGCAATACCTTGCGAGCGAAGCGAGCAACATTCCCTAATAAACTTTTCGTGGTTCCACGTAGTTTTATAAGATTTAATTTGTTTGTAAGAATTTCAAACAGAAAAAAACGTCTGCCAAGTTGGGTGGGCAGTATAACTTCCTCAAGCGAGCAGCATCCCCTACAGAAGTTAAACCTACCCTTGGACGCGAGAAGGCTCTCGAAAGACGTGTTTGGGGTTCGATGACAGGTGTTTCACAATGTTAGCAGGTACACACAGGTATACCACATAGGTATGCGAGGCGAAGCGATGGGGGGAACTTTTCCGTTAGAGACATTTCAAAAGAATAAATACGGGTTTTTTCCTATACATATACAGCTGTTCTTAATAAACTTTTCGTGGTTCCACGTAGTTTTATAAGATTTAATTTGTTTGTAAGAATTTCAAACAGAAAAAAACGTCTGCCAAGTTGGGTAGGCAGTATAACTTCCTGAAGCGAGCGAAGCGAGCAACATCCCCTACATGTTTTAATTGTAATACATGGAATGTATACAGCCACACCTTGCGAGCGAAGCGAGCAACATTCCCTACATGCCACTCTTTGCGAGCGAAGCGAGCAATTTAACGGGGGGTCCGGGGGGCTTGCCCCCCGGCTGGACGTGGAGGTGAGCGTAGCGAGCCGGAGCGGCTAGTATCGAATAATTCGTTTGATGATGTTCTTCTAGGTAATGATAGCATAATATTCAATATTTTTGCCGAACCTGAAGTTTATGTATATGAGAATTATAGGTACTGATGTAGTTTTATTTTGTCTGCCGGTTGTAAATGTTTTGTGGTATAGAACGCGTAAACATACTTTTTAATTTTATCATATGTGTAGTCAATATGTGCTTTCCATTTTAGCTCGTCATCAAGAAATAAGCCCAGGAACTTATGCGCTCTAACACGCGCAACTGCATCGAACATAAGGAATTAGAATCGAATGTATGTTTGGTTACAGTCAGCTTTTGTTCTTCGACTTCTTTTTTGTTACAACCGTATACGATTAATTTAGTCTTTCTTGATTTTAATGTGAGGCAATTCTTAAAAAACTAAAATCTATAAAATGTAATTGGGCTTGCCCGTATTAAATAAATAAATAAATAAACCATTCGCTGATCGACTTCATCGATTGGTTAGCTGTGTGAAACACATCTTCCCACGTGGTTCCTGCAACTAGTACCGCCGTGTCGTCGGCAAATAAATATACTTTAGTGTAGCGTCATTTATGTAAATTAAGAACAGCAAAGGATCTAGCCATCCTTGAATTACTCCAAACTTATTGGTACATTCATCGCTAGTGGTATCTAAAATGGATACACGTTGTTTTCGTTCGGATAAATAGCTCCTAAACCACAATAAGCTAGAGCCTATGATTCTAATTTCCTGCAATTTTAGCAATAGTATTTCCCTAGTAATTGCATCAAAAACTTTTGGGATATCAAGAAGTATGAGAGCACCTTTATTATTTTTGTCGCGAATATTATAGTGAACTGAGGTCATGTGTTCCCCTTGGAAGTTGGTCTGGATGTTCCCGGGTTTCTCGAGCGTTACGATTCAGGCCTCCGATGTTCCGAATAACCTGGGTGTTCCCATATTGAGAAACCGATAACAATAATAGAGATCTGCACATCCTTATGAGAAATAGCACTCAATTCTGACGGCCGACTTTTCGGAAGTGTTAGAGGTATTTCGGTTTATTATTTCCAATAATAAGCCTTTGTGATCGTATAGCAAAAAAATTGTATAACCCCCCCTCAAACTTTGTCACTTCACGTTTCAAGGTGCGTAGAATCCGAATTTGAAATGTCCGTCCGCCGTTCGCCGTCCGCCGTCCGGGCCATAAAAGGCCTAAGAATTGACTTTAAAAAACCCGTTCTTTCGCACATAGACTCCATTTGGGGTCTAGTTGGTCCTAACATTTAACCATCCCGATCGCTTTACTCGCATAGATGCTATGGGCCAAAAACGGGCGAAAAAGTGTCTTTTTCGAGGCTTTGAGTGTTAGACTGACGTGTTAAAACTCCAACCTGCTCAACCACAACTGCACAAGCTAATATTCCACGGTTAGGATAACAATGGGCAGTAGGACTTTGCAACAGAACACTTTAGGACCAGATCATGCACGACCACAACTGCACGACTCAATAATTATTATTCTCATGCGTTAGGACAAAATTCACTCATCTCAAAATGCACAACTTTCAAATGAATGTTGATGGACAAATATGAGTGATATGATAGTGTAGGCGTAATAGGGCGGTGAGCCTCCAGTTGTGAGGTAACGAGACCTAGGGAGTAGGTCCAGGGTGGCGTGGAAAACTTCCTACACTTGTATTGCTTTCGAATTTCATGTTCCTTCGAGGCATGAATATACGTTTTTTTCTAGGTCATATTTGTGTGTTAATACCAATGCTTTGCCTACGCATATTTAATAACAAATCTTCTCGACTTTTCGTACGTACTTAGATAATGATATTATTAATGCAATGATTATTTGAATAGATAGGAGCTCAAATCGAGAAATATAAATATTTGAATAGATAGGAGCTCAAATCGAGAAATATTAACATACATATGTAATTATAGAAGTATAGGTTGTGGCAACTTGAAATAGGACACGCCGAGGAGTCTGGACGGGCCACCAAAACTATGCAAGCCAACTAAAACTATGATCATACTCAATTGAAAAAATAATAAACCTTTGTGAAATAATTTGGAGCGTTTTTCTTTTTAGCATGGAACATGCTTTAACCATCACCTAACTGGGCAAAAACGTGACGAAACCGTGGAACGAAAGTAGCGCGGGATTTTGTAATGATTTTCACTTACAACCGATCCGTTTCTAGGGAAATGTATCGCCTTTAGTTTTCTACTCGTTGAAAGGCCGTCAATTCATGCGTAAATTATATGCTGCCAAAACCGCTGTAAATATGGACGAAGCTGAGATGTCCCCTGATTTGAAAGAACTGTAAATAACATTCGCGTTAAAAACCAACATCGACTTTTGACATTGAAAATGTCTTAGTCGACGGGTCAACCGGAAATTTTGTTACACAAAGAATAAAACGTCACGCAACCTATTAACAAGTTAAGTGTTGTTGACATGGCTATGTCTTTGCTCTGGGGGGTCAACCAAAAATTTCCGTGATGCAAAATTTGTGTCACAATTTCAGTGTTTTTTTCACGTACAACCCAGCCGTTGCTAGGGAAATGGAACTTCCGCAATTTTCATCGCACATAAATCGTTCGCCACTCGTTGGAAAGCGCTTGATTTATGTGATAAATGTCCACATCTCAAGCTACCAATTTCCCCCTCCTTACGTACCTGGCTACATTCCTAAACTAAGTTGATTGGACTATAAACAATATTTTAATAAGCCGGTTACAATATTCTTAACGTAAAGCAATAGCATCATTTACTCCACTCCATAGGAAACATTTTCATCCTCTTGACAACAGAAGACTGTTAAGAACAACTCATTGTAGTATCTTCTCTCCACAGTTATTTTCAACATTCCTATAAGCAAACCGGTGTTTTGTTGGAATTAGTCGGGATGCGGCCATGCGGCCCAGGGATTTGTTTAAAGTTGAAGGATTTGTTTACAACTCTCGAGGACAACCGTTATGGAATCCTCAATCAAAGACATATCCATGTAACATGGTATCTGGTTGTAAAGCAGAAAAAAACTGGTTTACGAGTTTTTATATATGTACTTTTCTTTTAATTTTCACGTACAACCAAGCCGTTGCTGGGGAAATAAAACGTCTTTAGTTTTCACGGGACAAAAATCGTTCTCCACTCGTTGGAAAGATTTATCGATTTGTCACGCATTTCTTTCGTACTTGTTCTTCCATCCATGTGGTAGTTTTGACATTTTATGTCTTTGCTATGGCACATAAACTAAAAAAACGTCACGGAAATTTGCTCACGAAAATATTTTGATGATTTGCACTTGCAACCTAGTCGTTGCTAGGGAAATGGTACATCGTCGTTTTTCATCCCACAAAATTCGTTGACCATTCGTTCGAAAGCTCTCGATTTATCCAAACATATTATGTTAACTACTGGGAAGTGCGTGGCCAACAAGCTGAGTTATGAGCAAGGTTATTTGAATAATTGTGTACACTCAGGTGATCATTCTCAATAATTGATATTGTGAACATGATTGCAACCGCTTGTTAATTTCTGATGATTTCATTGAGCTGGTGTTTCGATGATTTGATTCATAGCAGGTGATCCAAATATTGCGAGAACGGTTTGATTTGTGAAGCGGTGGCTAAATCATTTTAATAGGTAATTTCTATATTATACTCTAGGAAGCTGTAATTTCGTATGTAGTGTCTTCAGCACATTTACGTGACGATGCCCAGGATCCGGATCAGCTGAGTGGCTCTTAGAGCTTGCATACGAGTCTGTAACACGTACTTGTCTTCAACTAAAGACATAAAATGTCCTAGTGTGTTGCAGACTCGTATGCAAGCGTTTTAATATTTATTTATGTTATAAATGGATATAGTAAACAATGCCGCTTGTTTTGTTGTCACTTGGTTGAGAAGTCAATCTTGGTTATAGTAATTTATTGTAGACGCGCACCATAACAGAAAAACCTACTTAGGTACTCTGTTCTAATCTCGATTAGTAAAACATTTATGTCGTAGTTTTAATTTTTTTTACATTTACGAATTAGCGGGAAGAAAGCATGTTCCATGTTTAAGATTTTATTCAAAATTAGAAAAAAAAAAAAAAATAATAATAATCCTAAAAAAATACGACTGGATAATGTAGCTCGTCGGTAGGCAGAGCCTGTTTTGACGAGCCAGAGCCGCTGACAAACATCCAGATCGTAAATACCTCAACAAAAATACAGTGCGCTGTCTTCATCCACAAACAAAACACAATCTTAGAAAGCAATCATACATTTGATTGTCAATACAATTGACTCTCTCCTTCCAAATAATATATAATTTTCTATAAATTAAACTAAACATAAATACTGCTGAGCATGTTTTCAGCGTTGTTTGGTCCTACTTGAATCAACCAAGTGAAAATAAGCCTCTTGTAAACTGAACGGCTATAATTTTCTGGCTGTTTGAGGCCCAATTCACACAGAACGGGCGCGTGGCCAAGACGTGGCGCAGACCTTTGTCACTTCCGCGTCTTTCCATGTAAACAAATGGCTCAATGTAAACAGAAGGGACGTAGCGCAGGCAGCCGCCCTTTCGCCCGTGCCACGTCCGTTCGCCGTCTCTCGTGGCTTTCGAGAAGGGTCGCGCCACTTCCGTGCCACTCTTCACTTCAATAAAAATGCGGGGTGATGTTGAATTCAACATTGAATTTAGCGAAGAAGTTGGGAAGAATCCGTGTTTATTTGATTACAATCGTGCGGATTATTGCAACAAGAACGCCCAAGACCAGGCCTGGCAGAAAATTGCGCCTGAAAAACCGTTCTGGGTACATATTCAGCTCACGCATAACATCAAATGTTCCACCGGTTTTCCCCTTCTTCAGCCACAATGAATGAACCCAATATCTCCTAATTTTTTGGTTCAGATCAGCCAAGTACACCAAATCCAGCACATCTTGATCATCTTCGTCACTACTCAATGAAAAATCCATGTTGTACTTCACGAAACCTTTTGATTACTGACGTCCTTTCTCGCCATTGTCCCGCCCCTTCTGTGTGCATTGCATGGGTAACGTCACCGCCACGTCCTGGTCAGTGCCACGTCTTCGCCACGCGCCCGTTCTGTGTGATTTGGGCCTGAGATCTCTTGGTAAGGAATTGTAAATCAAGTGAACAAGATATTGCGGACTTCTAGATGTAAGAGTTACATTAACTCTAGGGTTACCTGTGTTCCGAAAATATTGAAATCGGGTAGAGTGGGAGTGAACAGAAGGACTATTGACTATGGAGGGCGTGCGATGGTAGAAGAGAACCAGACATTTAATGAAGAGTTGGCGGATTGTGAAAACCGTGGCTCCCTGGAAGAGGAGGGCACTAGGATGCCTTCTTGGTTTGCCAAGCATCACCTTTAGGATGGCCTTCTGCAAAATTTCCAACTTGCGCAAATGCCTAGGAAATGCACCACCCCACACTAGAATGTCATACTGTAGCAACGACTGGACGAGTGACAAGTATACTTGTTTCAAGTGCTCCTTGGGCATTACAGGCTTTACATGGTAAAACAAGTATATAAATTTGCGTAGCTTTATGAGGGTATGGTATCAATGGTACTCGGATATGTAACTACCATAACGCTTGAGTGTAAGAATTCAGACTCAGCTAAGCTGCGCAAGTGCGCGCATACAGTAACGGCCGTGGATAAGGTGCGACGGCGGCGGTGATGTTCTGAGCGGCGGCGGCGGCTGAAGGACACTTGGAGGTGGTATGAGGTGAATGAGGGGGGGGGGGGGGGGGTTACTCCGAGACGTGAGTTCATTAGATCTCGGCAAGCGGAGGCGCGCCCCCATCATTCATCCCCTCAGGGCCGTAACCGGGGCGCAAAGCGCACCCCCTCTCCCGCCCCTCCTCCTACCCTCAGCAGCCACCCTCCGCGCAAGCATTAATAGCTTCATTCGTTTTAATATAGGTCTATTAAACCCGGATCCCTCTCTCTTATCCCTCCGGTCTTTAATTAATAACCGGAAAAAGACCTAGCTGTTAATATCAACGCTAGGGAGTCGCGCAGCCTTCACCCCCTTTTCCGCCGTTCCCCCTTCTAACCCCCTCAAAACCACCCTGTGTTTTCCCCTTCCCACCCTGCGATTTCCCCTTCCACCCTAAGTTTTCCCCCTTCCACTCTTCGTTTTCCCGCGCACCCCGCCGCTGGCGGAAATCCTTGCCGCAACTTTATCGCAACTGATGATCCCCTTAATCCTTAGGATTATCCATCACATCTGCCCCACTTTTTCTTTTGTTTGCCTTTTTCTCCTCTCATCGGTGTTCCTTTTGTTCTTGAAACTCTATTTTGAACCACTTGAACCTCATTCGAAACTTGGTGTTTTCAATTCCTATCTCGTGGGCCAGACCTTCGTGGAACTGCTTTGTGAAATGTAAATCGACGGTGATAAAACATAATTTCATGGTTCACTTGAGATTCAGTGTTGTCAGATAGAAAAAGATGAAACTTCATACTGAGTTGGCAAAAAGCTCGTATTTTAGTTCTTATCTGATATACAAAGATTCTTACGTTCCTTTGAAAACCAGCAACTTTGCTACTTAGCTGAAGTCTAACCTGGGTCCCCACTTTTAAACGCTATAAATCTCCTAAATTGGTTATCTCCCAAAAGTTAGTCTTTCGAAAATAAATAAAAAACTAGTTTTTTATAATATTATATATCTTTATTATGTTTTATGTGTTATCCATTTTTTAGTGGCTTTGTTAATCGCTCATTATTAGTGATTGATATTGCAGTTTTGACAAAGTGGGGGACACCAAGTGGGTTATTCAGAAGTATACCTTTTCCGAATCAAATCGAAAGTTTTCCGAACCGAATTCGAGGTTCTCTATCCGAGGTTCTTCGAGTGAAATTCAAAGTTATTTATTTCAAATTGAAGGTTTTCCATTTCAAATTGAAGATTTTACAGGATCTTGATATGTAGATATGTCATTTTGGTATGTTGAAACCTGTTGAATCCCTTTCCGTTGTCTGTCCCTATTCCAAACGGAGGGAAGGTAGAGGTTTGATTTTTAAATCTTTTGAGTAAACAATGTCATTCCAATTGCTTGCAGTTCCTTTTTACGAAATCCAGGTAACAAATTTAATCGATTTACTGTTTATTCAGAAGTTATTAAGCTTTAGGTTGTTCTGATTTTTTTTTTTTTTTTTTTTTTTCAATTAAAACCTTATCAGAACGTCGATGTTGGGAAAAAACGATCACTGAAAGTGAAAGAGAAAAAACCCAATTCTAAAATAGAGAACCTTGGATTACATTAGCAAAACCGTGTGAAAAATTTCCGTTTGGGTCTCCACACTTTTTGTGATGGGAAACTAATAACTGAGTAGCTGAAAACTTATGGAGTAAAAAAAAAACCTGTAACAGTTCCGGACCTAACACAGGAATTTGTGTAAAATGATAAGATAAAGGACAACCAAGGGAGGTTGTCTATTGACCCTGCCATGAGCCGTCGGTCCTGTGTGTGTAATAGTGAGGTTGGTAACATTCAAAATGTCATCGCGTTATGAGCAAGGTAGGTATACTTTCATTTTTGAGTGTAGCATTTCGATGAAAAAGTTCGTAAAAATGGTTAAATGCCGAATAAATGAAATTCCATTAGACTCTTCAATTGTCATGATAAAACGCAGAAAACAACCCTTAGAACTGGGATAGAATTGATCAGGCCGACTGATTCCCTGGCTTATTCGAAGAACTGGGATAACCGGCGATGGTGGCACGGCTATCAACATAGCCACAACTCGAGTTAATGTTGTTGAAGTTACCCCCTAAAACTCGGGTATCGACGCGCGCGATCCCACAAGGATAGAGGAGACTCCAACCGAGTCGAGAGAGGCTTTTAGCTTGGCCCTAAAAAAGGTAAAGTTGTACCGATAAACGGCCAGTAAATATTAAACCGCGCTCGCCACTTCGCAGTTCACCAGAATGTTTTTGGGGTCCGCTTCCGCTATATTCCTGCGTCCCTGATGATTCATAAAGTGGATTAAACGTATATCAACTTATCTATACATCCCTATATATAAAACCCTGTATATATTATAAAAGAGAATAGTTGTAGTCATGAAGGGTGATCGTATGAGCGAATTTTCGTAAATTATCATACTATATTGTTACATAGTTTTAGAAATTGAGGACAGTGGAATTGGAAAAGATGAACTTCTATAATCAGCTGTGTGAGCTCTCGTTTTAATTTTGTTCCCAGAGCCGGTCCTTGGCGTATGCGAACCATGCGGCCGCTTGGGGCCCCGGTCAGAAGGGGGGCGCCCCCGGCAGGATTATTATAAATTACATTATAATTCTAATTGTTAATTTATATTAATATTGGATAAATTGGTTTATTGAATGTGTTAATTATTGAATCAAGTGAAGTTATCTACTTATATGTAGCGTGGTATTTTTCTCTACCTATACTTCTGTGAAAAACCAGCAAGCTCATTGCACTTGATCACTCTTCTGTCACATTGCGTTATTCGCTATCTGCTCAACTCATAAGAAACATGTGACCTCAAGGTCATTCGACAATATGTTATAATAGAGAGTTTTTGTTCTTCCCGTAATTTTCTACCCGTGTACGTGAAAAGACTGAAATACCCACTGCGCATGCGCGAATTTTCACGTCAACGTGTAGAACTACGCGTGTACGGGAAAAAGGCCTATCTACACGGGCACGGGAAAATGCATTCGTTGGAATTTCGGCCTACGGGTAGTCATCATAGCCTGACGCAAAGGTAACAACAGTTGCCGGTAATCAGTGTGACCAAGGTAACCGCAGTTACGCAGTTATCAGTAAAGGTAACTACTGTGTGGTTGCCAACAACACGTTGGTTGGTCAACAAGTCGAGAGGTTATAGTGAAGTGCTCCGCTACAAAATTCAGCCATTTAAGGTACCTAAGCAATATATGTATTTATAATTATGTATTTATAAATAATTATAAAGCAATTAATTATTTAAATAAGAATAGGTTGTACGAAAAGAATACGAAACAGCTTCTGAAACACTTATAGAGACGTTAACGTGACGTTACCGTTTGGTTTTTCACGTATACGTGTAGAAATACGCGTAAAAATCACGTGAAGAGCTAGCATCTCTAGCTGCTTGCTCTAGACGCTGCTCTACACGTCAACGGGAGAAAATCTTACGGGAAGAACAAAAACTCTCTAATACCTACTGGAAACGTCCATATTTAAATTTGGTTTTATTTTTAAATTTGCCCTTTTTGGCTTCCAATCCAATATTATATTCGTGGGGTGGGGGGGGGGGGGGGGGGCAGCCATTCCGCATAGGTAACAAAAATGGTTCGTGCCGGCTCTGTTTGATCCCATCCAACTCAAGATATTGAACTAGGCGTGGTTGACGATGACTACATTAGAGAGTTTTTGTTCTTCCCGTAATTTTCTACCCGTGTACGCGAAAAGACTGAAATACCAACTGCGCATGTGCGAATCTTCACGTCAACGTGTAGAACTACGCGTGTACGGGAAAAAGGCCTATCTACACGTGCACGGGAAAATGCCATCGTTGGAATTTTGGCCTACGGGTAGTCATCATAGCCTGACGCAACGGTAACCACAGCTTCCGGTAACCACAGTGTGACCAAGGTAACCGCAGTTACGCAGTTACCAGCAAAGGTAACCACAGTGTGGTTGCCAACAACACGTTGGTTGGTCAACAAGTCGACAGGTTATAGTGAAATGCTCCGCTACAAAATTCAGCCATTTCAGGAACCTAAGCAATAAATGTATTTATAATTTATGTATTTATAAATAATTATAAAGCAAATAATTATTTAAATAAGAATAGGTTGTACGAAAAGAATACGAAACAGCTTCTGAAACACTTATAGAGACGTTAACGTGACGTTAGCGTTTGGTTTTTCACGTATACGTGTAGAAATACGCGTAAAAATCACGTGAAGAGCTAGCATCTCCAGCTGCTTGCTCTAGACGCTGCTCTACACGTCAACGGGAAAAAATCTTACGGGAAGAACAAAAACTCTCTAATATGGGGAACCACTCCACTACTACCTGAGCGCTGTAGCTAATTTGGTTCCTATTCGACTAAGATGGTGAAATTTGGAACGAAGCCTCTTTGGGTGCAGTAGAGTATGATTGCAGTTTATATTTACCTGTCGGTATTGACACAATGGAGCTCCGAACATGAGAAGCTCGAGATAGAGCGCACCACGTAAACAATGACCTCATCGATTAGCTTCTCTTATGTTGCCTTTAAGTGCAATCGTTATGAACAGAAGTTGTTTCTGTTGTTATGTCGGTTTTTTGTATGATGGTGTGATTCTTAATATAATAATTTATTTATTATAATATAATTTTCATTCTTGAAAAGGATCGATGAATTTGGTGATGCGGGGAACGAATTTTTAAGCGAAAATGGGCGACCCAAGGTACTGACATGGGGAAAATCATGTCAACGACCATTTTCTTTAGGGTACTGCCCCCCTAGCGCTCCTGCTGGTGGACCTTGTTATTTCGGAGCCCCATTGAATAAAAACCTTCATCTACTTTCGGACAAAAAGCAAAGCGGGTGGGCTCATCCTGCAGTAACAATAAAAGAACCTCCCTCATATGCACGAATTGGTCCACATACGCAAATAACGCGCGAGTTAGCTACATGGGTATAAATAAAATAGACCCATTCATGCAGCATAGCTAATAGAGCGAATTTTTGAAGAAAAGTTTTGAATAAAACTAATGGGGCAGCCGTGTGATGAGATCGCAAAGAAAATGTTAGAACACGCAGCCGAACTCGAAAATTAGATCAATTATGGGTATTTTTCTCTAACAAAGCGACGTTTTTCACTCATTTATGAAACTGGGAGTGGTCGCAATCGACTCAGCGCTTTAAAAAAAAAAAAATAAATAATAATAAAAAGATAAATAATTAAAATAAATAAAAATACTTTGACTGTGGCACCCCACTTTTTCTATTGTCAAAAACCCGATTTTTCAGCATTTTTCTATATCTGCATTGTTAATTTGAACCTGAAATTCTGGAGCGATAGAGTTGGCCAACGAACTCGACTGCATTTTGCCAAGACGATTTTTCTGCGTTGGAAAGAATTTTTTCCGACGTATTTTAAGGTAGTTATCGTCTGGAAATACACCCTATGTATATATACGACCGTTAAAACCTAGGATTGAATTTTCTTTCATGTATGAAACGGATTGGTAGAGGGTCACTGATCCCTCCATTCTGAAAATATTGAAGCCATCTAAATAGTTCATTTTGTTTTCCGAAAATTCGCTAACACGATGTAACTATTTTGTATTCCTGTCGAAATGAAATAAAAATCAGACATATTGATGTTTCTGGAAAGCAAGCTTCCATTTCATTTACATTATCCTTCACTCAGCAAATAAACTCATGGCCCTTCTCACATTCCCGCAACAAAACATTCCTTCAGGACAAATTCGCCGAAACATGATGGAATAAACCGCCACCATAGGCGCAGATTTCATTAATGTCGTTGCTTGTGTCTCTAATTTCCGTTTCCCGTCTGATATCTCTCATATCCGTTTCTCTTCAAATCCAGATCCCGTATGTGGTCGGAGAAACGCGGCCTCAGAAACTAGTTAAGGTCCCTTATCCAACTAGTTATCCGTTGTTGTATCTAAAGTAAGGGTTTTGTCGGCTGACTCTCTAAACCAGCCAAATGGGAGATTACCGGAGCGGGCCTCCGACGCAGTTCACCTGCGTCCTTTCTTGGCTCCGCCCCACGTGCCCCCTCCTCCCGTCTTGGCACTACATTGGAGATACTGACATGTTTGCGAACTCTCCGTATTTACCCTCGGCTACACCACTGGAGTTCGCCCAACTTGGGGAAACCGCACCTGACAGGGTGGAACTTGCAAACGGATTGGACGGCCGATTTGTTTCCCATCATCAGATTACACAGCGGTAGATTACATGTCTAAACTCGATCCCAGAATCTATCTGCGTTCATACGAGTTTCCGACCTACAGTAATTCGTTCTAACTATTGAGAATTCTATTCTACTAGTAGGTCTACTCGCTCCATCCAGTAAATGTAATGTCTATTCGCCTTCCGACTCCTGAATTTTCAGTCTAATTACTCGGTATTACCTATTACTAAAAATTCCCTTCGCACCTTTTAAGTTATCGTTCCGCCACTCGGCACTGGTTACGTTTACGGTCTACCAAGAAAATGTACGTTACCTTTGCAAACTTCTCATCGATTTGAAGATCGTCTAATAGTTATGTCCAGTCATCACTCGTGTAATTGAAGAACGCATTGAAGGGGATGTCAGGGTTCATCGAGCGCCACCATTCTCCTATTAGCTTCCTCTCCCAATAAAGGGCTGCCCCATTTTGTTTTATGCCGTACCGATTCTTAACGATTCTCCACAGGCATTCTATAGTCTGTGTAACTTATTGGGTAAACTCTAATTTGGTTTTCATGTGGTTTTCGTATCAATATTCAACTTCCTAGCAAGAACAGGGGGGAAATTAGCTCACTCGCTGGGCAGGAAAGAGACCATATTTTCAATCGTCTCTTGATGTCTCAGAGAGTCTCCCTGTAAATTTTCACTTCCTAGAGTGAAAGGGAGAGAATTTAGCTCACTCAGCTAATCAAGAAACAGCCCATAATAGCCCGACCGTATTCTGCTAAAGTTTAGGTCCTAAGGAGGCTTCATGCCGAATTTCAAGTCTCTACAACCTCGGGAATCGAGTCAAGTAACGTTACATTTTTTTGTATCTCGCAAATTTTGGAATGAGCCCCAACCATAAAACCTAAAACGTAGGTTCGTTCTCAAGTGTGATAAATTCTTTTCACAGTCTAGGATGAATGTCTGCGGTTGTTGTGTCTAGTGTGAATGCATCCTTAAATCACCTAAGTGGAGGAAGGAATTGAGTCGAACGGACGTGACCAGTTCAATTACCGGAAGACATAGGAGGGCCCGTGGGCGGATAGTGAAAGAAAAATCTGAAGATAATATGTAATATCTCACGATAAATTACTGGAGAGTGGCCAATAGCGACTTATGCATCTTTGTTGGTCTTTCGAGAAGCTGATGGAACAGAAGACATTGGTTGCAGACGGTACATTCCATGCTGGTAGATCATGGCAAGTTGTCAAAGCTTTGGTTGAGATCGGAGTAGTGTGGGACTTCATTGAGGCCCTATGCACATCTCTGGATTGTATGAAACAAAAAGAAGGAAAAGAAATAAGTACGTGATGTCGGTGAATGTGTCCTAGGGACGAAACATGGGTTCGTTCACAAGTGTGAACAATTCTCTTCACAGTCTAGGATGAATGCATGCGGTCGTCTGCTCTTGTGTAAATACATCCTTAAATCACCTACGTAGAGGATGGAATTGAGTCGAAAGGACGTAACCAATTCAATTATCGGAAGACATGGGAGGAACCGTGGACTGATAGTGGAAGAAAACCCAGAAGATAGTATGTAATATATCATGATAAATTACTGTTTTGTGGCCAATATGCATCTTTCTTGGTCTTTCGAGAAGCTGATGGGCTAGAAGACAATGGTCGTGAACTCCCTAAGGATATTGAAGGCGTCAGTGACCCTGAATAACTTGGTGATGGTACATTCCATGCTGGTAGATCATAGCAAGTTGTCAAAGCTTTGGCTGGGATCGGAGTAGGATGGGACTTCATTGAGGCCCTATGCACATCTCTGGATTGCATGAAACAAAAAGAAGAAAAATAAATAAGTACGTGATGTCGGTGAATGTGTCCTAGGGACGAAACATGGGTTCGTTCACAAGTGTGAAAAATTCTCTTCACAGTCTAGGATGAATGTATGCGGTCGTCCGGTCTTGTGTAAATACATCCTTGAATCACCTACGAAGAGGAAGGAATTGAGTCGAAAGGACGTAACCAATTCAATTATCGGAAGACATGGGTGGAACCGTGGACGGATAGTGAAAGAAAAACCAGAAGATAGTATGTAATATATCATGATAAATTACTGGTTAGTGGCCAGTATGCATCTTTCTTGGTCTTTCGAGAAGCTGATGGCTAGAAGACAATGGTCGTGAACTCCCTAAGGATATTGAAGGCGTCAGTGACCCTGAATAACTTGGAGACGGTACATTCCATGCTGGTAGAACATAGCAAGTTGTCAAAGCTTTGGCCGGGACTTCATTGAGGCCGTATGCACATCTCTGGATTGCATGAAACAAATAGAAGAAAAAGAAATAAGTTCGTGATGTCGGTGAATGTGTCCTAGGGACGAAACATGGGTTCGTTCACAAGTGTGAAAAATTCTCTTCACAGTCTAGGATGAATGTATGCGGTCGTCCGGTCTTGTGTAAATACATCCTTAAATCACCTACGAAGAGGATGGAATTGAGTCGAAAGGACGTAACCAATTCAATTATCGGAAGACATGGGAGGAACCGTGGACTGATAGTGGAAGAAAACCCAGAAGATAGTATGGAATATATCATGATAAATTACTGTTTTGTGGCCAATATGCATCTTTCTTGGTCTTTCGAGAAGCTGATGGGCTAGAAGACAATGGTCGTGAACTCCCTAAGGATATTGAAGGCGTCAGTGACCCTGAATAACTTGGTGATGGTACATTCCATGCTGGTAGATCATAGCAAGTTGTCAATGCTTTGGCTGGGATCGAAGTAGGATGGGACTTCATTGAGGCCGTATGCACATCTCTGGATTGCATGAAACAAATAGAAGAAAAAGAAATAAGTTCGTGATGTCGGTGAATGTGTCCTAGGGACGAAACATGGGTTCGTTCACAAGTGTGAAAAATTCTCTTCACAGTCTAGGATGAATGTATGCGGTCGTCCGGTCTTGTGTAAATACATCCTTAAATCACCTACGAAGAGGATGGAATTGAGTCGAAAGGACGTAACCAATTCAATTATCGGAAGACATGGGAGGAACCGTGGACTGATAGTGGAAGAAAACCCAGAAGATAGTATGGAATATATCATGATAAATTACTGTTTTGTGGCCAATATGCATCTTTCTTGGTCTTTCGAGAAGCTGATGGGCTAGAAGACAATGGTCGTGAACTCCCTAAGGATATTGAAGGCGTCAGTGACCCTGAATAACTTGGTGATGGTACATTCCATGCTGGTAGATCATAGCAAGTTGTCAATGCTTTGGCTGGGATCGGAGTAGGATGGGACTTCATTGAGGCCGTATGCACATCTCTGGATTGCATGAAACAAAAAGAAGAAAAAGAAATAAGTACGTGATGTCGGTGAATGTGTCCTAGGGACGAAACATGGGTTCGTTCACAAGTGTGAAAAATTCTCTGCACAGTCTAGGATGAATGTATGCGGTCGTCCGGTCTTGTGTAAATACATCCTTAAATCACCTACGAAGAGGAAGGAATTGAGTCGAAAGGACGTAACCAGTTCAGTTACCGGAAGGCCGGGGGAGGGCCCGTGGAAAGATGGCAGAACCAGAAGAGAAGATATGTAGGTACGCTCAGGGGAGAGAGAGACGGGTCGAAATGGAAAAGGATGTCAGCCCTGCGGGAGGCGGGCGGGATGCTGAGCGAGACGCGAGGGGACTCCTTTCATTAAAGATGAACACCCTGCGATAACTCTTTCATGAATACTGCTGAGGTCTCGGTTGGGAAGAGGGAGCGCTTATACTTTTCCCTCTACCATAGAGATTTTCACTGCTCCCGCCCTCTCGGCGTGTAATCGTGTTTTCTTTTTCCCTCCTGACTTTTCACGCGCCTGGCCCGGTTTAATTCAATAGCGTTCGTTTGATCGTTGGCTCGAATATGTTTCGCTCGGTTTTACCGTCTCCGTGTTTATGGGGCGCATGAGTGACGGGATAACCCAGGAATAACGCTTATTAAGTGACGTTTAACCCGTTTTTTCACCCTTCGTGTATGAATGGAAATGGTTTCAATCGGTTAGGATAGGATAGGACTCATTTATTGATATTTGAAGCAAGGTAGTGTTCTTGTTGGACCATGAAAAGTAACTCTTTGAATCCTTATTGTTATTTGCAGGTTTTCTTATACAACTAAGATGAAATGAAAAACTTGTACCAAGTTGTATGTTGCACATTGCTTCCTGGTGTCCGTAACAGAATGTATAGATCAGTGATGTGTTTTAAATAATCTTAAAATATTCCATAGGTTCCTATGGGTGGGAGAAATATTGAAAAAATACGTAGGGGCCGTACAAGTGGGAAACGGGGGTGATAATATTCACCCCCTGATTTCCAATCCCTAAAAATTTCTTGGACATGAAAACTATAGAAACGATGCTTTCCAAGTATTCGAGGTTCGCCCATGCGCAGCTGCTACTTATGATTCGATCGTGATAAAACTCACATGGAGTAATCAAATCTTAATTTTCCATCTACTCTTCGAATATGAGCCGAGCAAGAGAAAATTATGCATGATTGAATTTACATTAGCGCATGCGCAGCATTAAGTATTGATTTGTGAACAATTATACAGATAGGGGACCATGTAGTGTACACCCTATCCAATAATAATCCGCCGAGAGGAAAACAGACTTATGTCTTTGAACCTGTAGTATTTTACCTGTTGTATTTTACGAAGTCAGTGGTAAAATGTAGCAACAAAATATATCAGTTGCACCATATATTGCTGCTGGGGTTTTCCCCCAATTAGCTGTCAGTTCAGTTGCGGTTCAGGGAAGTTTACCACAATTTACCTGCCATTTAAAGCTCTACTTTCCTTATTTTCAATCTGGATACATACATAAAGCCTAAGCAGAGGCGTCGCTTGACAAAAAAATTGAGGGGGAAATATAATGAATTTCCCAACTGAATGTGTAGCATCACTGATAAATAGTGCCATGCTAAGAATGCTAACCATGCTATAAGAACCAATTAAACACATGTAGCACTTCTGTAAAATGGTCATTTTCTTGTGAGTTATACGAAAATTTGAAAACCTGTCTTTTGCTAGAAGGCAGCAATATTTGTTGTACATTAAGACAATTAATATTATTATTGTCATTTTTCGAAACCTAAAGAATGTGTGAATGACCTGGATAAATCTTCCGGATATTAAAAAGAGTACAAAGCGATTTGCTTATTAGTAAATCAGATACATATATTTACATTTTTTGAATTGAAACAATAATATTAGTTAGAAAATAATGATTAGAAAAATACCATTATTAAAACTTTTCATCTCTACACGATTAGTGTTTGAAAGGTTGAGATTTTATTGGAAGTGGGTATGTCGATTTTTCAATTTAGCCTATGCTTGCCTGTTTCAAGATTCTCAACAAGATCTTGTTCGCATTGTAATTTGAGCAATAGACATAGGCACTCATCAGTCATTGTAGCCTTCAAAATGTTTTGCATCTGTTACAAACTAGGTACTGAACGTACCCACAGAGTATGGACCTACAGAGTATGGATTGGGATGAGTGTGAAAAACATTTTTGGGTTAGGAGACCGAAAATAGAGTCAAACGCCGTCAAGCGCAATTTTATATCTCAATTCATTTTTGAAATATAATTGGGAAATTCCGAGGAAATTTGGGGAAATTAGAACGAAAAATTCCAGTTTCATGCACAAAATGAAAATAACTCAAGTCGTCCATAAATACCTGGTACCTACAGTTGGTAAATCAGGGTTTGATTAGGATTAGACTTTCAAATAAGTTTTAGAATTCAAAGGATTAAGGTTTTTATTGCCACCTCCCAAATTGTCGTAACTTCTCCCAAATCGTTGAAAACTTAAGGAGGAGGTCCCCCCTCCCTCTATAGCGACGCTCCTGAGCCTAAGTCTAAGCCTAAACTTTCTAACGCCAATATTTGGTTATTTAAATCATCTCTTTGTATGAGATTTGCTCATAACAGGGGTCAAGTGTGTAAAACATATGCAGCAAGTTAACTTTCACTTGCCTATAATCATAAGATCATACAAGCATATCATCAATCAATCATATCAGTAATCATAATACCAGCATTAAACAGAGGATCATTCAAATTCAACAGCAGACGCATAACACCACGAACATAATATGGCGGACGTTTTATTTCCGATAGTGAAAATAGCAATGAGATCTATCAGAGAGTTTTTGTTCTTCCCGTAAGATTTTCTCCCGTTGACGTGTAGAGCAGCGTCTAGAGCAAGCAGCTGGAGATGCTAGCTCTTCACGTGATTTTTACGCGTATTTCTACACGTATACGTGAAAAACCAAACGCTAACGTCACGTTAACGTCTCTATACGTGTTTCAGAAGCTGTTTCGTGTTCTTTTCGTACAACCTATTCTTAATTAATTGCTTTATAATTATTTATAAATACATAATTATAAATACATTTATTGCTTAGGTACCTTAAATGGCTGAATTTTGTAGCGGAGCACTTCACTATAACCTCTCGACTTGTTGACCAACCAACGTGTTGTTGGCAACCACACAGTAGTTACCTTTGCTGATAAATGCGTAACTGCAGTTACCTTGGTCACACTGATTACCAGCAACTGTTGTTACCTTTGCGTCAGGCTATGATGACTACCCGTAGGCCGAAATTCCAACGAATGCATTTTCCCGTTCACGTGTAGATAGGCCTTTTTCCCGTACACGCGTAGTTCTACTCGTTGACGTGAAGATTCGCGCATGCGCAGTTGGTATTTCAGTCTTTTCACGTACACGGGTAGAAAATTACGGGAAGAACAAAAACTCTCTATTATCTACAAACGACGTAACATATCCGTGGCGGGGTCTATTGGTGAAACCGCTTGGACTAAAGCAATAAATAGCTATGAGGAACTGCCATAATTTACCAAAGTCACTAATTGGCAAAGTCCACATAAATTTATTGTACAATCTGGTTTTGTACATGTTTTTACAATCTGGCTTCTGAAACACTCAAACTTTTTATTACACATTTGTCACACATTTGTTTTATTACACACTTGTCGATGACAAGTGCTTTTATGGGGGGGGGGGGGCACTAGAGGCCGGTGGTGGGGGGTCGCTTTGGGGGCCATCGATTATCGCTCAACATTTTTTAGATCTGTAGAAAGTAGGAGTTCGTTTGTGCTCTTATTTGGTTGTCTAGTAAATAAAAACTGTATATATAACAGACTTACAAGTAGACCAGTGATCTACGCAGAGGACCCTTCTAATACATGATAACACTACTATTCTCCTCTCAAACAATTTTTTGTACACCCTAGGCTTCTGAACAAAACGTAATGATCAGTGACGAATTTAGTTTCTGTTGTTCAAGGCGGTTTTCTTGACTCTGCTGTGCCCGGTTCCCTTTATATCTGAAATGTTTTCCTTTGGGATCTTTATTGCTAATAGAAATCGTCCGAGGTCCTCCACAATGTGCAAAGGAAAATAAAACAACTAGGTAAAGTTTGTCGGTTATTCACTCGAACAATGGGAAACTTTCATTTGTTGGAATTTTACACTTTTGACCTCAGATTCGGATTCAGTGCTCTTGAAAACCCCCAAATAAATTTCCAGCTCAAAAGACCGTTTATTTTTTCCAATAAAAGGGTAAGAAGATCACGCGTGACGTAATAGTGCATGGGAGCTGAGGGTTCCCCCAGTGACGTTATTCTGTTAGTGAATTTCAAGAGCCGTGTAACTGGTTAGATACCCATCATATAGCACCTTCTTGGAAAGCTCTAGCTAAGATCTTATTATCGAGCAAATAAAAAAAATATATTTCCATGAAAATTCCTTATTTCCTACAAACTTGATGATGACGATGTATGAGCTTATGGGGGGTGTCCTCAGTCAGGAAAAGCTTGAAGCAAAGCAGAGGTCTCTGTGAGTCCGGTGGTGGAGGGTTGCTTTCTGGGTACCTTCGAATATCGCAAACATCAGATCTGTGAAAGGTAGGGGTTGTGTAGTACATTGAAACTGTGTCTACCGACTGATATATCTGTACCTCAGAGGTCGATTATCGTAAGTGACATTTTGGCGATTTTACAGGAGAGCCAAAAGAAGTTGTGGGCACACCTATTTTGATCCCTATGGCCCATTCTGATGACTTTATCATGCTCAAATTAATTAATTTGAGCATGATAAAGTCATCAGAATGGGCCATAGGGATCAAAATAGGTGTGCCCACAACTTCTTTTGGCTCTCCTGTAAAATCGCCAAAATGTCACTTACGATAATCGACCTCTGAGGTACAGATATAGACTAGTGATCTGCGCAGATGAGCTTTCTAATAGAGAAATGATAGATCTTTGTGTAATAGTTTGCTGCGTTTTTGTATTTTTTAAAACTATTTTTTGTATTACTTATGCTTTTGAACGAAACTTAGTGAGGGACTAGGATCAGTGACGAATTTAGTTTCCATGGTTCAAGGCGCTTTTCCCGTTCTTAACGACTCAACTTTTCTGTCCAGTTCCCCATAAATCTGAATCGTCTTCCTTTGGGATCTATATTGCTAAGAGAAACCGCCCGAGGTCCTCCTAGCAGTGCAAAGGAAAAGCGAACAACTCGATAAAGTTTGTCGGTTCTTCACTCAAACAATTTCCTACAAACTTGGCGATGACGATGTAGGAGTTGATGGGGGGGTCTTCAGTCAGGAAAAGCTTGGAGCAACGAGCACCAGAGGTCTCTGTGAGGCCGGTGGTGGGGGGTCGCTTTGTGGGGACCTTCGAACATCGCTCAACATTAATTAGATCTGCGGGCGGTTGGGGTTGCGGTTCATTAGTGTTTCTCTTCATCAGGTCGATTGCTTCGGTGGGTTTTCTGACTTCGAAAACCGCCGGTCTTATTCACGGTGACTTGCTCGGCGTCTGATTGACCTTACCGAGAAAATCGGGCTTTGGAAAATGACCCACAGAATTTGAAGGGGGATTCATTCGTCCGTGAACCCTAAACGAAGGTGATTCGTGTTTTTTTCCCCTCACTATTGACGAACCCCTTTCAAGAAATCATCCTAAATTTTCTAACAGCTAACGATCCTGGGCCCGATTCCAGATTATGGAATTTCTCTCTGCATTTTTTGTTGGTGAAGTATTTGTACTTTTAAATTATTTCCGTTTGAGTTGTTATTGTCATGTTTACTTCATCCGCATACATTGGGTGAACACACTATCGATTCGGTGATCGATTCGACAATTAATATGCAAAGAAAAGGTCCTTGTAGAGGTTTTTCAAAAATACTTTGTTTGGATATTTTTAAATTTAAGATTATTCTTCTTGTTTTTGGCCAAATTTCGGCCATAACTTCCTTAGTATGCTTATGCTTACTGTAAAATGAAAATTAAGGACACCGTTGAAGAGAGCCTTAAATGTGCTATCTTCCTAGTGTCATACCAATATTTTGTTAGCCAACTTGATCTTTAAAAAAAAGAGGATAATATGCGTGCTTTTTGCGTCACACCCTAGCGCGCGAGGTTAGGCAAAGACCTGCAAGACCGAGCGGTCTTGAAGGCGAGGTCGCTTTTTGCCCCGTGTTACTATAAATCACACCACGAGCATGCGAAGCCAGTGAGAAAACTTCACTAGTCACACAAATTACTCGTAGATACATAAATCTGCGAGAGATCCCATCCACATTATACTACTTAACATTGTCCATAGACGTTCGGCGCAGTTGCTATGCGCCTTTTATATATACATGTACTATACCTCAAACAGGAAGAATCTAAATGTTTAATTTAACCACCAAACTTCAAAGAAACTTCTTATTTCATGACTTTACGTTATGGCTCAACATATTTAAATTAAAAAATTTTCTCTACGGAAAATCCATTTTTAGACAAACGAATCCTCGATTTTAATGCTATTTCATGTTAATATGAATGTATAACTCTTGCCAGACTATAACTCTTAGGATTGAGGCAAAGAATCAGTTATTTCGCCGAAAAATCAACCATTCCAAAATTAAGGCTACGGTTGTTTGGTTTCAGGCATAATAAATAGATTAAATTTCAGAAAACTTGCTTTAAAGAAAACTGCTATAAATCATGAACCTATATGGTCCCGGAGAATGCCATTGAGTTTTTGTGCGACTAAAAAGAATTTGGTGACAAGTGAAACTCGATCACTTGATGTTCCTGGTGTTTGGCGGTAGGGAATCCGTGCAGGAACTATCCTATCTTCAATTACGTTTGCTGGGTATTTATCTGGGATCCACAACAAGCTGATGGACAGAGCATGATATACTTTCTCATAAAAAAAAAGAAAAGTAATAGTTACAATTTATTGTTAGTCCACTTGAAGTACTCAAATTTTAAAAGACTTTCACATAAATAAGATTATTTTACTAATATTCGGTCATATGATCGTGCTGCATAACTCAATTTTTTGTTCATATTTTAATAATTTATTATTATTACTAGTACGTTACGAATTTGACGACTAGAAAAGGAAATGGATGTCACCCCAAAAAATGGGTCAGTTATTATAGTAATAATCATCCTACCCATTAATTTTATTATGACGGAATGGGATAAATATTGGCATATAAGTATTAGAAATATTGAAATAAATATTGATACTCATTAATTCCTAGATGTTCATTATCCCGATGCCATCAAGCATGACTGACATCAAAATAACGAACGGCGCACGTTCATAGTTCGGCGCAGTGCTGCTTTGCTAAGCATTAGGCTCAGACCATTATATTCTAGCTCATAGAAATTGCTTCGCAACGTCTGTGACGCCCGTTAGAAGTAGTTGGCTTAATTTTTCATTCAGAGCAGTACTTTTATCTATTCATCTTCCTTTCTCCACCGTTTACTCATCTTCCATTCCAGAAATTCTTTTCACGCGGAATCGTCCTCGTTCCCCGCTTCCCGATCTTAGAAATAAAGAAAATACTATGGCGCGCATTTTTTTTCCTTACCTCCCTTTAGCTTTTGAAACCTCTGCGACAAAACCTTGCGCCACACTGCAGGTTCTCCAGCCCTTGAAGGAAAACCCCTTACTCAGACCCCGCTCTTGTAAATCACTTCTTGATTGATTGACAGCGTCAAACTCCTCCCTCCTCTCTATAACACTACAGGTTTTCCACGGAATTATTATTATTTTTTTTCGCCACCATTGCTATTATACGTGATCCACAATATGTTTTAGATTGTTTTTCAGCAGTAGTATTTCCCTTAGAAACAGAACGTTATACGATCAGAGGCACCATTTTATACCAGAGCTTTTCATGCAAGTGTTGAATATACATTACCTGATTACAACAGGGTCTTGCATTTTTTATTGATTATTTCCAATTTAATTCTTATCATTTTTCTACGAAATTACATCTGAAACAAACCCGTTTTCGACATCTAACAAAATTTGATGAATTAGCTGGACATTACCCATACATGGTTAAATACAATCACCTATACAATAATTCCTTCTTTAGATGAAGAAATTGTGTAATTCGTGTAGTGGTTATTTATATGTAGACTCGGTTTGTAGACGGATGTGAATCCGGTAATCTTTCTTAATCATACTTGGATTGAAAATATTGGATCTTGGATATGCCTGGACCGCAGGAGAAAATCCACTCTTACATATCAACGTATTGAAATATATATATCTGTATATGTATATATATATACACGGATATGTAAGAGTGGATTTTCTCCCGCGGTCCAGGTATATCTGAGGTATTTTTCCCTTTTATCAGAAGTTTTTGTGCCTATATCTTTCTACTTTCTCTATCATATCCATACATATATATATATATTCATATTTATAATTTTTGAAGAGTAAAATAAATATGCTAAAGGTAAAGCAAGCTCCACTAACCATTTTTTGTTTGTTTTTTGTTCTATGTGCTAAAAATTATGTTTTTACATTTATAATTTTGCTTATTACGGTCCTTAGGGCATCTTTCTGGCCATGACGGGTATCTAATATCATTTGTATCCATAAAAAAAGTAACTCTTAGAATTTCATCAATATCCTTCAAGCCATATTGAAGGAGAGACCAAAAAGTTGGTAAAAAAAACTAAGTTTTTAAACCTATTTTTCGAAGTATTTCGCTAATTACCTCGCTTAAAGTATTTCCCCTAGCATGGGGGGTATCTAATATCATTTATACCCACAAGAAGAGTAACTCCTGTGAATCTCATCAAAATCCCTTGAGCCATTTTGGAGAAAAGGCAAAAAGTGCTAAAGACGACGTTTTTTGGCGTTCGACGTTTTACAGAAAGAAGACTAAAAAATATATAAAATATAACAAAATAATTTATGATTATACCCAAAGTTTCAAGGAGTCTTTTAGCGTCTTTGCTAAACGATACCCCTTTCAAGGGTACCAAAGGACCGTGGTTTCCAAAATTTGATCGACAACTTGGCCGGAAAGAAAGTTGTGGAGGGATAAAATTATTATTTCAGCTCTTGGAAAAGCCTCAAATAATAAATCCTCCTTAAGATTGGAGGAGCCTCTGCAGGCAGTCTGAAGCTTATTATGTTGTTATTCACTTCCAAAGATTGACGGTGGCAGTTATTGATCATTTACCCTGTTCTCAAGAATCTGTACTGCAGGCGGTAATAATTGGATAGGTTATGTGATACGTTTTGGAACTCACAGCAGCATCAATTTACTATGTTGTACTAAAGAATTCAATTATTTGATTAATTTGCTATTTAAGATCATTTCTGCTCAAGGTAATGGTATAGGTTATACACTAAACAGGTACCTTATACGCAGTTGTATAGGCCATGCGCACAGAACGCACACGAGAGCGATCTGTCAGGAGAATGCGAGATCGCTGGGGTAGCCAGGGGCAAATGGGCCCGTAACACTGATTTTCTATCTTGTGTAACACTTCCTCCGTGCTTTAAGTACATTTTTACCGGCAAGAAATGAGAGAAAACGAATAATCATTGTTTTGATTGTAGTGAAACACGTGTAAAGAAATTAAGCTGGCAATAATAACTCCAGTGTCAAAACAGTTAATACACAATTATTTTTCAAAGTATGCTCACAAGAAGAAAACTCTTCGCGAGCAGAAAATAGATCAAACCAACCAAGGTGTTATTCGTTACTGATTATGACTTAATCGTTGAAGTTAATTTAACATTAACTTACTTGATTTTGACTTATGCATATTGATATATACATGGTCTGTACCTTGTGGGTTCAATACCTTGCCAATCTTTTCGATTTTGGTTTAGGAATTGAAACACGTCCGTTCTGGCTTTAAAAGTCCTTGTCCGCCACCCGAACACAGAAAAACAAGTTACCATCGGCAAACAAATTCAGCGACCACAGTACAAACTGAGATACGTTGGGATTGTGTAAATATGGTGGAAATTTGAATATCTCGTGGTAGGAGGGCATACTACCGTATTCCGCAGCGTGATTCCATCAGTATGCGAATCGTACAATCAACCCGAGCCAGATCGATTCCTTTACTAAAACATGGTTCCCTGATCGTGTAACGCCCCCTCTCGCATACATTTTGCATTATTCACTCATGTCATTAGAATTAGGGAAAATCATCCATAATTCATTGAACTTTACTTTTTTGTTTTTTGTTTCAGGTAAGATTTAGTGACGTCCTCCAAGTGCCGGTGACGTGTGAGTTGTGTGAACCAATTTCTATTCAACCGTTACACATACATTTCTAGAGTGTAGATAACTTTAGTAAACTTATTTTTATTATTTTAAATAATCCTTTAAATGACGCTCTGAGCTTCGACTACACTTATTGGTTTGGTTGTTTCAAATTTAAATTTACTCCAACTGTAGATGCAGACAAAATTTTTCCATCGGGAATAGCCAAGTTGCTGATTTGGGGATGAGTTGCCCTAACATTATAATGAAGGTCTACAGTATACATCACAATAAAATGATTCACTCGTTCATCCGGTTCTAACAATCAAATTATGGCATCTGTGGTGGTATCCATCTCAGACATTAAGTACAAAGGGTTTAAGTACAAAGGCTTTAGGTACAAAGGCTTCTCCTATTATGGTGACTGTTTATTTAGAGAACATACGACTAGTTTCGCCTGGATTAGGCATCATCAGGTATATTAGGTAGGTAAGAAGAGTTTCTGGTGCATAGAATAGATGTCCAGTTCATTTTTCTTCGCACTGCACAGGTGTTGGTGTTAAATCCACTTAAAGTAATTACCAGAAAAGCCATTTTCCACTTGTTAAGATAACCCTCAATCATTGAAGACAATACCGAGATATTGTTGTTAGATAGTGTGTAGACTGAATTACTTAACGTAATTATAAAAATATTTTAGAGGATAGGAGAATTAAATTGATGATAACTGCAAAATGAAATGGAGAAATTATTTTTTTAAACTATACACTAAACGCATATACTAGTCATATGTTCTCTAAATAAACTGTCACGATACCAGAAGAAACCTTCACACCTTTCACCCTCAACCCTTAGTATTTAAATAACATTATTTTATCAACATTATTGAATCGCAAAGTAAACTAAGTGGCAAATGAAACTGCAAGAATATCAAATAACTCACCTTAAATTAATTATGACAAATAAAATTCAGGTACCTCCCGGGAGATACGCAACTAGTTTCAATAAGAATCCTGAAACCTTTGAAATGACAAGTTTCGCCATAAAAGCTCTTTGTGACGGACAGATGCAATTTTACGTCGCGCATTGTTTTCTGATGTTTGGTGCCTTCGATGTTGGTAGTTAATATATCAGTTTAGCTACTCATGTTTAGTATTCTACTGTATCCTCACATTAGTGGTATTTGTAACTATCAGCAGATAGAGAAAGCTCCACTGAGTTAGTACTGCGTCTGTATTTCGTAATAAGACAAGGAATAAAGGATATCTCATAACTAGGTACTTTCCCTTAGATATAGAGCAAACTGAATCCAAGTATGATGTGATATTACTCAGATGAGTCTAAAAAGGCAGCAAGAACTGGTGCTGGAGTACTCGGGGCTAAACCCAGATGGAAGGTCACAATTTCATTTGGGGTATATCTAGTGGTATGTCTCAAGATTCCAAGCAGAAGCAGTGGCATTAGCGGATGCAGCTGCAATACTCCAAGCCACCTTATTCTCTTGACCATCCCAAAAGCAACATCCTATAAGTACCTTGGTTTGATTCTGTGCGTTTTGTTGAATCAAAAACCTCCAACTAGTTGGTCTGCTCACCAGGCTCCTGTTGTTGAAAACAATTTTGTCGTCAAGGGCAACTCTTGAAGCTTTTATAGTGGTTTCAGTCGATTTTTGGTTGATTTACGACAATTGTCGCCGACGGCGGTCGTCGTCAAGGACAATTTTCAGTGCTTTAATATTGGTTTCTGTCGATTTCGTGTGGCGAAAACTATTGAAAACGATACCAAACTGGATTTTTGGTTATTTGACAATGGTTGACATCGATGACGACGACTACGTCATTGGATTGTTGTCAAGGACAACTCTTGAAGCTTTTATAATAGTTTCAGTCGATTCTGTGTGGCAAAAACTATTGAAAACGATACCAAACTCGATTTTTGATTGATTTGACGACGATCGTCGTCGCTGACGACAAGTTCCTGTTGTTGGATTGTCACCAAAAACTATAAGTACAGCTGATTCTGAATGTATAGATAGTCTACCTACCGTATTTCAAGTTAATAGCTTCAAAATTGCGGCCTGCAGCACGGATCACACACACACCGAGTCGAGTCGAGTCGAAGTTCGTTCGTCAATTACTTTATTGATTCGTTTCATGAAGTTTGTAATCATTCGTCAACCAAAGTAGGTCAACGAAGCTAAATGCTATAACGTTGCCGGTTCGCTTCCCCAAATCTCATCTCCCAAACGTTGTTCCCGTGTTTTCAAAGACACTCCTGTAGGACCAAAATCATAATATTTTGTGTTACCTAAGGTTAATGGCTACAAGCTCCAACCCCGAGTTGGGCGGTTATAATCCCAGCGCTCGGCCCTCGCCGGACCCGCTGGTGTGTTTGATTAGGAGGGATCATCTTCTCTGTTCTCGTGATGATCCTATCGATTTGTTTGCTTCAATGATGAGCTATTATAACTGAAGGCCGTGAGTGCTGGGATTTATCTGGAAATTCCTATTTGAAAACTGATATCGCCATTCAATCTGTCCACCCTTGTGTTCTCCGCCGAGTTATTATGTTTGCTCCTCGTCCCTTCGGGAAAGAACACATGGGGTCACGTTTCATTGAACGTTGGATCTCCGATTGACATTTCTGTTCGCACTTGTACGTGTTATGTTCACAACATTTAACATTATGTAAGATATCACAATTCAATAAATGAATTGTCTTTATTATTTTTTTCACCACTATTATTATGTTGGTAATTATCAGACTTTTAGTAACTATCGGACATTGGTAGGTAACTATCACAACTAAAAATTGTATCATTTAGTTACCCCTTTATGTAGATGGGTACCTTCCAGTAGTTTCCCATTTTTTGTGGGTACAAATTCAGTCAGACCACACTATCGGACACATAATCAGTTTTGGGAAAAATAAAATAACATAAATTTCCACAGAAACATCCTCCAAGAATGAAGTAGGTAAAGTATTTTTAAGAAACTATGAGAAGGAAGCCCAGTGGAAGGATTAAGTACGCATTTTCCCTTGGCAATGCTTGCGTTCAAGTCCGCTACTCGTTACACATTTTCATGCAATATTTTTCATAAACGAAACATATTTATGAAGCGTCAACTGTAAATATTATTCCTAAGCGACCAAGCACGCCTATACCTTACATATTGATGACATAGTCAGCCTTTCGCCTGACCACCACGAAATCGCATTACGCTAAGCGCCCCGTGATGCTAATTTATTTCTTACTCAACCTACGGATTTGAAATTTGGAATGGCTCCGGGGAATTAGGGACTCCGTTGGGATACCTAGAGTGTAATTTCAGCGCACGTAGGCTCACTGATCAGCTGTGGGATCACTGAGCCTAATTTGTTCATTAATCGTCTTTTGCTGCTGGAACCTGAAAGGAGCTCCTTTGGGATATCTAGATAGTTACTAAGTATGACGGGACTCTGATCAGCCGCGGAACCTTAGAGGCTAATTTCATTATATAATTAGAATTTAATAAATACTAAAATCTTTCAAGGTAACAGTAATTTCTGTTTTGCATCTGATTTGTGGATATCGTCCCAAAGAATGGAATGAAACCATCAGGGGTGCTGTACGTTCGTCCGTTTGCTCTCCCTAAAAGGGCCAGCACATTGGATGGAAAAATAACATCAACAGGGGATCGAATCGCAACTGGTGAATCGCAATCGAATTTATTATAACTTTTATCAGAATAAATTATTATAAATGGAATTGTGATAATAAAATGACTTTTGAATCGTAAGTACCTGAGTGATTTATTTTATATCATTAATGTTCAAATCTTTTGGGTCACTTCTGCTAGTAGTAATGGTAAAATTATTATTTACGCAGGTAACTTTCGGAGGAGTTCATCTTCACGAGCAAATCGAGCTCTGGTGAAGAGAGCTTTCTATGTAAAGACATCATCATCAATGATGCACACCGACCAACTGGCTTTAGTACTGCTCCGTCGGCCTGATGATGATGTCCTTACATCGAAAGCGCTCGCCCTCTGTACTCGACTTGCTATTGGCGATGGACTATCAAGGGTGGGTCAGTTCGTGTTAAATAGAGAGAGACTAGTAAAGTGTAGGTCAGAGATGGGCATATTCGTAATCGTGAATACGAATATATTCAGAGAAACATATTGTGTGAATACAAATACAAATATATTCGTATTCGCAGATGTACTCACATATATGGATTCTTACGAATACAAGTGTATTCATATTTACGAGTTTGAATACACCTGTCTTCTCACAAATGAATATGAATTAGTTTTTATTCGTATTCATATGCGTGAATATTCGTATTCACAGAATAGGCCTTCTGTGAATATATTCGTATTCGTATCCAAGATTACCAATATGCTCATCCCTGGTGTGGGTGTGTTATTTATATAATTAATTTCACCTCGATAGTCGTTTTCTCCTATGTAGATATATTTAGGTAACGTATAGTAGACTTCATTCAATACTATTGACAGGTGTTCTGCGTGGAAGGGCTATCCATCACAGAAATAATAACTCTTCTGTGAAATAATAAATTTATGTGCTAGTTTCTTGAAACTTGATAGTGCGTGGATTGGACATTCTTCATTAGTTTTTAGGATCACTTAAACTACAACCAACAAATTTCGAGCGATAAAGACAACTTCTAACAGAGGTTTTAGTTGAATGTTATTAATGAACAATAAACCGTGGAACGTAGTTTGATGTTTGATAGGCAGCCGGCACTACGCTATGAAACGTGGAAGTTGTGGTGTCAGTCGAAAACATCATTCGAGGTTAACTAAGGCCCGGGCGGTTTTATCTACCTCATAAACCTTGGATGGAGATGCTCCCTGAGGGAGTCGGCGGGCTAATGACTTTCAAGTTTCCAGAAGATTAATATCGTTGGGGTTTAAACTGAATATGGAAATTTTTAAGGGGAAAAAGAAACGTGTCCTAAGGGATTTGCAAATTAGGCCAACAGGGAACTGCGGGAAGCGGTAGGAAAGTTTGATAAGAGGGGGGAGTGGGGTCTTTTCAAACCTGCGTTTGAGAGAGATATTGGTAATTCGAACAGATTGAACCATGCCGGCTCGAAATCAAAGTGGAACAGATGTCTTCTTGGTCTTCGGTGAAAAGGGAAGAATAAATGAATGAAAAGGGAAAACGGCGGAGGAACGCTTTGAGATCTAAATATAGGAGATTGAGTTGTGAATAAGAAGGGGGATCCAGCCCCTTAGCCGGAGAATCGTTGAGGAATCCAAATCACCGGCGGAAGCTTCGAACCAAAAACGAATTTAATAACGACCCGGCCTTTTCAAAAGGACCGAGCAATAAAATCAAGATGTGGAGAGGGCGGAGGGTGTGGAATGAACGTGAAGGTTTGCATTTGCGATTCAGAAGCCCATTTCGAGCGAAAACCTACGTCACTGAGACTAAGAATAATAATGCCCATCGCTACAGCTGCAAGAATCGAAGATCGATAAAGCTCATGCATGGTGTAGGGGAGAGGGAAATTTGTTTCGCGATTGATTGTATGAAGGGCAAATTCGTCTTTTAGCGAATTTTCGTAGAAAATGAAGCTATTGCAATGGCTCCAACAATTTCAAAATCAAAATTTTCGAATATTCTCTTGATTGAAATCCGTTTCTGGAGGCATTCTGAAACGAATTCTAGATAGGGGTAATACAATAATCAAAAATGCTTTAAAACGGTTAAAAATTGTTAAATTCATATTGTTTATCAGAATTTTAGTCAAAAGTAGTGACTAAAAACGTTGGATAATGAACTAGAACAATAAAAAATTGTGCGCACAATGATGCAGAAAATGTACTTGATTTTCATGAATATTTACTGAAAAATCTATTTAAGTGAAGATGAAAATCAAAAAAAAAAAAAAAAAAAAAAAAAAAAAAAAAAAAAAAAATTTCTCAGAGCAAAATATTATTTAGAACGAGTTTGTTTGCATTAAAGTTGCTGGTTAACGATTTCTGTTCTCTCTAATTGCTCAAATTTCAGAACAATGTTACATAATATAATACGATAATTTACGGAAATTCGCTTATACGATCATGCTGCATGACTGGAACTTTGTTATTATATTCCATCAGTTTAAAGATCATTACGATGGTTTTTCAAAATGTCTCTATATAAAGGGAATCGAATGATTGGAAGTTGTCAAAACAAGAATGAATCCTAAATGACGTTGTAGGAAACGACACCCTCTATGAAGTGGTGGTGGGGAGGGGGTGTAACCAACTCAAATGGCTAAAATGATGGGGGATTCGTCCAAAACTTTCCTCATTTTTCAGAGGTCCTATGAACTTCTAATTGCAGCCAAACAGCTAGTAGAGAGCTTCATTTTTAACGAGTGCGGTAATGTTCTCACAATGATCCAAAAGGAAAAGAAAGTAGCACGTGAAGCTGTCTTTAATGCTCGGATTCAAGAGCTGATTGTGGGATGGTCTTCAGGGGAGGGAGAATCCTCGCAATGGCTATCTGTTACACCTACCTCCAGGGACGTCGTTATAGGGGAGAATTTGGGAAAATCATGGAGGTGGCTATTCAATCCTTAATTCGAAGAGACTAATAGGAACTCCGATCCTAATCAAATCCTGATTTTCCCAACTGTAGGTACCAGGTATTTTTAAAAAGACTTCATTTACTAGCTTCCCTCAGTGCTTCCCATTTATATATAGAATATGGTATTTAAATGAATTTAACCTGACTTTCTTAGGCATTATATTTTTCTGTTAGATACCTGCTGTTAGGATGATTTTCATTAGATCAATTTCAATTTTTTCTTAAACCACACTAAAATGAACAATGCACAGGGTGATGGGTCGTGATAGTTAATAAAGCTCATACTCAAGAGATTGTTTTAATTTAACAATACGATAACTTTCAGTTACCTTATGTGTATAAGAAGTTTGTTATTGCCTGTTTATATATTTTTATAAAATGTTGTTTATATCCATATTAATTAAATTTAGTGACTACAGTTAAGGTAAAGGAGTCTTTCCAAATCTTAATATGGGCCAATTATATCACGTAAATATACCTACATGCTTGCTCATTCATGTTTACTGTTTTGTGCATTTAATATCTGCATTTCACTCAGTTTCTACATTATTTGAATATAGGTAAGGCTCTAGGTAACCCCCAGAGGACCCCCTATTTCATGAAAAAAGTTTTTTATTTTTTTATTATTTCATCCAAAAATAAAGTAAAATAAATATTTTAAAAATCAAATTGAAAAAAAAAAAAAAAATAACTAAACGCATTTGACCGATTGGTTTTTAGTGGATTTAGTGGATGTGGATAATCTATCAGCCATGTGAATTATGAACAAGGCGCGAAAATAAAGAGTTGGGGGCTAGTCCATTTTTTGGACATTTTGTGGTTCGGGTAAGCTCTATATTATGAATATGCCTTCAACTACGAGTGGAACTCATTCTGACTTACGTACTATGACTAAGAAAATAGCTTTCACTGTCTTAATTGGTTTATTATTATTATTTTTTTTTAATAGTTGTAACCAATAAAACTAAAAAAATATTATTTGATTTAGACATCACAGAAGGTTAAAGCTTCACACAACTGACTGGCGCGAAGTATAAGAAACTGTGTGTTTGTTGTGTTCTTCGTTAGTTTTACGATTTCAGTCCTTCTTGAATATTTATATATTTTATTCTTACTGACTGTGGGCGAAATGTTAATCTAGTTCTGGTTGTAGATTGAACGGTTCAAATCCCTTAGAGATTACATTATCGATGACGGCAATCTTAAACCCGTGATATTCGGGATGTCAAGGTGAGATCCTGCTCTGCTCCAGTTACGAGGAAAAGGAGTGAGAATCGAATAAAAAGTCATCAATATCCCCTCAGTGCCTTCCTGAATAATGGAAATCCATCGCTTCTCCCAACAGAAGCAATAGACGGGCGTCTCTTCGCGATTGGAAACGATCATGGAAAAAGTGGCGGCCAATCAGAAAGTTTGGACGGATGAAGGGGATCCCAGAGGTGTCCTAAAGTCCTGGATAAAGACGGCAGGGTGGGGTTACAATGATGGCTTTACTACGTGACCAGGGAGAGAGAAATAAGCAGGGACAGGGGTTAAGGAGGAACTCTGAGCCTCTTTACCACTAGCTATTCGTTGCTACAGCTGGGCAACTGTCATTTTGTGCGACAAAGAAAAACAATAACTCGAGGGATAGTATAATGTACTGGAACCACCTGCCATATACTATTGGTTGGTTGTCCGTCTTCATGTCTTTACTTTTGAGGTTGTGGAGGGTCGTGTTATGTAAACTTGTATCAGAAGTTTCAAGTTTCATTATGGAAGACGTGGATTGAGGGGGTAATAATAATAAATCGTGATGTTTTCCCTTATTACCGTCATCTGGTTTACGTGACTTTTTTTTGTTCTTTCGTTCAGTCAAGGATTTCATCTAGTTTTTGGACAAATACTAGGAATTTCAAATTTCATCATGGAAGAGGGTGAGTGGAGGGGGTTGCCTGATAAATTATGATGTTTTCACTATTCTCATCGGAATTCCGTGTCTATTTTTTAGTTCGATCCAGATTTTAATTCAGTTATTCAAAAACCTTGGACGGTTTTAATTTGCTTAAAAAAATTGTTAAATTTATATTTTTTTAGCAGAATTTTAGTCAAAGGAACTTTTGATCTGCAATGAGCTCTAGAATCGACTCCTGCATTTGGTTGTACTAGTAATTGTTTACGAATGGTTACGAATTGTTTAGTAATACGAACTAAATCACTCGCGATGAAGTTGTGGGTTCCCATTTTAAAACAATACAAAACAACTTTGCTTGCTCTTAATTGGTTGTACCTTTCCTTTCTCCCAACCAATGGAATTTTATCTGCCTTTACCTGTGACCATGTAAGCTGTGTCCTTTCTAATGTGTGTTCTTGATTTGTTTGTTACTGATGATGACCTAACCGTCAAAATCGATTTTACATTCAACTCTTTATTTGCCGTGGAATTAGACAACGTTTTGACTAACTTCCGCTATCCAACACAAGTCCTACAATACAAAGTTCTGAAAAAAGCTCCTGACGGCAGACGGACGACCTTAATTTAATCGTTTATATTGGTTGATTGTAAAGTTTCATTTTGAAAAAGATAAACCAAATGTAATGGGTGATAAGGCACGCCAATTTATAGGTCAAATCGGTCCTATCGGTTTTCATGAAACGGTTTGAAGCAACGACATGGCGTAGTAACAACGAGCGAAGAAAAAGGATTTAAACCTGAAATCAGCTCCAAGCAATCTGAGGTCGAAGGGGGAATCCAGCATGTGGGAAAGGAAAGAGCTCGAATAGTGGAGCTGGCTTCAGAATCCTATTGGCCGCCGTAGTCTATAATGGTCCGAGGGAGGGAGTTCATGGTTTGAAAGCGTGCAGAAGGTCGTTAATGGAGAGGCAGTGGATGAGGCAAAGGGGACGGTGGCAAGTTGATAAAATGTGATACCGAACCAGCCGAACCTCGCTCCATTGTTCGAAGCCTGCCCTAATTATTGGGTCTCCACCAGGAAAGGTCATTGGCTAGAAATTCGCCCGATATCATTATCGCGGTTCCCGTTGAAGGGGCTGACTACCCTTGGCGCCCTTCAACTCGCACAAGTCCTTTCAATCTAACATTACTGGGGGAGGAGGGGCGGATGGCTAGCAAGCTGATGAACGGCAGGGAGAACACGCTGAGGAGGTTATGTCGTGATTAGGAAAGCCGTTGATATGAGCTCAACCCGCGTTCAGGTGATGATTTACTTGGGTGTATCATACGAGAAACACGTCATTGATGTAACGTATTTCACATGTCGAAGAATAATAATGCAAGCTAAACAAAAACAATCATAATCTTTATTAGTATTTATGAACCAAATTGCTCTGTTTCGGCTACAGTTTGCCTCCTTCTAATGTAATAATTTAACATGATTATGTGCTCCTCAGTAATGATGCGATCATGAAATCGCCGTTTTCCAACTTCCCTCCGAATTTGAGCGAGATCAGACATATTTAAGCCATAAGAAAAAAATCCCAGTCGTGCAGCATGATCGTATGAGCGAATTTTCGTGAACTATCGTACTATATTTTGCA